>VZTB01003116.1:694832-756281 GCA_013397245.1 Thryothorus ludovicianus | reverse complement strand
CCGCCCTGCCGCCGTCATCGCTCCGCGCCGGGCCGGGCCGGGCCGGGCATGGCTGAGGGGGCGGCGGGGCCGGGCGGCGCCGAGCGCTATTTCACTCGCTGGTACAAGCCAGGTACCNTAAACTGAGACACCAGGTCAATTAAAATCTCTGTGGAAAAACTGGGTCGTTCTGGTTTCCACGAGCAGGATACAAAAAGATGTTTTAATGGGATGTAAGTTGGTTGTTGTTTATTTGGGTTTTTTTTTTTTAATTTAAAGTACGTTTTTGGTGTGTGTATATATGGTCACTGTAGCTGTTACTGTATTGCTGTGTGCCAGAGAAAATAAACCACTGAAACAAACTGCAGGCGTCTGAGTGTTTTTCTTAATGAAGCAGATNGGGGCCGGGCGGCGCCGAGCGCTATTTCACTCGCTGGTACAAGCCAGGTACCGCCGGGGCCGGGCCGGGCCGGGGCGGCGGCAGCGGGGCCCTGACTGCTCTTTGTGCCCTTCTTGCAGACGTGAAGGGGCGGCCGGGCGAGGGCTTCTGCGTGCTGCAGCACTCCAACAGGCGAGTGGCCGGCGGAGTCGGGGCCGCCCGTGCCCGCCGGCGAGGGCAGGGCTCGGGCCGCGCTCGGCCTGCGCCCGGAGGGAGCGGCGACAGCACCGGGCGAGCCTGCGTTGTCCGGGAAGGTGGGAGGATGGGAGAGTGACAGATCGGCCTCCCCGTCCTTTAATTACTGCTCCAGTGAGAAACAGTGAGGCTCGGCCTCTTGGCCCCTGCCGGCCCTGCTCGTACTGCTCGGTGGTGTCCGTGTGCTGCCCTCGCTGCCTTGCTCCTGCTCCTGTGAAAGGGCCCATACACTCTCCCTAGGGGTGTTTATGGAAGCTCAGTGCCATGCTCTAGGTGACACGGTGCTGTTCGGTCATAGGCTGGACTCGATCTCAGAGGTCTTTTCGAACCTAATTGACTCTGTGATCATCAGTAGCAGAAGAGCAACGTTCCAAAAGGCCTTTCCGTAATGACATTTTGAAGGAGTCTTCTGTTTAACTTGATTTAGAGCTCCTTCAGTTTGAACAAACATTCAGCTTTTTCTAGATAAAACTTAATTGCTTTCCCTTGTGCCTTTGTGCACTAATGGATGGTGAAGGCAAGATAGGAAGGTGTCTTGCTTCTGCTTGGATGTAGCTGAGTATCCAGTTATTTGGAGTAAATCAACCTGTACCTGATGTGGAGTCTCCTTCTGCACTTCACCTCCCCCTGCTGCAGCCTGTTAGGCCATTGGGAGCATTTCTGGGGTGTTTAGTCCCAGAGGGAAGAACAGAACCTGACTACTGTGCACACAAGAACTGGCAGGGCCAGTGGCTCAGGGCTTGAGGGAAGATGAGGCAGTGTTCCCAGTGAGTTGCCTGTTCTAGGAATTCAGAGTAAAAGGGTGGGTGTGCTTCGTCCAGGGCAGAACCATCACCTCACTGCAGCCTTTGGAGTTGGAGCTTCTCTGTGGCTGTTTCCTGCAGTTCTTCCTCAGTTCTTTCAAAAGGGAAACCAAAGTACCTTCAATAACAGATGTGACAGTAACAGCAAGGAAAGACCCTTCCATTTGTACTAAATACAATATTACTAATCTCAGGTATCTGATACAAACAATAGTTTAGATCCTATTGATTTGTTCAGTTCTGCTACTTTGAATTCTGAAATACCAGGACCCTTGGATTCCACAGCAGCTTAGCCAGATGTTCTGTGAAGTATTTATATGTAAAGTATTTATATGGGGCTGTGGCTCAGTTTGCTGTTTCTAGGCAGTGTGAAGTTGTCTCTTGATTTTTTGTTTTGTGAGGTCTCAGCTCCATCAGGTGACAGCTCAAAGACAATCTGTCATCTTCCCATTAGAAGGAGGCTTGGTTGAAGGGAGGTGGCTTTGCTGCTAGGACACGCTGGATGCATTCCCCAGGATCCAGCTCCCTCTTGTGGGAGCTGTGCAGCCAGAGCTCCCAGGAGTGTGGGGAGATGGATACAGCATCCACAGGAAGGTATCTGGTTCTGTGCCTTGGTTTTCTCTGCAGTCACTCTTCTGTTGATTCTGGTGCTTGCTATAACCTTTATATTCTCAAACAGAATAGCTTCCACTCCCTTCATTTACTGTTCAGTGCATTAGGCAAGGTTCTAGGCCAGGCAGGCCTAATCTCTTCAGCTGGGCTTGTCTCAAACTGTCCAGCGTCATGATAAGAAATAACCCTTCTTTAGAAAAAAAAATAAATGCAAGCAGCAAGTTAACTAAGGCCTAGATCACCGAAGGATTCATCAGCTGTAACTAACTGTTCACCACAAAGGGCCTTTAGCTGTTGAGAAACTGCTTTGTGTTACATTTGTGACAGAAGTACACTGTGCTTGTTCGTCTCAACTTGAGTACCTACTTCAGCTACTGAAATGAACCAACCATGCTCTCGTGGGGTACAACAGAGAGAACAGCACTGGCTTATTTAAAAGCAGTGGTTCTGGTTCAGTAAGAAGTGTAGGACTTTTGACTGTCCAGTCTGGTATCTCACAATGAAGCATTTTCTATGGAGTGGCTTTAGGTCAGAATGCCATTTTCATTCAGTTTGGTACAGCAGGTGTCAAATAAGATACGCAGAGAGGGTTGTGGGACTTACTTAGAGCACAAAGGTGTGTCTTCTTACAACTACAGTGGAGTAATTGTATTTTTTTTTTTGCAGGATCTGTGTCATCACCTTGGCAGAAGCCCACCCTCTTCTTCAAAGTGGGAAAACGATTAAAAACATTAATTACCAAATCAGTGCAAACTGTAGCAGACTTCAGAATAAAGTCTCTGGGAAGTCAAAAAGGGTATGGCTTTCTGATTTCCTTAGTTTTCATTTTAATCTCTCACAGTGCCTCAGATCTTTCTGCCCTTTCTTGGATAGAAACCCAGCAGGTTACTTTTGTATTTCATTTAAAACGAGCTCCCCTGCACTTGAAGAATTTAGACTGCCTGCCCCAGCCATGGTCTTGCTGTGCTCCTACAGCAGTGATTTCCGGTGTTGCTCAAACCCACTCACTTTTAGTAAAGTTTTTTTGTAGTGTACAGAGGGACAAAAACATCCCTGAAATAATTTTCAAGAAGTTGCAAAGGATTTGGAGACTACTGCTTTTTCTAAGCAGATCTAGATAGTAGATGGGCCAGTTCAGTGTGGTGGGTTTATAAGGTGCAGTATAACCTGCTTACACTGAAATCAACAGTGCTGTTCCTCTCCTCGGTCCCCTGACTTTAGTCTCCTCAAAACGTAAGTTTGCTAGTCTGCAAGAAACTTAATTGTGACTAAATCTATAAGCTTGTAACAAGCTTCTCTTTGATTTGTGCACGTAACTAAGCTGGCATCTTCCCTTCTGTAGGGAAGCACAGCTCTGGAACCTGGAATGACCTGTAACTATCACACATCCTTCCTTTTAGACATTACTGATGGTAATACTTTTACAAACCCTGTGTAGTTAAAACTACAGACATGTTCGTTTATTTTCCAAATGCAGGGAGCTCAGTTTTTAACAGAACTTGCCCCTCTGTGCAGGATATCTTCATCAGATGGAGAGGAATACACCATTTACAGGTAAGGTTTTTCCCATTTTTTCCTTACCTTGACATACCACACACATCTACAGAATCTGAATGCTTTTGCAGTTGCATACGAGGGCGGCTGATTGAAGTGAATGAGAACATCCTTAGCAATCCTGCACTTCTGCAAGAAAAGGTAAGACACTTTCTTGTTCTTTATTTTTCAGCTTTTATTTCACTAACTCCAGTCTTGCTTTTTAGCCGTCAACTGAGGGGTACATCGCAGTGGTTCTGCCCAAATTTGAAGAGAGCAAGAGTATAACTCAGGGACTTCTGACGCAGAAGGAGTACGAGGAAGTTTTGTTGAAACGCCGCAGTTCTGCTCCGTGAAATCACTTCTACACTTCCCGTCAGCGTTTGATACTAAATGAGTGACTTTTATTGTACACTGTGAGTTTTATAGTAGTGAAAAGGCCCAGTGCCAGCTTTTAAACGTGGAACTGAACTCCTTGATTCATAAAAGAATAAAACAGCTCAAATAGTTTATGTATTAAAATTTCTGCAAAACCTTGACGTAAAAGCTTTCTTTTTCTCTGAATTCTAGCACTACAGGTTTTTAAATAAGCTCCAGATGACATGTTGGAGATTATTTATGTTTCACAATCAGCTTTGCTTCTGCTTAACCCAAGCATAGTACATATAGAAAAATCATAGCATTTAGCTATCATGTAATTTAGCTAAACTAATACAATATGGAGTTTAACACAGGTGAATGGAAAATAAAAATGCAACAAGAGCCTATGTACAAAGAGCAGATAAACTTGAAAATAGGTATTTCACACCAAGTTGTATTTTTGTGGTCTCCTGAAGTCAAATAATGCCCTTTGTACAGAATTTTGTACTAATCATTATCTATTTTCTTCAGTTTTAAATGGCATAATGTCAAGTGTGCATAATACTTCAGTGGTTCTACAGGCAACTCAAATTCTGCTCAGTAAGTTTTAATAAAAAAAGAAAGCAACAACTGCCATCTACAAATAGGGTAAAAGAAAAAGGGTTTGAGTCAAAACTACTAATCACTTAGAAATATACTTCTTATAGAGATGAATCATGTCAAGATTAAGATTCAGAGGTGCAGCTATTGAAAGAGGGTTTTTTTTCCTAGGACTACTTCATTGCAGGTATAACTTGTAACTAAGGTAACATTTCAGTGCTTCAGGCCACAGCCTTTCAGACTATATTCCTGATTCTGCTTTATCAAATGCATAGACTGAAATAGGCCAGAGATGAGTGTACAGACTTCAACAGTAGTGTTACATATAGCATATGCAGCACAGGGGTCTTTACATAAAATGTCTATTAGCAGCATCTTTGGGTTGACACATCCATTAAGACATTCATAAGCATTAATTACAAAATCGGTATCAATAGTGAGCACAGGAAAGGCATTCACATTATAAAAATACAGAACATTTAGACTAGCTGGTGTTCAATGGCTAGGTGACGGGACATCTATTAGATGTGACAAAGGTCGACAGTTTTATATCAAATTAACCTGGCTTGACTTTCCACAAATGAAAGCAGTATTGAAACTTCAGCAAGTGTTATTTTCAAATGGGAGTTCCTGCATTTCTCAGTGCTATAATTACTTGCTCTCTAAAAATGTCATGTTTGTTACATGATTTTCTAAAGACTTGATGCCAAATGTGTCCACTCTTCTTTCTGGAGCACGTGCATTGGTACCAGTTTGTATTCTGCCTTCTTTCCATGGTGGAGCAGGCTTAAGACAACCATTTCCTGCTTTACTCTGTGTGTGCATAAGAAACATTTCTTAAACAAACAACCAACCAAACCCCAAAACTTTTAAATAGTGCAGATTAAGCAAGTACTCACCTTTCTCAGTAATTTGCAGCAAAGTGGAAGAAGTTGACATAACAGAGTCATCACATTCCTTGTTTTCAGAATGCATGCATCAACCTAAACAAGACAGTAGTAGAGCAATACCACACAATACTTATGTTAGGCAGTTTTTGGCATGAGAGGGTGATCTGCTTTCAGCTGGATTAAGTAAGACTTGTCCTTTTGAAATATCTTCTAATCAAATGGGTTTGCCTACATTTTTTTTTGTGTTTCTCTGTGTGGTACATGTAAAAAAAAGAGCATCCCTTCTGTTAAGCACAACTTGAGCTACGATGCAGACCTAGCCCAAGAGAATGAACTCCTAGTAATATTATATTAAATAGTAACAGAAGTCTCTTGGAAAGGAGCTCTTACAATCTAAGCATGAATCATCACAATTCTTCATGGTTTTCCTTTTGTTTTATGTCTTGCCAGGATGATTTAGAACACCATGCATCATCTAACGCTTAGTTTGATGTTACACTAGAAGTTATCTTGAATCTTAACACTCAGCACAGGTCACAAATCTGAGCCCACAAACATGAAATTTGAGAACCTGTTATTGCTATGTACTGATAAATCACTGTATGAACAGACTGCAGTTCCCATTTAATTTAGAGTGTAAACCAAACCATGCAGTATCCCCAAGGTGCTCAGTCTGGTTCAGAGTAGCTTGCATGCTCTACCAGTTTCACACCCTGCTGTGAAACTGAAACACCTTTTCCACAGCCAATGGGAAACAAACATCCAGGTGCATGGAAATGGTCCTGCTCACACTGATCACTACTGGCTCAGGGACACTGATCCCCTCTGATCTTTGCACATCTACTTCCTGTGTTAACAGTGAAGAAACTTCCATGGCAGCTGTCTATGTAGTTATTTACAGCAAATATGAATATGGGAAAAAAATCTGCCAAGTCCAGGGTATATGCTACCTACTGAGAAATGTGTTTCAGTAGTGGAGTTGGGAGTTTGGAATTTGTTGCGTTTATGTTACGCATCAGTAACAATAATAACAGCAATTATTACAGAGGTGTAAATACATATTACTGTCATTAAAATTTTGATCCCTGAAGTCCATACTGAGGTACTTAATTACAGTTCCTGTTTATCTGAATGGAGTTCTAGTGGATTACAGTACTACTGCAACCTAGTTCCATATTTTAACTGGAGCTTAAATTAGTAAATTATTTCAAAACAAGTTAGGTGTTACTTTGAGAAATATATATCATTTCTACCTTACCTTTGTAAATGTAGCACTTTTACCCTGAGCAGAAGCTTTAGCTGTTATCTGGAGCTGCTTGCACATAGAGATGAGTTTTTCAGCCTCCAACAGAAGCAAAGGCTTGTCATCATCATGTACCTGGTATGTGGCCCCGGAAAAAAACAAACCTCTGTGTTAAAGACTCCAACATTAAGTTAAGGGAGAAGACAGCACAAGCAACTTCTAAGCACTCACTTATCACTGATGTCATAAGATACATCACCTGATCAGAAAGAGCATGTAGAGCTGAAGCAAGCTTTGTGCCCTCTGTGGCAAAAATCTGAAAGGAGGAGAAAGCATGTAACAAAATTAACCAAAATAGAAGGAAAGACCTTTTCTCTCCTGTTTTGTGTGCTTTTAAGTAAAAAGGTAGCAGGAAATACTATATACATCTATAATTGACAAATCAACAGTTTGTAGTGACTTCTGAAATAACAAGCTACACTACAAACTGCCATCCTCACAGATAAGCAGAATTTAAAGGCTTTCCCTTTACATTTAACAAAACTTTCAAATTCCAATTATTTTTTGCACCGTGGTAGCTCACAAATGTTTTGTGATGATACCTACCTTGTTTGTTTATTGTCCTTTCAAAGGTAACTAGTCTCCTGTTACACACAGGCATGCATCCTGGAAATAGCATCCCACAACCCTTCACTTGGGCCCTTGTCTTCTGTGTGTATTGTGCAAATCTTTACATCTTTCTTTCCCATGAAAATCCTGCTGCTCACACTGGGATTTAGTATCTGTTAACACTACCAGGGACTGATCTGCATGACACAACAAATACTGCAAGTGTATTTCCCTCCTCCTAGCTGGAACCTATCAGTGTTATGATCCTGTCTGAAGCTACTACTGGAACACAGGGAAGTTCACTTTCACAATATATATCAGTTAGGTTGCTAAAAATCTACAGCTGCCAGTCAATTCATAGTACACTGTACTTATGTGTAAAGAATCAGACACTGAAGTTCCTGTTTGGCTTCACTCAAGAGTGTCTTTATCCTATTTTGTTAAAATTCCTTACCTCTGCCTGATGAAATAAATCTTGAGTAGTTTTCAGAAGTCCTTCTCCTCTGGGAAATAACAAAAGCAGAAGATATGCCATTTACAGACTGCAGATTATATTTTCCTTGCTACTTAAAAAAAAATTATAGTTTCACCACTGAACATTTTACAGTTCACACCACTGAACTGTAAATATCAGTCTTTTAGAAGATAGTAGACATAACAATAACTACCTACAGGAACTGCATTAAAAATATTACACAAACAGCTCAGTAGCTACAGCACTGTTGGGGAATTAACAATGGCTCAGTTCTCATAAGCTGAACAAGACTAGAAATCCATGTCTCTGGCATACTGAGTATTGTTGGACTAGTAGGTAACAAAAAAAAAGTCCTAACTCTGGTTAAAAAACCCCAAGCAAACCTAAATTCTTCAAGTAAGAAAGCTCACATTGCACAGGCAAGTTTCAGATAAACAATTTTCAGTACAGCAAGAATCAGTAATTCTCATCTACAGTTATATCTCATCTACAGGTATATACTTGTGCTTTAATTGCCTTAATTTTCAAAGTATTTATGAACATACTTCTTAAAATGTTTCCATACCCAAGAGACATTTAAATAGATGCCCTCCAACAAAACAGGTGTTTAGCCCTTTAAAAATAAAGGGGAGTGGGTTCAAAATTAGGGGGTTTTTAAACAGCTCAGAAATTTACAAAAATTTATAAAGCCTATGGACAGAATCAAGTTCCTTTCTAAATGGGTCCTAATTATTATGCTCTGAAAATAAAAATTTATCCTTTTTTATAAACACTGTTAGTGCTCTTTTTCCCCACCAAAAATTGCCACGTGCAGTGTAATTACCTGGTAAATAAATACATGGAGTAGGCCATACTTGACATGCCTTGCCCATGTTGCACAATCTCATTCTCCTGGTCCTCCCATTTCTCTGTCTCAGAATCCACATCCGATGTTAGCAGATGCAATTCTAAACCAAGTTTTGCAATTTTTGCCTGTTCCTGTAAATGGTAACCATATTTATGGCACTTAAAAACACATTCTTCAGACAAAAATATGAAAGGAGTTTTTTTACTAAAATGATGGCATCTTACCTCAGTATCTAGTCTGACAGGCTTTAATGCTTTCAGATTTGCATTATGCTTCTGTTTCAAACAAAAAATAATATTTTTAAATAAAAGGAATTGGTAATAATTTTACTAGTAAATCTTAAAGAGATAGCTCTAAATTCAGAGAAAGACTTTGCAGGAGTGTTCCAGAGGTTCAAACAAACTTCTCAGAAGAAACTGAGAACCTGTTCTGAAATGGCAGGCGCAGATGCCCTGAAATTCCAAGGAAAAGACCTCTCCCACAGTTCTCAGGCTCCACTTCCTAATGCAGTACAGTTTCTTCTCTTTAGCCTGTAAATCCTCAATAATACTCAGGACTAAACAGATGTAAGTACTCCTGCAGTGATTTTTCTATCCCTGATGTACTGATATAACAAGGAGGCTGATTTGGCTAATAGCAAGCTGATGTAGGCTACAGCCCACACGAATGCTGGTGTGAGGAGGCAGCCATTATTCTGTGTCACTCCTAAGAAGCAGCTGTAAACAAATACTGACACTGATCTTTTCATGGCTTTCCTCCTTTTAGTTAAGTCATGAACTATCCAAATTATCAGTCTGGCTGCAAGCCAAATATTAGCTCATATTAAACAATAATTAGTGGTACTGATGTCAGTGGACTACCTGGTAAGGCAGTGCTTGCCAAATGCATGACACACTTGGGCAGTAATCCATCATTTGTTTCATAATTATTTGCTGTTCTTGGCCTTAATTTTGTGTGCTGGTGCTGTCACTGTGCAAAGACAGCAATACCACCAGACGTGGGAGGACTGGACTGCAGAGGAATAGTACAAAGTTGGTGTCATAACTTGGAGAGGTATGAGGCACACGAGGAAGGTGGATAAGCACAGTGCCCGAGAGCCTTGTCTGAGATTCTGAAAAAAACCTGCTACTATTCATTAGTGGGAATATTTGGGCAAATTAGGCTCAGTAATGCCTGCAGGGGAAAAAATAAACAAGAAACAAAACTGTTCATTGTGAGCAGCATCAGAAATGAGATTCAGGTGCCATCTCCATTTCTCACTTCAAGAATCTGTGCAAAAGTACTCATACTGAAGTTCCTAGTGCAATTTGGTGCTCAGTTTAGCTTCCTGCCACTTTTCTTTTTCCATCCAAAAAATGTTTAAATATTCTGAATCTTATGAATGTCCACCCAGATTAGACACTGCATTTTTGCCTATGTATTAAAAATGCTGATCTCATATTGAAACATTTAGCACAAAGGACTGATACTCCTAATTGTGATTTGACTATACTGCATATTAAAAATGCAATTTCAGAAATGCTGTTTTTAAGGCAGTGTCTTAAAAGAAGAAAGGAAGACAAAACCAAATTACATTTGTTTGTAAACATAAACTTTGTTCTAGAGGGTATGGCAAATATTTTAGCTGCAGAATGAAGGGTATTCAAGAAAACCAGCGCTGGTTACAACAAATAAGTTTTTCCACTCACAAGTAACTAAAGAAAGCTCAGAATGTTTTTGAAGTTTTCTTCACTCTAGTGTTCAGTAGCATTATTTGAATAGTACTATTGTTAAAAGTCAGATCAGTATATACGTTATTCTGCTTTTAAAACATGATTCAACACTTGAAACTATAGAGAAAAAATACACACATGAATCATCACTGCTGCTCTGGTCCTCATCTACAGCATAGTCTAGGGTGTCACTCATTACCAGCAGTGGCAATTAAACAGATGTAACAAAATATGTGATCTAATTAGATTGGCAGGAACAGTGTGGGCTCAGTGCAGGGACAGCGTGGGCGTCAGCCAGGCACAGCAGATCTGTGGTGGCAGCGAGGGGAGGAGGGGCTCTGCTGAGAGGAACAGCACCAGGAAGAGAGCTCAGAGCATCAGCCAGGCAAAGAAATTACTCTGTGAAGACATTCTGGTGTCCTGTGGATGCAATCCACATTCCCTGCCTACTTTCAAACTGTGCATTTTTAACTCTCCACAATGGTAGATGTCTTGCAAAAAAGAAGGTCGCAACCTTTCAAACAATACCAAAGCAGAACTACTTAAATGCTGACCACAACATTTTTATTGAAGTATTTTTAAAAACATACAAATCCATAAGTGGGACTCTGACTTCAAATATTTAATCTTTAAATTATGAAATCCAGAAGCTATGTGTCCTAGTTAAACTGGTCAGGGAAAGAAACCCTATCCAAAGTTTCAATATTTAATTCCGTAACTGTGAAATTCACCCATGTTCATGCAGCCTAACTATTTCTATTTAAATCTGCAGTTTGGATTTATGAAACTTGTTTATAAATATTTTATTTATAAAGTTTTTCTCTTTTCATTAATGGTCAGACATTGTGTTGTGTTTGATGCCATAGAATTGTACAACAGAAGACATGGAGACCATTTCAAACCCAAATTCCTCAACAGTACAGGTTAAGGAAAGAAAACAAGGACAGAAAGAAACAAACTAGAGCTTACTGTACCTTTTGAGACCATTCTTTCCCTTTTTCCTACCCATGGAAAGATTCAGTTCATAGCAAGTGAATGAAATGACTGATTACATGACACTAACAGGGTTTAGGAGGCTTCCTAACACAGATACTCACAAAAACAGTGTAATAGCAATTAAAATCAGCTAAGGATATTAAATACCTCACATCTAAAAACCAGGTATTTGGTTAACTTTTTTCTCTACATTAAACACACTTAAGATCAAAGAAGGAAACAAGAACCCATTATTTCAAGAGGCTACAGCAGGCTCGAACATGACCCCTTGTTCCAAATAGGTTAACTCAGGCTACAATGTCAAGTATTAGTAGGAGGATTTATTTTTTCTTTTAGTTTTCAGTATATTGCAGCATATTCCTACTGTTTTAATAGCAACAATACACTTTTTTTATTATATAGCATGACAGTAGAGTATGTGGTAAAGAATTAATGAACAGTAATTAAAGTTTATGTACAATCATTACATAACTAGTTACATTTGTCTTCAGTCTGTTTACTATTCATTTAATAAACTGACAAACTTTGTTATTTTACTGTCAGCCATCCAGCCAGGATGCATGTTACCAAGATATTGTTATGTCCTCACCAAGCTGTGACAGGGAAAGAAGTCAAACAGAGAACAGCAGATACAAAGTAAACACAACAAACCCAAAAGCAACTTACCCCTGGTCTGGGCAGTGATAGGTAGACACGCTTCTCTCCTATGAAGAACACACAGGTTTATACCAAAATTTGTATGCAGGTTTTAACCAGTGGGATCATATGCCTTACTTCACCCTTCCTTAAACTGCAGTACTTTAAAAGCAAATTACTTACCTGTAATGCTCTCTGAATACTTCAGAAGCTCCTCTGTCTCACGCTTTCAGAGACAGGCCAAGAGCTCTGTACTGCTCAGATTTTAGCAACTGGCAATTAAGACAGCTTCTCTGAACATTTACCTCAGTAATATTTCTAGTCCCCTGCATGTATTTCACAAGGAAGAAAAGCAACTCTCTCCAATGATTCACTAGCTACTCACTTTTTTGCAAAATACAGAACAGAAAATTGTAGCTCCATGTATGGCTTTTCTTAGCATGGGTGAATGGTCTGAAATTTGGAGTAGACAGTGCTACTAGTGAGAAATACCTAGGAAGGTTTTCCTAAGTAATGCAAATGTAACTCTCATGTTGTACTGTGCTATACGTATCCCATGTGTGCTGCATTTTATAAAGAAGGAAGTTCTACTGCATTTCACACACATTGTTTTTTGTATTACCAGAGCCTACAATATTCCAAATATTCTGAGCAAAACAAATTAAGAAAGAAAAAAATCCTTTTTGGATATTACCTAAAAGCTGATAAGAAGACTTTATTTTCAGGAAGAAACAGTGCCTGGGCTAACAGCCTAAGATTAGATTTTCAATTACCAGAAGACATAATAGTTTATGAAGACTTGCATTCATTACAATAGATTCAGGAGAGGACAGTCTGCTAAACCAAATTAAAATGAGTAAAAACCTTAAGGGCTAGTAAGAAATTGGTATTACCAAAAAACCCAGAAACAATCAAAGAAACACCACCCCACCAACTAAGGGCTACTACAAGGGATGTCAGTACAGGTTTACATAAGAGAGGATGCATCACAACAAAGGACAAGCCCCTCTACAATTGCTAATTCCTCCTCTTGTATCAGCTCCAGAAATTCCATTCTAAGCCCCCAGAAGACAATTCTTATTTGCATTTCGGATTTTTTGAAAGCATGCCCTTTATCTTCTCACACAAAAGGAAGATCATAATCTCTGTGTCTAGGCAAATGACTCCTAAAATTTTAGGATGCCAACAAGTGTCCTTTAACTTTCTCAAAAAATACAAAAAAGGGAACCTTCCTTTCTAAGATCACCTTTTTCTTCCCCTACGCAGTTTTGCCAAAGATGAATGAGCTAACAGGGCACTAGCTGCATAATCTTTTTTTTTTTCCCAGAATGCAGAGTTATTCAGATATTAATTGCCCAAACATGTATCCAAGCAAGATTTCTCCCTAAAGACCGATACAAATTATGAGAAGTCATTTACAACATCCTATACATCAAAACATCAGCTAAAGGGCATGTAAGAAAGCATGTAAAACATACCAGGAACAAAAGTGAACTTGTAATTTAAAATGCTGTAGCACTTGGAGCTACCTAAAATCTTGTTGTGCCTTGTTAAAAAGTTCAAACACAAAAAAGTTTGACATAACAAATGGAATAAAAATGCTCACTGCAATAACACAGTACTTGCACATACAAGGCAGGCATTCAGAATTACAGAAACCAAATGGAAAGTGGTCACAAACAGAAGTTAAGAAAATAAAAATTGCCTTTGCTCTTCTAGTAATTCCCATTATTTGGCTTAGCAAGGTTTAGTTGCTTACCATACTCAAAAAGAAGAAAGAGCTAACTATTTATTTCTTGGAACATTTTAAAAAACCCTAAAGACCACAAAATACATGCACAAAAAACACACTTTACCAGATCCACAGATAAAAGACCTTTCAAAAGAGCAGATCAACTTAGGTCAGAGATTATCCTATTTAATCAGAAAATACTTAATTTCATCAGTGTAATCAGAGAACTTTTTGTTTTATTCCATTAACAGAATCTACATATATATATTTAGATATTTAATTTCCTTAGTTTGTGTGTCAGATTTTTGCTACTATATCAAGAGGCTTTTTTCACAACATAATGGATGGTCTACTTTCTGTCTCACTCTGCCTTTGTTTTTTCTATTATGTTTTCTTAAACATTTTTTTTCTTTATTTTCTTCATTTAAAATTAATTTTCATTATTTCATTCTCTTTATCTTCTGATTTTTTGCTTTCTACTAGTTCCAATCCTGTTTTTCCCTACATAATACTCCTATTTCAACTTTTAATTCCCACTTCTGATGTCACTTCTCCTCTGAGAGTATGGCAGCATGCCTGCCTCACTCTTCTTTCTATAATTAAAGCTTCCTAATTCTACAATTCTGATCTGTATCACCCATTCATCACCTACAGCTTCAAAAACCTCACGGTTGTTCAACTCCTCTCAAATCGAGTGGGCAAAACAGAAGAGGAGGGCAGAAAAGTATGATATCTTCAGAAACCACTCTCTCACTTCTGACCCAAGTTACAATGGAGAAAATCAGAGGATTATTTATTTACATTCTTCTCCACCCTGTTCAAACCAAAACATTAGAAAAAAGAGACTGGCTGCCACCTAGCAGCTTGGATTGATGAAAGGTACTTTTGCCAGGTGGTCCATCTCAAAGTGCAAGAGCCTCAGAGTAAAGCACCAAATGGAAATGAACCAAACAATCCCTCTGTAGGCAGAATCAAAATTCCCATGTCTGGAAGGAGCCACCCTCTGAAGGAGCCTGGCACCCTCCTCATCTCAGCCTGGATGCACCAAAAGTGTGGAGAATGGAACTCCTCCCCACTGGAATAAAAAGTGGGTTTAGATTGAGCAGAAGAAGTACAACTATACCTGGCTGTACAGTTCTGCACAGCACAGGAGTATTTCCAAAATACAAATGAAGATTACTGGGCTGTGGTGTGCTCACCAAACTCTCCCACCCCACTGTGCCTGTGAATCCTGCTCCCCTAGAGAAGCTCTTTGCAATTTGGGTGTGTTCTGTTATAATTTCATTAAAATTGAGTAAAATATTGCTTCACTTTCAAGCTAAACCCAGCTCCTCCTATGTGCACTTGTAACCTCGGCATGAGAAATACCTCATTTTGTGTTATGAAAAAAACACTGGATAAGGAGTTATGCAATTGCTCACAAAAGTAAAGAAATGAGTGTAAACAATGTGAATCTAGTGTAATCAGAAAAATGCTTCTTTTATTTATGTGTCCAGCACATTTAGTCACCATTCAATTTTTTGCATCTTAAGCGGTATTCTGAACTCTCTAACAAAGCCAAACATTTAAATTGGTAGTACAAAAATACAAGTTTTTAAACTGAGGAGAAAAAAAATATACCTCTTACTGTAATTCTATCTCGTTACATACAGTCACAATTTTACTAGGAATAAAGCACTTGATACATTTTAGTCTGTAAAATAAAGACATTTTTACTAACCTCAACATTAAGACAAGTATCATGAATTACAAGAATAAAGTCTTATCAAATATGGTGAAACTCCATAGTGTTTGGAGGCAAAAGTTTAATGAATGCCACTCCTATAATCTCTTAGCAAGTTAGTTTCATTTATTTACTGGATTACCAGTTGTGTTTCCTCAGAGAAGAAAAATATTGGAAATGGGAGCATTTGGGTGAGATTTTTTTCCTCCTCTCTTTTTTTTTTTTAATGACAAGAGTCACTCTTAAATCCAACAAAAGAAAACAAGCAAACAAAACCAGATTAGCCCACAATACAGAGGAAAACTTTGCAGAAGACAGGTGGATATAAGAGACCAAATTACTTCTAAGGACATAATTGGTGGCTACTATGAAACAATCCAGACTCAGAGAAAGTCTCTTACTAAGCTGGGCCTTGTGACAAGGAAAACAGAGATTTCCTACCAGTGTTTTGGCAATACAAGATCTAATGCACCCGAGGCCACAGAGAGAACACAAGCTATGCTTAGTGCCTGACCAGTGGTGGTATCAGAACACTTTATGCTGAAAGAAGACTGAGGAAATGAGAGACACTAGCAAGAACACACTTGTGTGGTTATGCCAAACAAGAGAAATCTTCACTGCATCACTCACAATGGCTTCCAACCTGCTCATCAACACCTACCCATTCTTCTTTCCCTCCTTCAAGCAAGGACATTGGGTTGCCCTTGTGAAACGATGCTTTAAAGAAAGTGGACAATATCACTTATAGAAAACGTGTTATCTGCATCAGCAGCCCCAAGAGAAAGTTATTAACTACAGAGGAGGCTGAGCATCTGACATCAAGAACAATTTGTTTGGAGAGACAAGGATATGCTTTGCATATCCTCATCCTGTTATTTTTAAATACAGTAATTATACATATATATACATACGTATGCACACACACACACACAGATAGATTGAAGTACATAAAAAGTTTATCATTCAACCTTGTTAGACTATTGTATGAACATGAAAAAAATCAGGTCAGCTCTAAAGATTCCAAATTTATTCTAACACATTAACAATAGCATAGTACCATAATTTAGGTCTCATTTTATAAAATATTCTCTTTGTGACCCTGGCTCCCAAAACAAACAAACAAAAAATCTGCTGAAAGTTAAAAGACCCTTTAACAGGCTCTCTGATTGCTGCACACATTTATGTGGTATTCCAGAAAAAGGTGGAAGAACAGCTGGGATAACAACCATGTTTTTCTCAAAAGTCTCAAACAGCCAATAACCTGCAGTACATACAATTATTGTAAACGTACTGAGAATTTCAACACACGTTTTCTTTTTACAAGACTTGAGGCTCAGGCACACACTCATTCACCAACCAGCAGCAACAATTTAAGATATTATACCCTGTGATTGGTTGCTATTGTGCTCAAAATGCTGGCAGTAAGGAACTCTTTACACAAAAAAATCAAGAACAGAAAGGTAAACGACAAAATAAAGTCTGAAAGTGGAAAGAGGTCTCAATAGCAAGATGAAGTACTGTATAATTGATAAAGTGTCATCTAACCTGAATAAGAATTCACTTTTTCTGTATCTTGGATACAAAAACTTAAGTGCCTGTATTTAGCTAAATCTAAGCTTTTAAACCTGAGCAATTTTCTTAAAAATACAAGACATTCAGTATTATTATGTATTACATTCTATCTGTAAGCAATTATACCCTAAAGACTGAAACAAACACACCATTTTAAGAAGTATGACAGGCTACACTAAAGACATAATCGGAAAGAAAATTGTGGTATAAAATGAAAACCAAAATGTCTTTCCATTTTAAAGGTAAATTACCCTATGCTAAAAGTAGACACAGAATTTTTTTCCTTAAGATTCCAAGCTTTTCTTCTACATGTTGTACAAATACCAATAAACTTACCAACCAGAGAAAATATCCCAAGAGTGTGCAGAGTCGTCAGAAATTCCATCCAGGAGAAAGGACAGCAGTTTAAAAATCAAATAACTACATTCACTACATTATGAAGTGCATACAAGGCAAGCTGACAGTACAGAATATATACGTATTTTCCACAAACACAGGACATTAATTAAACACGTCACAATTCAAGTCGTATCTTGAGTGTCATGAATTGATGATATGTCCCAGACAAATCAATGGGTGAGTGAAAGCTCCACACCCCTTGTACTTGGACACTGCTGGCAAAGAGCTGTGTCAAACACTTCTGTCCTTTGAACAGTTCCATTGGATCTTGCTAGAACTAACCCCACTGCAGAAAATTAAACATAGCTATTCTTGCATAAATCAGGCCTTTAAATATCTGGTTGCTTTTATTCGAAAAAATCCAATAAGCAGCCTGATCTGACATCTATACAAACCCAGCGTATTTGTGTACTACTACCTAGATCCCACAGGATGTGGAACTGTTTACTGAACTCAACTCTTAAGAAAACAGTTTCCTAAATCAGACTTAAAATTCTTAGATTTGAAGTTACATTTTTCTATTTCTACACAGCATTCTTACCTCTTCTTCCTTCAAACACATCGTTGATTTCTCTTAACAACAGAGACATGTCACTCAGTTGAGACTCCCAGGCCTCACAGAACACCTCAAGATTTTCTTTTGCAATCTTGCTAGATGGATGCAATGCCAGGGTTTCTGCAGCAGAAATTATCTGGACAAAGAACAAAGCATTTGTTACCGCAAGTCCTAGTACATAGCGTTCCACATGAATTCACAAATGCCTCCCCAGGCAAAACACAAAATTAAACTGCTACTGTTACATCCTTGTAGTGTATTCATCTGACATTTGCAGGCTTGATGATCTTTCTTGTGTGTTCTTTTAGCCACCACCCAGCATTAGAGCAAAATTCCTTCTTAGAAATGAATGCTTTGAACAGGTAAACATTAGGTCTCCTAAAAATTCACTCAAGTAATTTTTATTGATTTATGTGTAGTAGAAGAGGCCAGTTAAAAGCTGAACATACCTGTGGGCCAGTGACCTGAAAGGTATCTTCTGCATGTATGCAAGTAATCTCAAGAGGCTCAGTTCCAGAAACATGCCTCAATAAGCGACACATCTGAATTATTAAAAAAAAATTAAAAGAATTGTAAAAGATGTGCATTTATTAGTCCTGAGAAAAGATACAAAAATAAGGTGAACAAACAAACACAAAGTTATTGATTGTCCTCTCAAATATTTACTGGAGACTGCACAGCTGGGTGCTTCTCAGAGAGAATGAACAATAAAAATGGAGCTAAATCCTGCCTTGAAAGGTGTGGAAAACCACTGAGAGAAAGGAAAGTCTTAATAACTAAATTAAGTAAAACAATAACAATTTCACATATTTATGACCAAATAAAACTGAAAGTAAACACACACATATAGAACTTGGAAAAACTGTAGAATAAATAACCTTAGCAGAACAGGCTTATTCAGCAGTAATCAATTGTGTGGAAAATTTAGGCTTTTATCATCCAGGGGACTAAATTATCTTCGAGCAAATGAGTGTCAAATTATTTTAAGGAAAAAATACTGTATCCTTCATCTTTATTTTGTTTAGGAAGATTAAGAGTGAACTTTGGGTTGAGAAGGAACATGGAAGTTTTCAGATCAAAAGGAATTTGTAAGACAGAGACAGCAGGTATGAAACTTATTGCACTGTCCATCATCAGACATGCTGTAAGCTTTCACAAGCAAGCTCTATTTAACCTCCTGGTTATGCCTGAAAAAAATAATAACGTCCCACTAGAACACTAAAGTCGAAATTAAAAATTCAAAGTATTGCTCTGCCAGTCCTGGAAGTTCAAGGGTGTTGCTTCTGCATATTCATAGTTCTGGGAGGAATCCTCAGGCCTGGATATCGTAATTTTTTAGAAATGAGTATTGGATACCATGCAAATACAGCTGCTGGCACCACCATATTTCAGAAGAAAGTGATCTACATTTGTACGTCTCCTGCTGGCATAGGTACCTCTGTTTGTCTCTGAGAGAGACAGCAACAAGGTACACGTAGCTGACATCTCCTCCACACATTGCTTTTCACAAAGGAGGAAGATTTTCAGTGGCCCTCTTGACTGATCTTCAAAAAATCAAACTCACTGCATTAAGAAACTTAAATGTGTATCTCCAGCATACTTGTATACTTGGATTTAGCTATTGCTGGATGCCTGCTGCTTGAAAGAAAGGGATTATAATTTCCTCTTGGATCTAGAGACTTACTTTTTTATTAATATTTTAATATAGGCCAAATGTCTACATACAGATTGAGTCTAGATCCATGAGGAGAACTGGCACAAATGTAAATCCCTTCTTCAACACCTGCATGCCACAGTGACATCTCTGGCCCAGACCCTGACAAGAACAATACAAAATTCAACAGCATACTAGAAAAATAAAATAAAATTACAAAACCACAGACCAAAGCCTTCCTAAAGAATGGACTGATGCAAATCCAGCCACTCATTTTCTAAGTGTCCTATACAAAGAAAGCAGCTGGGAACTCACCTCAACAAGCTGGTCTTTCTGCTCTGATAGCTTGCAAGTATATTCTGCTACAGCTTCAAGATTTCCTTCTACTCCTGTGATTTTTAATGCTTTGAGAACCATATGATCAGTATGGTATTTTAGAAGATCTGCTGCCAGAGATGTTGCTGCACTGTGGACCTTGAAAAGCATTAAAAGAAGTAGAGATAAACCATGGAACAGAAGAAAAAAATCTATCCAGTATGACGTCAAACAAGCTTAAGAGACAGACTAATTTTTCAAGAAGCAAAAAATTTACTGGCATGAAAACTCATATACAGCTTGGTTATTATCTGGAGTTTTATTTCCTCAATTACTATTCAAAGAACAAAGATAAAATCCACTGAAGTAAAAAAAAAACAAAAACAAACTCCTCCCACAAACAAGAAAAAAAAACAATTTCACATCCAAATATGAAGAGAAACAAAAAAGCATCTGGGTAAAATGAGGTCATGAAGTTATTACACCGCTGCTTCCTGATTATGTTACAGCTGGGGAAAAACCAGGTGTGTGAATCTGTGGGTCACCAAGTTCAGCATAAGCAAAGCACAATGGCCATTGCACTTCTCTTAAAGAACACACACTGAACTGTGTGAACCAGACTGAAGCCACACAAAACCACATTTATACTAGAAATTAGAATTATTGGTGACACAAAGAAAAGTCTGAATATTATCAGGTTGTGACACAGCCTTAGGAAAGTATTAAAGTACCTTTTCTACAAGGAGATGGGTCTTGAAGAAGTCTCAAACAATCTCCCTACACTCCCAACAAGCAAGGAGAAGCTTCTCATTTAAACACTTTCCTAAATCCAGACACACTCAAACCATGCTGTGAAGGACTCTGGTTGACAACAGCTACCAGTGCCAGCTGCTGCTAGCTCTAGTCACTAGGTTACCAGTGCCCTGCAATCAGCCCCATCTTAAGCACACTGGAAAAACCAAAATAGCAACCTCTTTAGAAACAGCTGAGTATGCTCATAGGACTATTGTGAGTCTTGTAATACTGCACTCACTGTGCTAGACTACACTGAATCTAGAATAAACTTGCTGTTCAAGAGAAAGTATTTTTCCAGCTCTTATAAATGTAATGAGCTTGGAGCTCACTCCTTAGAGAAGAGTGTTTACTGGAATAGTATGTTGGGGTTTTTAATTCACTGGACTCCATTTTTTTACTCCTTTCCTTTGGCAGTACTTCCTGTGCATCCAGAATTAAGTTCTTCTGGATTTGTTTTTTAATTTCACAAAAGACAAGACAACTGAATTACTGCCTCAAAAACTGCTGCAATTGTTTTTTAGAGGCGAAAAAACAAGCTATGACAAGCTGTTATAAACTATTTATATAACATTGCTCACATGGCATTAAAAATTAGCACAAATCACTAATCCCAGAAATGCAGTCAGCTCTGCAGAAAGGATATCTGAAAGGCTTGTAATGTTGGAGTAGGAAGTGGCAATTCTCATTTATATGTAGACTACATAAAGATCACCTTTTCATTAGAGATTCTTTTCATCCTGATCCAAAATAGAAATATACTTCTACTTAATGCTGTCTCTGATCATTAGCAGTAAAATCATCCCAAGAAAGGAATACAACTTCTGTTTCTTCCATAAAAAGACAGAGATGGGTGAGAACTACTTCAACAAGGCTGTCTTTTGTTCTCAGCCACTCAGACTCTCAAGAACATTTTAATTTGAGTCAAAATATTTGCATTTAACCAGTAGAAATCCTGGCTGCTGACTGATACACTGAAGCACCCCAAGTCAGACTTACAGGACAGCCTTCAGCCATGTACAGAAGCATGGCCACTCTGGGATCAATACAATCACTACAGAGAGAACAACAAAAATGACATAATTCTCAGAACTTACTTTTAGGAGCATGAATCCTCTCACACAATATATTCCAGCCACCTGGGGCTTTATGATCTATGCAATTAAAGTCACATAATAATTTGATTGGAACTCTTCCACCTCATTCAGCACCTGGGAACAATGTTACTCTAAAAGGATAATCTCACAGCTGAAGTACTGTGAAGGGCTCACATTTCAAAGTGAATGCCACTTTTGAAAAACTCTGCTACCCATTTCCTCCATAATGGTGATCCAATTACAAACCAGCACATAATCAAAGTGCAAAAATCATGTATCCTCCACCTTCTGGAGCCCAACACTCTGCCTGACAGCAGAAGAGCAACTAAACTGAAATAGACTGAAAGCACTGCTCAAATCTTCAGGACAGACCCCAGCAGGAATTATAGTCCAGAAGACAAGATTTCTCATTCTGCCTATGGTAAAAGAGGGAAGCATGATTTTTTCAGCAGTTGAGGTTTTCCAGTTACAGCACTTGACGGCTCAGCCTAAGCAAGTTCACCACACTTCTCTAACATCTTTGCACTGCTCTGTGTTGAAACTCTCACTGTTCTTAATCTTCATTTTTCCATCTGTTTAAAAGAACAGCAATTTGAAGCAGTTGAAAAGATAGCTGAATGATGTGCAAATATTTAGGAAGCTGCCAGAAACCAGATTCTGTATTTGCTCCAATTCTGTGGAACAGACAAGGCAGCAATGATGTCCTTAACAGGAAGGGTCCCTGAGCAGCAAGTGCAGTCCATCCCATGTCCCAAATGAGGCAGCTATTCCATGTGTGTATGCAAGCTGACCTCAGCATACTCGCACTTAGGAAAAGAATAATGATTTACCACAGACACACACACAGCTGCCAACTGCTGAGAAAAAAACTCCTGAGTATAAGGCACTGTCATAACACATTTCTTCTAAGGAAATCAATAGGACGTGTTAAATACAAATAAACTGCAAATGTAATTTATTAATTTAGGCACACACTAGAAGAAAATGCATTTACAAACAGTGATGTATGCACTCCTAAGGGAAGTTCACCTTTACATTTAAAATAATACATAGTACTTACTTCCAAACACTTCTTTTTTGTGGGCTAACAATGAGCCTATGCATTCAACAGATTTCTAATCAGTAAGGACAAAGATGATGTAGCTAGCTCCATGATGTAAATCTGATTTAGTTACTCTTGTCCATAAACAGACAACAGTCTTCTCAGGTACATGATCCTATTCTACAACCTCATGTATAAAAAGTAAGAAATTCAAACTTTTATTTATGCTTAAGTTGCACTTACCTCTCTTTTAAGTTCATTCATGCACTGGCATGTTTTTAAAATGGCTACTTCCAAGTCTTCCATGAGATCCTTTGTCTTTTGGTTTTGCTACAAACCAAAGAAAGAAACCAACAAGATATTACACAAAAATCCCAGGAAATCCCATCTTCACATCATATGTCATTAGCTCAAGACAAGCCTTGTCTTTCTAGATGAAATGCTTTCACTTGTGTAGCCTGTGTATATTCTACTTGAAAAATACTTTTTTAGAAATACTTATCACCAAATTAAATCTAAAACCAATAGTGGTGCAATCTGATTGACTGCTTGTGTTCAACAGGAATTTATTTCTAAATCTCACTGAGCTTTCTTCAGGAAAAGAGTTTCCTTGACATCTGCCAGAAATCTTCTACCTGACCATCCTAAAGTAAAACAAGTGTTTAAGGAATATATTTTTTTTTTTATATAAACACCCTTTTAAAATAAAGTGGTAGCTAAAATGTTATACCAAATGTTCTATAATGAATTGTAAAATTGTTCTTCACAACATTCACCTCGCAATGAAGCTGTTGAGCTGAAACCAAAAATCCACCTCAGTGAGCTGTTACTATTTCATCTGTGACTGTGTCTTTAGTCACAACTAGGCTGGGTTATTTATTAATAAAAATACTTAATGCAAAAGCACACATATGCACACCCAAGTATTTTCACAGATCATATATATGCATGGTCTTGTATTAGGCTCTCATTTCTATCACTTGGAATGTGGTCTGTAAATTATTTAGAGGTGATTATTTTCCACCAGAAATAGAACTTAGAAATAACCAAGTGTCCTGGTTCTGGGCTGGGCTAGAATTAATTTTCTTTCTAAATCTGGCATGCTGCTCCTTCAGATTTGTGATAAAAGCAATGCTGACAACATGTTATTAGTTATTGCTGAGCACTGTTTGCACAGCTGCCTACCAGGGCTAACCACCAACATCAAGCTAAACACAGGTTAAGCTCCTATAGTTAAAGGGAATCTATGCAATTAATATTCTCTGTGTGTCTTGTTTGTCATAACAATATTCTGTATTATCAGTAAGATTTCTATGCCCTTCAAACCACACTACTGCATTAAAAACATCTGACTGCAGTACCCATTTCAAAGGGAAAAAAGGAACAAAGATGCTTTCTCATAAGAAATACACTCAGTTAAGTAAATATCCTATGCCAGGACACATCTGCCATATTTCATAGTGTTGATAAGACTTTATGCTACACATATACCCAGGAGCAAGACTGAAAGCAAGTCAGCATCAAAACCAGAAGCTGAATTTTCCATCTCTCTTTCACTTCCCCTATTGCATGTATCTTCTACCACTTTCAAGGAACAAGTAAGACAAATGATAGAGGCAAGCTTAACATGCTTCTCTAAAAGCTACCATCATTTAAATAATGTAAAAAGGGACAAACAAAAAGAGCCTGGCTTATTTTTTTTTTTTAATATTATGGAGGGAGAAAAGTCAATGTTTTACAATGTACCCCTTTCCAATAGTTTAACTGTTTCCAATATTCATTTGTAAACAAGAAAGAAAACTGTGGTCACTACTATGGGATCATGACAATTGAAATCTCTGAACTACTCCACCAAAAGACTTCATTGCTTAAGACTGTGCAATGATACTTCTGTTCACTGCCTTGTTTCCACTCATATCTTCATTTAAATTAGTCTACTAATTAGAAAATTAATAGTCTACCATCAGTAGCCTAATTTAGGCATCAAAGAATCAATGAAGCAATACCACTGGGGTAGGGGGAGGACAGGACATATGGAAGGAAGCTGCAGAAGCACAGAACTGTGGCTTCTTTGATCATCTCCCACTGTGAGGAATACACTCAGTTCTCTCTTCCTAGACCAGAAGAAAGACTGCATTCGAAATTTCTTTTCAAAGTAGAGGTGAAAAGATTTACTTTGCTAAAAAGCTCTTACAGCTTGCATCCACACTGAAACCAGCTGCTCTAGTTCCATTTTAGCCTGTTTAGACAGCTCCAAAATGTGTTCTCTGTGCTCATGACTGGTATAGGCAGAGTCTGTGAAGTCTTCTGTATGCTCCAGGATAACTTCCAGCATTGTTGAAAGGTTCTCTTTCGAGAGAAAATAAAGATTTTCACGGAGACCTTCCACCTTATTCTGAAAAAGAAGCACATCATTTCCTTGAGAATGTACACTATTTAGTTGTGATGCAAATGCAAAAAGCAGAGCCATCATTTTACACTTTATTTTTCTCCTTAGTGCTTTTCAAAATTATTCCCTTATTTTCAAAGTAATCCAACAATTTTCTTGTGTCCAGACCTGCAGTTTGGGGTTTGGGATGTTTTTTAAAAGTGATACAATCAGCAGTTTACTAGCCCCTTATGAGGAATAACAGCAAATACATCACTGTTCAACTGCTGTCAATAATAAGTTTCTAAGTTCAGTAAGTTTCAGAAATTAAATATGTGTTCCAATTTTGTTTGATCCTTCCACATCCATGTAATCCATTTTGAGTAGTTTTCAAAAAATGTGTATGTAGCAAATTGAATACTTTGGGGCACTCTCAATAAATTTCAGTTGAAATTTAAAGAGGGGAAATAGATAAACACATAAATTGAATCAAAGTGACAGGCTCAAAAGCAGTAAGCCATGGTTGCTCATTAACTATTCTCAATGGAGTATGAAATTTAGAAAAGTCTTTATGAGGAAAAAAGTCGACTGAGCTACAGGATACAATTTCAATTCAGAACATTTCTTCTGAATGACAGTTTGCTCTTTTAAATGTTTTATCAATATTTTTGCATATGGTTTTAGAAACACTTAACACTCATAAACAACAACTATTTCAATGAAGATCTGATCAGACCCTGGAATTTCAGTTTATTCAATGTCAATGCATCACCTCAACAAAATATTAGAGTTCTGAATGCATACTGATTCAGAAGGAGAGCTGTGTTTTGGCAATGACTATTAAATTATAGTGACTTCTTGACAGATTATTTAACATTTTGGGACAGTTATTTAAGTCAACACTGCTGAAGAGATGCAGCTCGATGATCTCAAATATAAAACCACTTTTTTTTCCCAAAATCAAAGTTAAGAGGTACTTTATTAGCTGTAGAAAACAGCCAATATTTCAACTCTTACCTTGAATTCTTTGATGCCAGAATATATGCTGATGGGGGCCATTTCATTTTCTCCATTTGGTCTAGAGTCAGTTACAATTTCTATTACCTGTTCCAAAGCTAGTCTCATCCGATGAAAAACTCCATCTTTGTTAATACGGGCAGATTCACAGTCTGGATGCCTCAGACAAGTCTTTTTAAAGAAAGCAGAGTAACTGTTATGAAAGAGTACACATGCAGTATACTGAAATGAATGCTTCCTCCTAAGGCAAGTTGAAAGAATGTGTTCAGAATAAGGTGAATTCTTTCTGCTAAACTGTTAAGTTGAATTCACACCATTACTTAGAATATAAAGATTTCATTTCCTCATTCTTTACACTTATACCTTTCCTTAGCATGAAATCTAAAGTGGGGCTGAGAGAGGAGAGTCAGTTCTCCTGGCAGATGCCATGCTTTGTGATTTAGCCACATTGGGTAAGGGTGCACAAACTCACTCACCTTTGAAGCAGTCAGGAGCATCATAGTGCACTTCTCAAGAACAGCCCTAGATGCTGCCATTCTAGCCTTTTTCTTCTCATCCTTCAAATCCTAAACAAAAAAAGATCCAAATATTACACAGTATTTAAAATATTAACTGCTTGTGAGACTGGAAAAGGAAACTCTCTTGTAGGTGAATGGGTTGTGAGAAAGCTTTCTAATTTCTGACAACTGCAATTTTCAGCCTAACTCATGATCTAGAACTTACTTTCCAGACAGATTTTAATTTTATGCATTTATTCTTGGCTCTATTCAATTCAGATTTCAAAGAAGGAAGATCTCCAAGATACAGAGCATGTTATGTAAACTGTTGCTAATTTTGATAGCTTTATCATAAGGCATTATTCATAAAATAGAAAAATGAGGTGAAAAGAATAGCTGACAAGAAGTATTTTCTGAAATGGAGGGGAGGATAAGGTAGAGACAGAGAACACCTGATTTTCATTTTGACTGCAGCGGAGGAAATGTAAACTAAATCTTTTTTCTACTTGAGTGTTATATTTGACACATACCAGTAATAAAAAAAGTCTAAACAGGCTGAAAAAGCAATTCCTCAGTATTTCTCTGCTCTGAGTACAGAAACTTATCAAAAACTTCTCAGGGAAAGATGGCGACACCTGCAAAACTGAACTATATCCCTCGCGAAGTTCATCAAAATAGAAGAGTTTAGACTTCAAACCAGGATGTGGGGGAAGAGGGCAAGACACAAATCCCTCACCATGCAAGAGGGTCTAACAAGGGGAAGTGCTAAGTGTCAAACAGGCAACAGAATGGGACCAGCTGAAGGTTTACATGATGTAATTAATCCTAACATACCCTAGATTAACAAAAACACCCAGATAAATCACAGCAGCAGTCTGTTTTGACATCTTTATAATGTTTATATTTAGCAACTATAGAAAATCTTTAAGATCAAAATCACATTAAAAACCAAACCAACAAAACAACCAAAAGAAGAAAACACTTAATTTCTGAAATTCTGACATTACACTCGGCTAAATCTGATGGCACTCAAGAATTTATGGCACGCCTGAAAATATTATGAGGAATGTTTCCTCCCCATAAAACTAGAAGAGCCACTTAGCAGTCTACACATTGTAAACAGAGCATATCAAGAAAGTCATGGCACAATTGAAAAAGTGGTAATGTAGCACTCTTTCCAAAAGAGTCAAGGAGGGGAGAGCAGTTAACTCTGTGTTCTGGTCTAGAGCAAATTTGGGAAAATCCAACATAGCTGAAAAGACTATGACTTCCTAATAACATGTTTCCCTTTCAAACAACTAACTGCTTCAGGGAAAAAAAAGAGTTCATGTCTAAGCAGGTTATTTCCTTTAATTTTAAGCAGCTTTCCCAGTAATGGTTCTTTGACACCAAGCATGAACACATCACCAGTAAAAGGAAACACATGATGTTGGCCAATTTGTTTGTACAAACTGAATTCCGAATTTTGCTGGATATTAGGGACTCTGTATATTTATATCAAATCCTGTTTCAGTTCTGAACAGAGGAGTGGATTATCAAGGGAAAGCAACTAGAGCTCACAGCCAAAGTCTTAAGCCTCAGTAAACCCTTAAATTTACATGGAAGTAGCGGGGGAAAAAAGCTTCTGGCATGAATGAAAGGCTTTGAAAGAGTACCTGCATGTGAGAACTAAAACTCATTGCCCTGACATAAGAAGGTTTTGACCCAAACACAGAAAAATATTCTAGAATAATAAGAATAAAAAACCAAATTCTAACAACCCACCAAGAATACACTTTATTAGAATCAATTTTGAGTTTTCTAAAATAATGAAGTCCTTTCACTACCAGCAAACATCAAATATTTCTGTCAAGTAATAACAGACAAACTCTCTACGAGAGTAATGAGCCAGAAAAGTTAGAGCCAAAAGACAGTGACTGAAGCCAAAAGACTGCAAATAACACACACCCAGGCTTCTGGAAGGTATGCAGGGCAAACAACGCAGCCGTATTTCTCAGGCTGAGCTTTAAAATCAAAAGACCTGTTTTGGGTGGAGCAAGGAGAGGGTAGCTTCAGAGACAGGACACCAGCAATTGTCTTGTTTTCTTTCATCATCCCAGAAGAATCTACATCTTCCTGAAAATAAGATGCACATGATGCTGTGCAACACCTCTCACAACCTTTTACTAACACTCACATTTTGCCGATCTCCAGTTAAATGGGCAAACTCCACCATTTCATTTCCAAACTGGCTGAATATTTGTACAAACTCCTGGAAACTACTGACTTTTTCTAGTTGTTCCATTGTTGCAAGAACCTGCAAGATAAGTGAAAATACTGTAGATTATCAAGATGTTGAAAAAAAGTTATCATTGAACTAGAGTACTATTATTTACAGACACTTTTAAGTTGTGTAGTTTAAAATGTATATATTTTGTTACTCTTTAAGTTCTAATAACTCAATAGCCAGAAATCAAATGTAAGTTAATTATCATGCTTCATTCAAAGTGAGTCATTTGCTGATTTGTTGTCAGCCCTCAAAAAACATTTTCCTTGCTCCTCACAGTACCAAGAGTAACAGTATCAGTGGATTCAGAAAAAAATGTGGTTTTAAATTTAATATGACAGTATCAAGTGCAGATCATACCCCCATGTTATATCCCTGTGTTATAACTCTCCATCTTAGATGCTTAACTTTTAAAGTCTAAAATCACATTTGCACAGAAATGTGTTTCAGTGGCTCTGTATATTAAAAAAAAGCATCAGCATTCAATAGAACTGAACAAAAAAGTTAGAAATATGTGAATACATAGTTTTACACTTTCTATAACAACCTACTCTAACTCTGGAGATCTTTATTAGTTGCATATAAAACAAAGAACTAAATATACCCAAGTTGTATCAAGCTCTTACTCAAGACACATTAAAGCTTATAAATTACTGATTACTGAAGGTATCCTGTGAAGTCACTAGATTATGGATTATAACAGAAATTAACATATGCTTTTTTCAGATCAGACATATACTTTCTAATCTCAAAGTGATCTTTCAAATCCATTAAATGTCTTCAGAAGGGAAAACACTCAAAGCAGTTCTGTACTGTCTTTTAGACAGGAGATAACACACAGCATGAAAATTTAAGACTGTACTTGAAAGGGAGAAACTTCAACCGATGTTTTCTTTTCTATGCCAGAAGTATTTTCCCCCCAGCTACAAAAGCAGTGTACACATCTGATTATGACAAACTCGCCCTTCCCTGCAACCCTGGCAAACTCTCCTAGAAGCACCCATTTGTTTGTGGCAGAGAAGCCACTCAATCCCAGTTGTAAACTAAGTAAAGCAGATGTCCCACTAGACCCTGCAACTGCTGTGGAATTCACTGCTTTATCAAGCAATATTAGCAATCTGTCTGAGCATATTGTGTTGGGCAGCCAGTTCCACAGAGGCTGCAGAAACAAGGAGTTTTCCTGATTGAGGTGTTGATGCATGAGAAAGGCTGGAGTATGAAGGACTTGGAAGGAAGATACATAAAGATGTAAAAATAGCAGTATGAGAGTGGAAGAAGGAAAGAACCACAGGACTGGGAAAGTGAGAGTGTAGAGAAGTAAATGTGGATACAGGAGGAAAACATACAAGCTAAGGTCCAATTTTCTCTTCTAAGAATAGATAAAAAGAAATATGATGTTCAACCATTCTAGGATTAAGCAAATGTAGTACTTTATGTGTATGACCTTGGTTTATGTGTATGACCTTGGTTGCAAACAACTGCTCCAATTTTCTGTATTTCTCTCATGACAAATTTCTGGTCAAATAAAAATTTCAGTCAAAGCACATGCATTTCATTGAATAATTCTAGACATCCCAGGCAGAGCTGACATTCTGAAAAACTGTATAGACAGTTCTAAATTTGTCTAAAGCTAATTCAAGATACTCATACAATGCAAAATACCTGTGATTCATAATTTGTCATTTTAAAACTTTCAAAAAGGAACATACAGACAGTAATGAAGACATACATTTTTTTAATTAAAAGGTTAAAAAAATGTAAAAAATTCCAAGGTTTTAAGCTCTTATTAACATCTAAATTATCACTAGGTATTGCACAGCTACTGCTGCAGGATGAATGTCGCCTTGCAGACAGCAGTTGTAGGCTGACATCACTTCAGGGCACATCCATATTTTGATCCAAAATGAACAGTGCAGCAACTCCCCCACTATCTGTCAGTTCCCTGCTTATTGTTCTGGCTCTCCTAACCTGACTGATGACAGTGAGTGGAGCAAAACCTTAAGCTCACTGATGCAGTGACTAAGTCTGATGGACAATGAAGCTGATTTTGTAAGGTAGGAAAGATGTGGGCAGGTATGGAAGAAAATGTATGCAATCCAAGAATACAAGGAAAGCATATACAGTGCAGAGAATGTGGAATCACTGGGAATCAGAATCAGGATCACTGGGGATCATCAGCCAGAGGCTGGATTCCAGAACAGATCACCATTCTGGAAGATCTCAATCACTTCATTTACCTGAGGAACTGGATGTCCAACCACTCATCTGTTTTTCTACCCTTTGCCCTTGATTGACTCTTTATTCACATGAGGAAGATGACAAAAATGGAAAAAAAAGGGCATTCAGAAATAGCAAAAAAAAAAAAAAGGTACTAGAAGTTAAACATTGGGCATTCAGTCTCTAAGATAAAAATGGAGCTGAGATCTTCTGGAACAGTGATGCATGTCAAGAAGCCAGAATCTTCTCCAGCTGGCAGCACTGATAATCCTCTTCCTACCTTTCCATCCTCTTTGCCATAGTATATTACACTGCTGTCTCAGAGTATTTCCGTGCATTTCTTTAATCCCTGCCCATATTATCCCTCTACTGCAATGTCTCCTACGGGAAGAACCTCTTTGCTATCCATCATTGCAGCACCTCACACACTTTTCAGGAGTATACTCTATAAAAATTAGGGCACATATAAATATCAGGCCTGTATAAGGCACCATCATTTGTTTAATCTGATCCTAGAGATATGAATTGCTTTACTGGTACCACAGACAAAAGCAGACTTTCCCAAACATGTGCACTATGCACAGAAAGGAGATCACAGTAAAACTCCAGAGATCACAAAGACTAAGTGTGTCCTGGGGGGCATCAGGCACAGCAGTGACAGGTGGGCAAGGGAGGGGATTGTCCTGCACTGCACTGGAACAGCCTCACCTCAAGTGTTGGGGGCGATGCCTTAAGTTTTAGCCTTTCTATTTTTCAGACTCTGTGTTGTTTTAGTGTCTAGTTCTGGGCTTCATATCAAGTGTTGGTAAGTTCTCTTCACAGAGTAGGTAGACAAAGCAATTCCTTTTCTAGCTTGGGACCAAGGACAATCAATACAAATTTCAGGCCCAAGAGCATAAATAGTGAATTGAAGAGAGAAAAACAAGGAGGATGGAACTTCATAAATTGAATCTATAATTGGACAATTAACTCTAACATGCTAATGGACCAAGACTTATAAAAGTGTGAGACCTTATGACCAATCATCCATTTTTGTGATCATTTTGGGGTTCATCTTGGGTGTAGCCCAGACGGGCTCTTGTGCTGCCTAAGTGTACCCATTGAGGCCTTTAAATAAACACCTACTTTACCCTTTTGCTCTGTCTAGTCTCTGCTCCAGGTCAGCCTTTCTAGACACCAGTTCCAGTTCTGGGTGCCAAAGTACAAGAGGGATATGAAGCCATTAGAAAGTGTCCAAATGAGGGCTACGAAGATGGTGAAAGGTCTTGAGGGGAAGTTGTATGAGGGGCACCTGAGGTCACTTTGTCTCTTCAGCCTGGAAAAGGGGGGATTGAGGACAGAACTCATTGCAGTTACAGCTTCCCCACAAGTGGAAGGGGAGGGACAAGTGCTGATCTCTTCTCTGTAACAGGACCAGTGGCAAGACCTGAGGGAATGGCCTGAAGTTTCATCTGGGGAAGTTCAGATTGGATATTAGAAAAAGGTTCTTCACCCAGAGGGTGCTTGGGCACTCAGAATGGGTTCACCAGGGGAGTGGTCACAGCATCAGCCTGACAGAATTCAAGAAGCACTTGCACAGTGCTCTCAGGCACATGGTGTGGCTCTTGCAATGTCCTGTACAGGGCCAGTAGTTGGACTTGGGTCCTTCCAACTCAGGGTATGTTACAATTCTATGCCCATGGCAGTCAGAGTCAGATACACTTAACTCTGGATTGCTTGAAATGCTTTCAAAATTAAATGCTGTACCTGTGCTTACTACATTCACATCAGTGTATATATGACAATATTTCCACGTACATTTAAAGTTATCAGAAACCCAGCTCACTCATGAAAGGTTATACCCCCCTCCTTTATCCTTTTATGATACATGCATTTGCACAGTTGCTTCATAGCCTACCCCTGCCACTTTTGGAAAAGTAAATTAATTAGGATTACTGCATGGTTGCACAAGACAGCAGAAAAGCAGCAAAAGTGCACCATTCTCCAGTGCAAAAAAAACTCCAGAGCTGCATGGAACTTCAGCAAACTGATATTGCTAAAACTGCTGACAACTGAATCAACTACTGGGAGAAGAAATGAGCAAAAAGACAGCAGATCAGAGCAGCCAAATCTAAAGCCAGAGAGAAGAAGGTAATTTTAATTCTGAATTCTGGACTGAACTGAGTGTCTTGGATCTAGGTGCTGCAATATAGAAACCAGCAGGTCTGGAAAGTAAACTGGGACAAAGGAATAGAGACAGCATGAGGAGTCATAAGCGGCAAGAGGGGCACTGCTCTGGATTAGAAGCTCAAAATTAATGGAAAACCCCAGGCCTTATCAGATTCTCATTTCTCAAACATAGGATTTTTCTATTTTTGTTTTAGCACATTGTGAAGAAAAAAATGGAAGACTATCCTACAGGCAAGACAGTGAAATCTGCACTGCATGAAATAGATTACATTTGAGGTTAAATGGGCCTTCATACATTATTTAAACCAACCAAGTAGTTTCATCCTAAGTTTCAAGATTTAAGTTAAACTACAAAAAAATCTTTTAATCTGTAAATCTCACTTCACTAGCACAGACTTTTATGTGCATTCTAAGTTTTTTGCTTAGATACCATAATGTTCTCCTTGTCTTGATCCTCACAGTACAAATATCCTGTCATTAACAAGTAGATTTATTGACCATTTTACCAACAAATACACTTTTCACTTCACAGCAAATTAAAAGTTAAATAAGCAGTAACACAGCATCTTCTCCAGCATAATAAGTGAATAAAGAAAAGTGGGTGACATAAAATGAAGAATCACTGAAAGTAGTTATTTAATACACTGATTTAGAGCCACCCCCTTTCAGATACCTGATAAGTAAACATGAGCAAGACATTAATTTTTATCTCTTTATTTTATAGTTCCTCCAGAGAGACAATGACAGTAACACATTTACCACCACTCTTTTGCACTGACTACAGATATCACTTAAACAAAACAGAAGAGAAGATACAATACCTTGTTTCTGGAAGTTATAATTTGCTTAATAACAATTCTGTCTGCTAACACCAGCACCTTTGTGACAGAGGAAAGCAACAACCTTGCAGCTTTTACCACACCCGTTTTGTCTGTAAAGATTGTTATGTGGCTATCAGATTCTGGATGATCCAAGCTTGCCACATCTGTAAGTTGTGCAATTGTTTCACCTAGAGGGGAAAAAAAAAAAAAAAAGAAATGGCTTTCCATACTTAGAAGAAAGATACAGGGCTATTAAGCATTCTTAACTTTTACCCTTAAGGCATAAGACAATTTCAGAGCTACCTCCAACTCTTTATTTCACTTCATTTCCTTCAACTGACTGTTGGTGGCACCCTCTCCATATTTAAACGTGGATTACTATTCACCACTACCTTATTCTCCCATCTGTAACAGGCACTAATTTTCTTGCAGTAATCTACAGCTATTTGAGCAGGGAGTGATGGGCGGAATTAGGGAGTGTGGAGGGAGAAAACATTCGTGGGAGGCATTTTTCTGATTTTAATAGCAAGTCAAACCAGTGTCCACACTTGCAGCATTAATCCACTGAAAGAGTGGGATGCAGCAAGGAAGTAAGAACTACAAATTCCCCTACACTTTCCAAATTTCAATTAGCATTCCTATAATTTATGGGTTTCCTATTCCTGTAGAAGTCTCCAGGCATGAATAATAAACAGATTCCAAACTAACTTAATTTAGAGGACTGCAGCATTATAGTGAGACTATTGCACTTTACACTCAAAGGAGGACCACTAAACAGGGCACTGTCAGAGACAGGAGAGGAAAAAAAGGCAAAGAAGTGTGGACTTTCTGTTCATCACTACCTTTTTATTCGACTTGCATTAAGTTAAATAGATAGTTAAATAGGCTTAATTGACCACTATTATTTTTTATGCAGGTAAAAACTCTACATCCACAGCAGCTAATGGATTTCCTTATCTGAGAAAGAAACACAGACCTATCGAATTGAATCTTCTGGAGTACTCTAGATTGTAGTGCAACACAGGAAAGACAAAGCAGTTTGCTAGTCTGTAACCAGAAAAAGGCTGCTGGGAGACTGAGCTCAGGGGAGCTCTGAGACATGATTTTTGTTAGTGTGCAAGACAAGATGATCAACCTACAGCTGACCTATAGATGGTCCTTAAAGATAAAATCTAGGAGATTTGATCAAATTCTCATCTTCAAAACCTCAATGAAGGTAATTCACTAAAGCAGGTAAAATACTCCAAAAGCCTGAAAAAGCCAGTGCTCCCATTTGAAGAACCCTCATTATTCTGCTACTCCAGAAATACCACACACTATAGAACAAGGAAGGACTTCAAACCACAGAGCTCCACATTTCATAGTGCTTCTCTCCTCTGATAATTGAATCCCTTGGGTTCTTAAGCTGCCAAAATAGTATAGCATTATGGAATGGAACTTCCAGTACATTTGCTGGGACCAGGCCAGGTCACAAAAGCATGCTCCAAATATTCGGAAAGTCACTCCAATATAGGGGACGATAGTACAGTCTGTGACAGTGAGTTCCACAGCTGAAGGCCCTGAAAATGGTTAGAAGCACGAGGAATTAAAAAAGCACAGCTACAGTACAAAGAGTGAGGGGCAGCCAGATGCACTCCCAGTGAAGCTGTAGGACAAGTCTCCAGTCACATAAGGAGATCATCTGACAGTAAAAGAGATTGGCCATTGCCTTTCCCACAGTCCAATTCATTTCACTTCACACCAGTCTCAACTAGTCCACCGGTATCAGAAGATAATTCTATTTCTTTGACCTCATAATATGTGTGACAACATAAAATGCTGTAGAAACATAGAGAGAATAATTAAAACAGACACAAAGTTCTTTTGGTAACCAAGATAGGATGCACACCATTATCCCATTTTTTATGTTACAGGATTCACCCTCTTTAAGATGAATGAAGTCATAGGTGAAGCAGCTAGTCATACAAAGAGTTATCAGAGAACACTGAAACACCTGCAACATCTGCTTGTCAAAAACTCCAGACAGCCAGAGCAACTCGAGACTTCTGGTAACAGAACAAAGGCTTTGTTCTCTGCCTACAGATCTGCAACTACAGGAACAGGAATCAAGTCCTGGTATTAAACCATGAGGAATAAGACCTGTTAGGGTAAAGAGATGGAGCTAGGGAAGCTATACCCAGCTGGGTGTACATCAATCCATAAAACGTATCTGAGCATGTCAAAAAAACAGTTCAGTGTCACTGTAATTCTCCTATCATGACTGAGAGATTATGACAATTGGGTGATATTTCCAGTGATAGAAAGACAACCGTCACATCCATCTCAAAGAAGGCCAAGAAAAATCCAGGTAATTGTGGGCTAGTCAGCCTCACATCAGCCTCCAGGATTACCACTAAAATAACCTTGGAGGACATTACCACATTAAGCAGAAAAAGGCAATCAGGAAGAGCCAGCATAGACCCACCAGGGTGAATAGTCCCTTATTGATCTGAATGCCCTCTACAATGAGATGACACTGCTTTTAAAAAAAGAAAAGTAACAGATGCTGTGCATCTCAGCTTCAGCATAGCCCCTGCCATGATTTCTCACTGTTTCCTTTTAACTTTATAAAGGGACATGGACGAAGTGAACAAAAAGGTGGGTAGAAAATGAACCTGACTGTTGGGCTTGGGGAATGCTGATAACAGGTACAAAGTTCACTGGGCAGTCAACTCCCAGTGGTGTTCCTCTGGGACTGACAGGAGTCATCAAAGCTATTCCCTGGATAATGACTCAGTATGTTCAGCAAGTGTGTGAACAATACTGAAGTGGGTGAGTGTCTGATACTGCAGAGGGCAGGGCTGCTAGACAGAGGAACAGGCTGAAAAAAAATGATCCGCTAGAAAATCTGTGAAGTCCAACAAGGGCAGTAAATACCACATCTGGTATTTACAGCAAACAAGTTGAACAGGAGTCAGTAACAATGGCTAGCTGCACTTGGAACGCTGCTGAAATGATTCTTCTCTTCCTTTTGGCACTTGTGAGGCAGCATCTGGAATACCATGTCCACTTCTGGGCTCCTCAGCACTTAAGCTGACATAGTGCAGCCAGTGACACGAGGGGAGAGCTTGAAGGGGGGAAGTTTCCTCTGCCACAAGAGGAGAAGGCCAGTGGCAGAGCTTTCTGGGCTCTACATCTATCCTCCTAGAGGGCAAGTATGGAGAGACACAGACAGACTGATCCCAGTTGGTATGATGATGGAACAAGATGTAAGAAAATACTTTCACCACAGCAAATGCAGTCAAACCCTTAATTAAGGGCACAAGAAAGAAGAAAGAAATGAGAAGCATACAAGAAATTGCATGATCTTCATTCTTCGGAGTTAAAATGTCCCACACAGCTTCAGGTATTCTGTGATTCCATTTACCCATTTAAATTTCCATTTTTCAGCCTTCTTAATTTAGCCTACTCTGTACTAAAACCCAAAGCAAAAATAGGAGAGAGCTTTTATTTCACTCCATGTCTTCCTTAGGGCTACGTAGTCAACTGGCAGAGAATACTGGAAAAGCTATGACACTTACTCCTGACATGTGTTTTCTCTTTTAAATTAGCCAGTCTTTCCAAGTTTTAGAGAGAAAAAAAGATTTAAAAAAAATCACAGATGAGCATCTAAAATGTGCTTCTTTAAGTTACATTCCACTACTATACTGTCACTGTAAACATTGACATAATGCAAGAATAGTGTTACGTAAAATTTGCTACATGACCCTCTGTGGTGTTTTAGGATTCTATTTTGAGTCAGTCAAATTACAAGGTTTATTACAAGGAAATAGTCATAACAAGTTTGAAACACTTCAGATCACTGATTATACCCTTCTCAAGAGACAGATACAACATCTGTCATCCTTCAAAGCCTCTGCAGGATATGCAATTGATTTAAAGACTCCCTACTTTTCTCAGAAATTGTGATGTTTAATGTTCTAAATTCTTTTGTGTTTGAATCTTTTATGCCTAACGAAATCTCAATTTCTGAGACACAATCTAATTTATTGGCTAAAAAGAAGGATGAACAGCTCTACCAAATTTCCTGCCCTAAAGAGTAAAGGCTTTCTGCTGCCTATTCTCCCAGAACATAAGGTTTCTTAATACAGGTCAATATTCTTGGCTGTAATTGTCCAGGAAATTTTTTTGGCTTGCTTAGGAACACCAAAGCTATTGAAAATGGCACTTGAGTAATCACGTTCAGATGACATTTATCCATAAGAATTTATCTGCTTAAAGGCCTATGTTACTTTGTCCAACACTGAACAGTCCACAGAGATAATACTGGCACAAAACCCCCTCCATCAAACAAATAACCAGGAGCAAACATGTTTGCTATACTGAATTTCCCATGTAAGTCATCAGATCTCAAATGCAGGGAACAACTGAGCCATGCCAAAGTAAACGTGAGGCTGACAGAAATGTAAACAGCCCATATCTTCACTCCTTTAGACTAAAGCTATTACTGCATAACAGGAAATAAAACTTACAATGTAAAAGAACTCTAGTCTTTTCTGAGATAAAGTACCGCAAATTATTTTTAGGTTCTGAGCTCCTCCTGCACACAGTGATAGGGAGAAAAAAATACTTAACCACAGCATAACTGGCAAGTCAAGAAACAGATTCAGATTGCACTGCTCTTCCAGCAGCTGAGATTATCAATGTGAACTTTGGTAATTTTGGCTTGTCAGCATCTTACTTGGATCTCTGAAGAGAAAACACATGCTTCACATAACAAATGGAATGTTTTTAAATTAGGACATTTCTGTTCACAGCCAAGTTGACTAGAGCGACTAGGAATTTTCAGTCAAAAGTTTATCCAGAATAGTCCTTCAAATCTCAAGAACAATCATTCATCAGCAGCATGTTTCTAGACATTGTGACTCACAGTTGAGGGATTTTCAGAGGATTTCTTACCATGCCCAATTTCTAAGCTTCTTTTTGTGCTTAATCACAAATAATAGTATGAACTGCATCCTCAAAGTCTGAGGCCAGAACAGTGATTCAAGAAGACTTCAGTTAGGACAGTAAAGACAAGTTTTTCAGGACTCTGAGGTAATTTCAAAGATAAAACTCAAACACCCACCCAAGCCTCCTTTTTAACTTAACAGATTGGTTTCAAGTACAGTAACCCACATCTTGGAGTAGAATACTGCTCCATCCAGCAGTAATCAGGACATTAGTGTTGAAGGGTTGTTGAAGGGTCATTTATTTGACCCCGCAACAGAAGCTCAAGATTGTCTCCCTGAAGCCAGAGCAAACAAAATATCTGTCACACTTGCAGGTTCATCCAGCTGCTCAGGTAGAATTTCCCATAATTGAAAAGTATTTGAAAGAAAAAACAAAACCTCACCCCACTAACAACAAAAAGAACATTCTACTAGAAGTCATCTTGAAGCCTTCACTGCAGATCTAAGAATATGCATTTACTGAGGGCCACTGAAATATTATGCAAGGTATAATATTTAGTATCTAGGAAAGTAGTTTCTAGCATGATACTGACATTTTCTTACAGCATCAGAGAATGCAACCCCCTATTCACCTAGACAGTCTTCTGGGGGAAGGAGAGTGACAGCAGGTAACTCAATTATCCACACTTCACATTCAATTCACACACACAGCAAGTTTGCAACAAAACTTGAGTCTAGCGAAAAGACAAGCACAATAAGATTTCATTCTATTGAGGAGAGTCATCAGATGACTGATGTGAGTCATCTTACTGAGTCCTGATGAAACATGGATTGACACTGACCTTCATTCAGACACTGAGATTTGGAATGCAGTGACCTCAATAGCCTAACACTCAAATAACTTAAAATACACCACTGTTTTAACTTGGCAGCAATAAACTCTAAAGTTGTATTCCCAACACTCTGCTCTTTGTATGTAGTAACATCATAAAAAAAGAGCAGTCAGGTAATTCCTTGTGGCAAATGATCCTATAAAAATCAAAGCCAACACACAATTCCATTCCCTATCTGTAAGACGACAGTAATTTAAGTGACAAAATCAGGTAACAGATCAGGCCTTGAATGAACCAGCAGAGGAAGGTTAAGCAATTAAATAATAAAGTTCTTACATTATGCCTGACACTAAAAATAGTGTGCCAAAAATGGCACAAGTACAATTTCATGAGTAACTACATACCTGCTCTCCTTGCCTCGATGCAGGCAATGCTCATTTCCTCCTTCAGCTCATGGTTTTCGTTGGCTATGGCTTCACCCACAGTAACAAATCTCCCCACTGCCAGGTTAACGGCTTGGCCCACTCGCTGGATTGCCTGCAGAGTCTTGTCCGAACGCTTTGGTTTATCCTTATGATTAATAAGGGTGGTTATCTACAAACAAGAAGATTTATTAGAACATTTTAACTTTACTACTAAAGGCAAGTTTTGAATTGAACTCAATAAGAGATTTTTACCATACTTCAGTAATAAAGTTTTGTTTTGTGCTGTGTCATGAGGTATCATTTAACTTCTCAGAGGATGAAAAAAAAATTGAAGTGTAGTTAAGGTTGCTCATCTGCTCAGTTTATCTCAAATGAAAAGAGGGATTTTTATTTTTATTCCACTTCCATTTGCAGTATCAAAACTGCCCTGAGTCTCAACAGCCTTTCCCACTACACACATAGCCCTTCCCTCATTAAAACATTCACCATACTTGTAACTTAAACTTATCTTCAATCACACGTTTCCTAGAATTTAAAAAAAATCTAGATACAAGTTATCAGTAAAACAATTTGTGAGGACATTGCTATTTCAGACTCCTGACTTGGCTTTTCTGCCTGTTGCAAAGTGCTATACATTCCCTCTTGGATCACATGGACTGGAGATAGTCTCTTGAGGCCAGGATGCAGTTTAAGGGTTTGTCCAAAACACCAAACATGAGGAAACAAAGAGATCCTTTCCCCTTGCAGAGGACAAAGGCAGGACTGCAGAAACAGCCTCTCAACCAAGGCATCAGGTAAACATGAGAACAGTATGCAATCCTGCCACTCACAATTAACTAACTTTAAACTGCATTACAAACACGAGCTTTACATTTTTTGCTACACCCCTTTTCTAGTGCAGGAGAGAAATTAAACTCTGTAGGTTCAAACATCCTAAACCAGCATAAAAATCCAATAACAGTCCTGCCTGTCTTTGTCTCCCACTCATGCTTGCAATGAATTTATCTGATGTGGTTAAACCTCAGTTGTTTTCGTTTTCCCCATAATCAGGTCCCCAGTCTGGTTCACTGCAAAGCTTCATGAATATTTTTCATGGCAAAAGGGAAACAGTATTGCCTGAGGAGAAAAATATGGGCAGAAGTGCTCCTTTCAGCAGGAGCATCATTTAAAATGCCCACAGAACTCCACTGTAAGACACATCCCCAGGAGCTCAAAGATGTCTGTTTGGAGAATCTCAGAATTACATGAATTACTTAAGCGTCTGAACATCTCAGCTACACCAGCTTGATCACAGATATCCTTGCCGCTCCTTAAAAAAATATAAATTATCATTCACTCATTCTCCTACCAGTCAAGCCTGTGGTGGGACAGAAGCATACAAGCTGTACCTGTAATGCTTTCTATGGATTCAAGGACATAACAGGAAGCAGTTTAGGAACTGTTCTGCTTCGTGATTTGAAGAATGCCCAAGGTTTACCCTTCAGATATCACTGAGTCGTCTTTCTGGAGAAAAAAAAGAGTAGTGTTGTTTAACACCTTGCTGAGGCTGGTTTTGAATGCCAGGAGCTGGTTTAGCCAAGTTTCCAGGATTAAACTCTGCAGTGGGAAATATCAACACTTCATAGAGCGCTTTGCACACACAAGAAAAATAAAAATGCCAAAAAACCCAAGAACAGTGCTGCTCTATGGAAGAACTGCTATGGCAATGTAAGAATATTTTGTTCTGGTACAAAACATCAGTATAGAAATGCATTGTTTGCCCACTGCCTTATATATACCATACTTTTCCCTACTTCTTATATACACCCTACTTAGATACAATTTGTATCTAAGCCACAAGGTCTAAAGGAAGGCTGCTTTCTATAGTTCATACAACAAATCTCTCCTTGTAAGAGTCCCCTGATCACCAAACTTCAATTCCAAAGCCTATGAATTCCAGATGCCTTCCCAGTGAAAAGATCTTATTACGATGAAAACAGAATCCTAATAGAAAGTAAACTGAGGAAACATCTGAACATCTTCAAATTCATTTCAGATGAGGAATGACATTCCTCAGAACACACAATTACCATCACTTCAATGGAAATTCAGACCAACATGAAATTCATGGTAAAAACAACTTCACCATGCAGCTCTCCTCTTGCATTGTAGGTACTTCAGGTATACAGAATTAAAAAATACCTGTCAGCAGCTAATCTAACAGTGCTAGCTGGTGAATTCTTGAATAGGTATGGCTGAGAGCATTAGTCCAAATGCTGAAGAAAACCAAACTGACAGAGGGTCACAACTTTGTTTCTTCAACAGGTTTTTAAGCAAACAGCAACCCAAGACCAGGTTAATATTACATTCATACAGTCACTGACTTCTCAGAAGTATATATAAAATAACACTGGCCTAAAACAAACTGCAAGTTTACATACTGGCTGCAAGTTTACCTCCCACAGCATTTTACACCAGTAGAAGTTTAAACATGTTCTGCATAACCCTGAAAAAAAATGCATATGCAAATAACACTGCAGAGTGAAAGGAATCCCACTGTCTCTTACAAATCATCAAGGGCATTTATTTTAATTCCCTTGTTACTGCAGAGGTATGCAAATAATAAAAATCATGAAGATATCCCATCTTAAATTGCTTTATTAAAGTCTTACAAAACACTCTCAAGAACATGAGTGCCTTTTACATTTCTGTCATTTCTTTAGCATTCTCTTCAGAGGGCATCATAGGTTTTGCAGCAAAAAAAAACCCCTCTACTTCCTCTGCCAAGGTTAAGCAAGAATAAGCAGCTGTTTTAACAGGTCTATCCCCAGTGTCATCTTAACCTCACCAAGGCTAAGCACAAGGTCTTGGGCTGGGGCTAGGACGATCCCTGGTATCAATGCAGGCTGGGGGATGAATGGATTGAAAACAGCCCAGCAGAAAATGACTTGGAGGTGCAAGAAAAATTGGACATGAGTCAACAATGTCCTTGTATCTTGGGCTGCATCAAAAGCAGCAAGGCCAGCAGGCTGAGGGAGGGGATCTTACCCCTCTGCTCTGGTGAGACCCCAGCTGGAGAGGGATGTACAGCTCTGGGGTCCCCAACAGAAGAACAACATGGACCTGTTGAAGACAGTTCAGAGGAGGGCCATGAAGATGGTCAGAGGGAAGGAGCACCTCTCCTGTGAAGACAGGCCATTAGAGCTGGGGTTGCTCAACCTGCAGAAGGCTTCAGGGAGACCTTACAGTGAACTTTCAATATATAAAGGTGGCTTAGAAGACAATCAGGAAAGACTTTTTAGTAGTGAAGTAGAGAGGTAAACCGTTTTAAACTAAAAGAGGATGATAGGGCTGTGGAAGCCCTATCATTTTTCAGGAGTTCAAGGCCAGGTAGTTTGAACAACCCAGGCCTTTGAGCAACCTGGGCTAGTGGGAGGTATCCCTGCCCACAGCAGGAAGGTAGAACTAGATGGTCTTGAGAGGTCCCCTTTTAACTCAAACCACTCTCTGATGCTATGACCTACTCTAGACACCCACTTGACTAGCTTGCATATGAAGAGTAAACTCAACCTATGGTTATACACAGCAGGGAAGGCTTTGCAAATACCTCCTGAAATAATGAACTCTTAGCTGGGTAATATAATTTCTTCTCCGAGTGACTAACTTAGGGCCAGTATAGTAACCATCTTTAACATCGGAATGGAGGGAAGTTGGTTGAGCTCCATATTTTTTTCTTTTCAGATAAGTCAAAAAACTGTATGGATTGACAGTTAAAAACAAACATTGTGAGAGAACCAAAACAGAAGTCGGTCAAAAAGTTTGAAACATCACAGCAAACAGCTTCATGTAACACCTCTTTCAAGTGTGATCAACATTATGTAGCAAATGCAGCCTATCCTGATATCAGATTTGCCTAAGATGTTTCCTATAAAAAACTAAGTAACAAATAGCCCCAAAATAGGAGTAGGTAGGTCATGATAAAAGAAAGATATGAAATATAGATCAGTCAAAGAAAAAAGGGCTGGGGTTGTTTTCCAGAAACATGAGTTACACATAAACCAAATGTAATAATGTCAAAGGCATGAGGAAAGCTGTTCAGATACAAGATAGGCTTTTCATAACCTGCCACCTGCAGAAAACAGTGCTCTATGGACAATGAGAAAGATTTTTCAGAATTATGCATTCTCATTCCCCCATGAAGTGTTAAGAGGGACAGGTACATCCTCCATGGCAAATGAAGTTTTGAAAAAGCAGAGCTAACAGCAACTGCAGTTTAGGATTCTTATCAAGACTTAATTAAGCTTGTAATTAACAGTCAGGGTTAAAAAAATAACAAGATCTTAACTTAGCAAGGAGAGGAATTTCACTAGTACATTGAGTGACAAACTGAAGGAAATTTTTATGCTAATAAGTGGTGCAAAGATTAATCAGTCCAGCACTCAATAATAATTGTCTCAGAACACAAATACAGCAGTATTAAAAGGCCAATAAGAAAGGCTTTTAAAATAAAGAATAAGCAAAGGTTTTGCTCCTGACTTTTAAACAATGTTTAAAAATAAAGATAAAAAATTGGACAAGTTAAATGGAGAAAAGGAAATAATGAGAAGAAACTTAACAAGAAATTTTATCTCCAACAACCAACCAAAGATACCCTCAGAGCCTATAAAAAACTGAACTAGTAAAACTTACAACATTTAAGATGCTACAGATTACAAGAAATTGCTTTTTCCCCTGCAGCCCACCCAGTTGGAACCAGACTAGAACTATTACAATGTTTTAATTTTTTTAAAAATGCAGGAAACCCCTGCAAGTCCAAGAATATCATCTAAGGCCTCCCTCAAGCTTAACAAGTCCCAAATATTTAACCTGTTATATTCTGATCATGTATTTCCCAGTCACCAACGTCTGTGATGTTTGGACAGGAGTTAGCAGCTGAAAAGATTACCTGCAAGTCTCTTTGAACAAGAGCAATACGTTACATGCTGTTTACTTAAGGATTTACTGATCAGGTCCTAGAAAGGAAAAAGTCCTTTTGATGGCACTCACCCTCTGTTTAATGTGAGCTCCCATACTATTTCCATGGAATGTTTATCTGAGATTTGAGACAATCAGTTTAAGGAGTGTCTCAAGAATCTGTCAACTACAATCTTTTGTCATTTGTTATGAGAAACCACAGAAAAATAATGTTTTTTTCTCAAGAGCTTTACCCAAACTAAGAGATACAGACATAATGTATCAAGATGTACTTCATATTTAAGGAAACAAGCTCAGTTGTGGCAATTTTTGAGCAGCTGTTTTCAGATCTTTTTGAGGGCCTTCAGATACTGACATTTAAGTCATTATATGCTTCATGCTCAGGAAGCATCATGACAGCATACTTAGCTAAAAATATTCTAATGTCTATTTATTGTCAGTGTAATTAAGTCTTGCATGACAGAATTAAGTGATACTTAAAGAGACTGGGTTTCAGGAAGTATTTATAGACATCTATAAATAAAACCCGAGGAAACATAGCTATTTCACAGCCCCTGCTACAAACACAAGAGTTAAACTAACAAGTCATGTTGGAAGATATCCTGCCCACCTCTCTCCCTAGGAAAGTACCCACATTGTACACAGGATGATTTAGACTCTCAAGAGTAGTATTTGTTACTGCCTCTTGTGTGGTGGGTTGATCCTGTCTGGATGCCAAGTGCTCACCAAAGCTACCCTATCATTCCCCTCCCCAGTAGGAAAGGGGAGAGAAAACAAAATAAAACGCTTGTGGGCTGAGATAAGGAAGGGAGACATCACTCACCAGTTACTGTCACAGCCTAAATAGCCTCTGCTTGCGGAAATTGAATGAATTCATGACCGAATGAATTTATGACCAAACAAATCAGAGTAGGATTGTGAGAAGTAAAACAAATCTTAAAAATACCTTCCCTCTACCCTGCCCTCCTGGCATCTATTTCTGATTCTCTACCTCCTTTCCCCCAGCAGCACAAAGAGATAAGGAATGGGGGCTGTGATCAGTTCCTAAAACACTGTTTCTGCTGCTGCTTCCTCCTCAGCAAGAGGTTTCCTTCCCTTGCTCCAACATGGTCTCTCCCATGGAAGACAGTCCTCCATGAACTTCTCACATACTTCCTTCCCATGGGCTGCAGCTCTTCACGAGTCACTCCAGCATGGGTCCCTCTCACAGGCTCCAGTCCCTCCAGGAACAGCCTGTTCCAGAATGGGTGCTCCCTGTTAGTCCTGTTAGGAAAACTGCTCCAACACCAGCTCATCTCCATGAGGACACAGGTCCTGCAAGGAGCCATGCCAATGCAAGCATTCCACAGGGTTACAGGCTTCCTCAGATACCTACCTGCTCCAGCATGGATCTCTGCATCCCTGTGAACTTCCATGGGCTGCAGCAGGACAATTGCCTCCCCATGGTCTGCACCACAGCTGCAAGGGAATCTCTAGTCCTGCAACTGGAGCACCAACTTGGGTGTCTGCAGAATTGTTTGTCTCATATTATCACTCCTTTCTTCTCTGACTGCAATTACTTCTGCACAATACCTTTACCCTGCTCTTATAAATACATTATCCCAGAGGTGTTACCGCCATCCCTGACTGGCTCGGCCTTGGCCAGTGGGTCAATCTTGGAGTCATCTGACACTGGGCCTGTCAGACATGAGGGAAGCTTCTGGCAGCTTCTCACAAAAGAAGCTTCTCACCCCTGCAGCCTCCCCAGTACCAAAACCTTGCCATGCAAATCCAGCACATTCATATGCATCCTGCAAAAGTGAAGGCTTCAAGTGACTTCACTGGGGCCTTCCAATGCACAACAGGAGCTTATAGGAAAGATGGAGAGGGTCTATTATCAGGGCACAAGGTGACAGCAGAAGGGGAAATGGCTTCAAAATGAAAGAGATCTGTTTAAATTAGACATTAGGAAAAAATCTTTACTCTCAGGATGGTGAGGCACTAGAACAGGCTGTCCTGTCCCTGGAAGTGTTTGAGGCCAGGTTGGATGGGGCCTTGAGCAACCTGATCTACTAGAAGGTGTCCCGGCCTTCAGCAGGGGGGACTGGAGCTAAAAGACCTTTAAAGTGCCTTGTCCAACGCAGGCCATTGATTCTTTAATTCTATATTGATCAGCTTTCCTGCTAGAAAAAATTCAAGATGTTATCTCTATGCAATAAAGATTAGCTGCCTTAGAGTAGCAGCTCCTCTTGCATTTTGTGTATTTTCCACTTTCTACCTTCCATTAACTTTATAATGGTAGAAAATTTGTTTCTTAAAAAAAAAAAATTATACCAGGAATGAACATTCTCTGCTAAGAAAATGTAATAGCACTAGATACTGAGAAAGAAGTTACAAACCCCTACTAGAAGAGTGCTGTAAGACAAATTTAGTTGCATTTAATACAACATGTAAGAATCTTGGTCAAAAAGGCCTTTCTCACACTGTTTGTGCTCTCCTTAGTTCATCTTGAGTTTGGGGGCAAAGAGAAATTTCCAATATTACATTTTAGATACTGTCTCTCATAAGGTCTTGTGCACTCCTTGAAGACGGTCAGGTCTTCAGGCTCATTTAGCCAGACAGCAGCACACGTTGTTCCAACACCCACACCTGCTACAGAACACAGCCATGTGTCAGAGAGCAGAGAAGCAGCAGCTGGCATTTGACATCCTGTCCATGAAGGCTGCAAGCAGAACTGCCACACAGACTGCTCATCACAAGATGAGCCTCAGGGATGTTAGGAAGTCAGCAAGGACTACCTGCTTACCTGTCCTAGAAAACAAAAGTATGTTAAGATGAGATGCCTGTCCAGGCACTAATGGAAATCTTAAGCATTTTGTACTATTTCAAGCACTAAAATATTTTTTAAAAGGTCAGCTAGTGAGTGGATTTTCAGATTCAGAAAATTCATATATTTCTATTCATATTTAATTTTGTAGAAAAGTCCAACAATTAAATTTGCAGAAACTCAATTTTGAAAGTTTTCACAGGCTAGAAAAGACAAACCAAAATGAAATTCAATTGTACTAAGTACTAATTCACTAGTTAACTGTAAGAATCCATATTTTTTTTAATGTGGAAAACATCATTTCAGACAAATGCCCTTGCTTTATGAACTATTGAACCAGAACAGTTTCTTCTATGTGTTATTATGCAAAGGGGCAATCAAACCTTGCAGAAGTCACACAGAACTCAACACATAATTTAGTATGCTGAGCCAACACTTTTGAGACAGCTTCCATGAAGTGATGTAATCCAGCTATCCCCTATTTAGGAATTTTCCTCATAGTCCCTCTGGATTGGTACCTACAAGAGCAGTACAAATGCACTGCATATCCAAGAGTGTTGAGTATTTAGACTTGTGGCATTGAGATTGTTTCATTTGTACCTTTACCTGAAAGCTTTTTAGACGTATCTTCTCATTGGTTTTATACATATCCTTTTTAAAAATCTTCAGGGAAGCAAATTAAATAAACAACTTTAACAACCTGTAGGCTGGTTCACTTATCTGCGGGCAAACGCTAACATGCTTAGCAGAGCCTCAGGCGATCTTTCACATGCAGTGTCTAACAAGCTGCTAAACCACCTCTGAAAAGGAAGGAGGAACAATCCATGACCTGCAGTGACAAGTAGGAGCTGCCAAGCAACACAAGAATAGCCCCACCAGCTCAGATCACTGGGGTACCTAAGCTAGTATCCCACAGTCCCCCACATGCTTGCCTAGAAAAGATCATGAGAGTTAAACAAGCCAATGCAACGCCAGCTCTAATGCGCTTGCAACCAGATTTCCAGCTGGCAAACTGTACTTTTTAAAACACCATAATACCTAATCACACACTTCTTACAAGCACAATAGCTTCAGCAGATAGAAATATTATCTGAAGGGGTGAAAACAGTCCTCTTCATTTCCTTCACTACTACAGTTCAAAATCTACTCTTTGTAAAGTTCACCAGGAAAGAGAAGAGTACACAACTCCAAACTCAAATACACACCTCAGATTATTAGTACCATTGCTATGTACTTGTTAGACATTCTTGGAATTCTTAAGAGATCAAAAGAAAGGATTCAACTCAGAGCAAGACTGTGTTATAGTAGTGAATACCCTTTCTTTGTGCTGAATGCATTCCTCAAAAACCAAGGAACTTTTAAATTTCAAGTTCCAAACCAAACACTATTGAGAAAATTATTAGCCAGAATGTGATACAGATGAACCTGTTCAAATGCAGTGCAGCAATTTGATGACATCAACTTATCTCCTCCAGTGTGGATTATTTTGGGTTTGAGGATTTGCACGGTAGGTTTTTTGTTGGTTTTCTTTCAAAGCAATGAGAACTCTGAAAACTTCAGAACTTTTTTTTCTCCATGGGATTAAATTATTTCGATTTTTTTTCTTTTTTTCTTTTGATTTATGAAAAGGAATATCAGGGGGGAAAAAAGGAACGAACACAGCTCACTATTCTTTCAGCCTCTTGATATCATGTAGAGGATTGAATTACTTTAATGATGCTATTAAAGCACCCTACTGTAGTGGAGAAATAAGCTTTCTTTTTAATGTTCTCTTTTCACAGACTCCTATAACCAGAGATCCCCACTGATCTGCAGAGGTGAAGCAGAAAAGCACACAAAAAACAACTTGCATTGTTTTGCACACACGGAAGAGGAGACCAATCAGTGGAAAATCCTCAGTGAGGCTTAACCAATAATCAAAGGTTCCTTGTTTGCTCTTATTGACACATGTTCTTCAAGTCAGAGGACTGCCCCACCTTTCACCAAAAAAGGCGTCTTCAGAATTTCTACAGCAATGAGTGAACATGAAAAAGATCATAATTTTCAGATAATTCAAGTTCAACATTTCTTCTCTTTTTAAGAGATGTATGCAAGTTCACAGACTGAGCTGGCACCAAAATTTGTACAAGTTGAGCAACTTGACATAAGCTGGCAAAGAGAGTTTTTCAAACATGGTCCAACTTAACTTCTTCTGATAATACAATATGTGCACCAACAAGCACTCTGGACATCATAAAATATGCATTTACTTATTACAAAATATGCTCAGAAGTAACACGGGCTTTCAAACTCAACTACTGTCTTGAAGTTTAAAATGCAAATACCTCACTAGAGAAGGTGAACCTAAACTACTAGACCAAATAACTGGGATTTAGGGCATACCAGACAGTACATTTTCCTCCCCTCCTGTTGCCCTTCAATATCTTCAGTATCTTCTTACCCAAACAGCTGGATTTTATAAGCAAAGCAATTCCTGCTTTTCATTCCACACCTAGAAAGCCTGGGCAGGATTAAGCCTAAGAAAATCCAACTCAGAGGGAAGTTCATTGTTTAAAGTGTACTTTCAGATGTGGTCAAAACAGATGTAGACACGTTTTCAGCACCAGAGAGGTGCAATTTACTAATATAATCAGGTAAACTCAAAACCAGAGACTGGCAAACAATAATTCTGGCTTTTTCCCCTAACTTGCTGTTGTTGATGTACCTAACCTTGTACTGCTTCTGCAAACAATGCCTGAGCCAGCTCTGAGCTGCTTATTCAAAAAAAACCACCACTCTTGTGGAACTAAAAACACAGATATTGTAATGAAGGACGTACACTTATTTCACCTGCAACTGAGCATTCTTTCTATTCAAACTGGGATTGGCTTCTGAAGATGTAGAAAATGTTCCTTGTTAGTTCACAAGCAGGTGGCTTCCCTGCCATGAATACCAGCTATTCAATCCTTCTTACACTGCATGTTCCTGACAGAAGACTTCCTGCAGCCTCTTTCAGAGAAGGCTTCCTTAGCAGCATTTTGACATCCCACTTCAGCTCCGAGCGACACCTGGTATTCCATTTTGAAAAGCACAGACTTGCCCTAGGGATTAAATGAGAAGTACAGTGTGCTCTGGAAAAGGCTACGCAAATTCAACTACTATCCACCTACAGGAGTGCAAAACAAAACAATAACTTCACATAATCCAGAAACTATTATCTTATTTATGCTAAAGTGCCTGTATGTTCTTTTGATTGCTTCATTGAAGAGCTCCAGGGCAAGAAAAACTCATTCAGTTGGATAATTTAAGAATATTTAAACGTAACACAGACATATAATAGAGAATCTTTGATAATTAAAAGGGAATGCTCCATGCACTGGTCTAACTCCTACATATTAAGTGCTTGCAACATTGGACATTATTACTGTTCTATTTGTAAACATTTTTCATGCCTGTGAATAAACAAACTAACAAAAATACTATCACAACCTCCATGCTGAAAAGATTATGTTACTACAGAACAACTTGGCTTTATTTTAATTTGAAAACAGGATTTGTGTGGTTCTAAATAGTTATATTCACTCTGTTTCATAAAAACATGCTTCTTTAAGACAAAAGCAACAGCAACAATTTTTTATTTTTCTATGCACATCTGAAAGAACTTTCAGATTTTCTCATAAATTACTTTGCAATTTGTACTTAGGAGTTTTCCTACCATTTGAGAATTCATTTTAGGCATACAACTAGGAAATAGTCCAATTCACTATCTAAAGTAGAGTAACAGTTAAAAGTTGGCTCTAGAGTCTGTATCACCTCTCATTTACCCCATTAGCTTTAAACAAGGCTATTAATGAAATGCAATATAGCTCAGTAAGTAAAAAATAGACTTTAAGGTTCTATCTAGCAAGGGTTATACTTTTCTAATGAATTAAGGAACAAAATAAATCCATGCAGAAAGCCACAGGCTCATAATACCACACAACAGTTTTACTGAACTATAATCAGAGTTGTTTGCAATCATTAATTCATAAATCATCCTTTGGGGATTTCCCTACATAATCTGTCTAAAACCATCTGTTAACAATGCTGAATAGCAAGAAAGCTGCTCTGATTCTTCTTGTGCAGGATCACAGAGAGGCAGTTTTGATTTAATACTCATTCTAGTGGAGAACTACAAAAATTTGTTTAATCTGCAGAAAAGTCATTAATCAGATCTCAAAAATATGAAAGATAAGATACCATTGAAAAAGAGCAATTGATTTTCAGCTATGTCAGTAAAAAGCTTCTTCCTTCAGCCACTTGAAAAGTTAGTCTGACTCATTTATCACATCAAAGACTAAGGTATTGAACATTATAAAGCAGTAGCCAAGCTTAACTCAAAGCCAATTTTAGTATCCATGGGTTCACAGGAAAAAAGCCTGAAACCATAGCTATTTTGTGATAGTGTTATTGTTCACGTGATAAAACGCTCAAGTGTAATTTTCCTTGTAAAGCAGAATATAATTAGTGATGGCAACAGCATTAATTATTCATGTAACAAAATAATTTAATTTACCTCTAAGGTAAATTCTAAGGTACTCCTGGGCTCCCCAGTATACCTTATAAACCACAACTGTAAATGATTATCTATTTCTCTTTCCATGTTTCACTATGACCTAGCTTCAATGACTAAAAGCTGTCAATTGAAAACTAGTCTCATTAAAAGGAAACCTGCAACCACGTCAGGTTTGACACTTCAAAATGATCACCTTTTCTATATCCAGATGACAATCTCCTAAGATTAACTCTTCTGCATAAATCAAAGTGAAACAATCAGGCTCCTTTAGGGGTACAGAGCACCAAGTGTAGGCTGAGTAACAGCTGAGCTTCTGCCAGAAAAAGAATTTGCATGGAGCGCGAGATGCTTAACACAAACCAGAAGCTCACAACTTAACCCGCAATACCTACGGAACCACAGGGAGGGAGAAGAGGCACTGAGTCAGTGACTAATTGGAACTACGGAGATGCCACTCTGTACCCAGGCAGCACCATATGCTTCCAGAGCCACAGCAGTTACAGCAGATGATCCACTGCTGAGTGGCGTGGATATATATCCACCACTGAGCCGTACAGGATGGAAACTCGGGAGAGTTTAGCAGCAGGTTTGCCTCCCTCCATACAAGTTACAACGCAAGCCTTGACACCACAATTCATAATTTTATTACTCAACAGCAGTGCCAAGTTTCAAGCCTATAGTGAGTACCAAATTAATTCATAAGACAGAAAATTCTGGAAAAGAGGAGAAGCAGCTTCTCAAAGCTTTCAAGTTACTGGGATTTTCAAAGTACTGAAAAACAAAGACAAGGTCTCAAGAAGCATTTTAAAAGGAGTGCATGCAGATCTTTTCTTTCCCCTCAGATGCAATGCGCTAAAGACAAATATGGATCACCCTACTTTTTCCAAAAAAGAATTTTCCCATCTTCCAAAAAGATCCATAAGGGGCAGTGCATAAGCTCTGGCACCATACTGGAGCAACAACAGCCAACAATGTAAGAACACTTTAGCATCTTAGACATATGAAAGAGAAAGACCTAGAGGTACCAAAAAAATGCCCAGTGAAATAAGTCAGCCAAGGCATTTGCTTGAATAAAACTGTCAGTGCATCTGCTGCATGGGAATGCAAATATGGCGAAACAGATCTGAGTTTGGACTGAATGCTGAAGTTCAGGAAGGGAATGAGACTACGCATATTCCTTAAGATTATGAATATTGTCCAGAGAGTACGAGACACTTCTATTTAGACTCTGAGAAAGAGAGAATGCATTCCATTAACAAGTTCAAAAGCAGGTATGTAATGAGCCTGTATTGTAATACAATACTATGACTACAGACATTCAAACATTAGCTTATATACAAGACTGATGCATGATGGAGGAAGCATGGGACAGGAAGAATCTGATAATCTGATGGGGTTTTTCCTCCCATTTTTGTAGACTTCCAAGAATAAAGAGCTAGTGATAAATAAATTAGAAGCCTAACAGTGCTTTTAACATAGGACTGTCTGCTTTAAAGCTGTTAGAAAAAAACAACTGAATTTCAGAAGGTTCCTTTCTTCCAATCTCTCCAGCCTGTCAAGGTCCTTCTGAACAGCTGCAGAGCCCTCTGCTCTCCTCCAGCTTTGCAGCATCAGGGAACTTACTGAGGAGGCACCTGCCACTTCAGCCAAGTCATTGATGAACAATTTAAATGATACTGGGCCCAGGATTGAACCTTGGGGGACACCACTTGTGACAAGACCCTGTGTGACTGATTACAAACCCTCTGAGATCTGCTGTTCAGTCAGTTCTCAGACCACCTCACTGCCCACTCATCCAGCCCACACCTCCTGAGCTGGCTTATGAGGATGATGCAAGAAACAGTGTCCAAAGTCTTGCTGAAGTTGACACAGAAAAGATCCACAACTCTCCCTTCGTCCATTCAGGAAGTTGTTTCATCATGGAAGTCAATCAGGTTGGTCAAGCATGATTTACTTTTAGTGAATCCATGCTGACTACTCCTGAACCCCTTCTTGTCATCCATATGGACAGAGATTGCTTCCAGAACGAGGTGCTCCATCACATTTCCAAGGATTAAGGTGAGGATGACTGGCCTGTAGTTCCCTGGCTCCCCTTTCTTACCCTTTTTGTAGGGCAGGGTGACACTTTATCTCTTGAGTCCTCAGGTACCTCTTCTGATCACCCAGACCTTTCAAAGATGCCTGTGAGCAGCCTTGCTGCGGTGTCTGCCAGCTCTCTCAATGCTCATGGATATATCCCCTCATTGACTTGTGGATGTCAGGTTTGCCCACATGTTCTCTAACCCAATCTTCCTTCACGAGGCAGAAGTCTTCCTTCCAACATTCCTTTACTCTGGTCTCCTGAGTCAGAGATTCCTGAGGGCTGATGTCAGTGAAGACTGATGCAAAGAAGGCATTCAGTAACTCTGCCTTCTCTGCATCCTCTGTTACCAGGGTCCCCCCTCCATTTAGCAGTCATTTAGTTCACATCCCCCTTAGTTCTTCTTTTGTTATTGATCTATTTGAAGAAGCCATCTGAGGACTTTCAAGCAGCAAATCCACAAAGCAGTTTCCCCAAAAACACTGCCAGCCTACAGACAAAATCTAAGGACTAGTGTTAGTAGCATGACAGCAGCATCCTGAACTCCACATCTGCAATTTTACACTTCTCTCAAATCTCTCTCTTGGACAGTACATGTTTTTTCAGTTCCACGAGAATAATATCAGTTCCACTAAAGATACAGCAATGTACCAGCTATTTCAGTCTATTTCTTCAGGAGTTATAACCCTGACGTACTCCGTTATTTCCTTACCACAATTTTGTTTCTTTTAACAGGAAATAAGAACAGAGCAGAGTAGCTATTCATAATCATGCTCAACTGCAAAAGAAAGTGAAGCAATCCCTACTCCAGAATGTACCTCTGTGAGGTACTCAGAGAATCTGTGAGGAATCAAAGTGATATGCAGAACATGATATGAAAATGTTAGATAAAATGAACTGGAACAACTTGCCAACATTAGATGTTATTCACCAAGATTTCAAGGGGCTCAAAGATACAATGGATTGCATCAACTGTCTCATGCAATCTCCTGCTTAAAACCAGGTCAACAGTCGAGGTACGAATGTTTCCCTGACACTTGTACATGTCAAATCAATACAAAAAGTTAAAAAGAAGTAGTGGACACCCAAATAAATATGATATATTGGCAAAGATTTAACAAATACCTTTGTTAAAGGAATTACTGCCTCACAAAATGGGATTTCTCTGTAGATATCACCAATTACATGGATAAGAAGGCACTCTGCTGAAAGAAAATTTGGAAACAAAATTCACACCAGTTTTTAAAAGACATCAAACAAGTCTCTGAGAGAAATAGAAGCAGATCTTTTGCATGAATATTGAACTCATCAAGAGACAGAAAGATGAGAAGGAAGATGAAGGATATCAGAAAGTGAATGATTACTTACTTTAATAGAGTTACACAGAAACCTGTACTGAAACATGAATTATTATATATAATCATAAAGAGAGAGGAGAGATAAGCAAGTAATAAAATGATGAAAATTTGTTGGTGATCTCAATTTATTTGGGGCAGTAAAGATAAGATCTGACTACAGAATTGCAGAAACACCTTGCAGCACTGACCAGGGAACAAAATGTCAGACCAAAAAATCACTGCAGATCAAAGTGGCATGGATGGGAAAGTATGTTCCTAGCTTTCCTTATAAAAGCTAGGTCTGAGCTGACCATTATTCCTCAGCAGCAAGGTCTTCTGATTACAGAACAGGTATCTGTGAAAAAATCTGACTTACTTATGATGACAGCAATGTCCAGGATCATCTACTCTAGCTCCCTGCTCAAACCAAGTCCAGTTAAGAATGTGCTGTTTATAGTCTAAATCCATTCTGTGCCTCTCCAAAATCACAGACTTTGTAGGAGCTCTGCACACCTCATCCAGTGTTTGGCCTCCCTTACATTGAAAAAAAGCTTTCTCTTATATCTCATTAGACTTTTCCATGTTCCAGCTTCTGTTCACTGTTTCTTTTTCTGTCACCATACATGTCTGGGATTAGTCTGTCGCTGTCTCCTCCATACCTGCCATTAGGTGGGTTGCTGTAGACTGTGGTAAACTCTGCCATTGTCCCAACAAACAAACAAAAAATTTAAAAAAAAACCACTGTAGATTCAAATGATACAGAGAGGAAAGTCCTATCCTAGCTTTCTATACAAAAGCTAACAGACCATTACACTTTTCTTCTTGAGGTGGAACAAGCCCGCTTCCTTCAGCCTTTTCCCTTATGTCACATACTCTGCTATGCCAGTGTTTTCCCTGGTACTGTGAAGGACAGAACTCAAAAAGCCACCAAACTCTATGCTGCCTCACAAGTGCCAAACAAAAAAAGAATCACTTCTGCAGTCTGCTTATGTTCATGCTACCAATCCCAGGTGCAGCTGGCCATCACTGCTGATTGCCCATTCAACTTGTCTTCCAGGACTCCCACACAAAGTTTTCCTGTGGACAGTCGATCCCAGCCTGTACTGCTGCATGGTGTTACCCTGGCTCAGCTGCATGACTTGGACTTCACAAACTTCTCAACATATGATCTTTCCAGCCTGTCCCTCTGCCTAGCAGCCCTGTCATCCACTCCCCAACTTGCTGTGGGAAAGTTCACATGCCTGTTGAACATGCTGGCCCACGCTTACCCCAACACTCAGATCATTAATAAAGATGTTAAACAGTACGGCCCCTATATCAGTCCCTCATAACTGACAAAAAAAACCAAATAAACAAAAAAAAACCCCACAGAGAAAAGTTTACAGATTATATACAGACCTCTAAAGCCAGACCTTCAATCTGAAAACTGTATCAGTGAGCTTTTCACATTATTAGGAAAACACCAGTGGGTTCTTCTTTGTGGTCTAATATACAACTCCAGACACTTCAGGAAAAACACTGGCAGAACATTATGTAACGTTATATAAAATTTACTGAAATGGGAATTATTTTAGCTAGCTTCAGAAAAAGCAAGGAGACAATACAACAGTAAAGAACATGTTTGCTTCACTCACCTCTCCCAAGGCACTATTAACTTATGTAGAATCTAAGACTGACAACAGCAGCATTGAGAAGCATTGGTATCATGCGCTTTTTGTAGCCTAAAATCAAGAAAAGCTTAAAAGTTTTTATTTTTTACTATATAGGTCAAGTCAATTCCAAAACCTCTGGCAGGATCTCCTATACCAAGAAAATTGGAAAAACATGTTCAGTAACATATGGGCACACAATCATTCTCCAAAGTGCCTGTGACAAAATGGGCTTTCTGAAAGTTGAGCAGCTGTAATCTCACTGGTCTGCACTCTGGATGCCAGGGGATAGTCACCATCAACGGTGAAAAGTGATTTTGTTTTTTTGGGAATACATAGGTATAGGATGATTTGGGATGAAAGGGAAAGGTCACCAGGAAGGGCTGGGACACCTTCCACTAGATAAGTTGCTCAGAGCCCCATCCAACCTGGCTTTGAACACTTCCAGAGATAGGGAGGGCACTGACAGCATCTCTGGACAACCCACTGCAGAGTCTCACCATCCTCACAGAGAAGAATTTCCTCCTAACATCTAATTTAAACATATCTACTTTCAACTTAAAGCCATTTCCCCTTGCCCTATCACCATACAGCTTTGTAAAGAGTCCCTCTCCAGCTCTCTTGCAGGTCCTCTTTAGGTACTAGAAGGCTGCAACAATTCTCTCCAGAGCCTTCTCTTCTCCAGGCAGACAAATCTCAAAGTTTCCCTCTTTTTCCCAAGTACCTGACTGTGAAGGTTGACAAATACCTGTTCTGCTGTTTCTCAGAATGCCTCCTTAGAACAGATCTAGACAGACAAACTCCTCCAGCTGTCAAGGTACCCGACTGCTCCTACACTAGCAAACAGGTACAGAACGGCAGCTGTGGAAGCCACTGGTGGAGCCACATCCTGAAAAGTGCTTTTTCCTTGTCTTTGCTTTTCCTCAACTGTTTAAATGACTTGTTATTAAATGAGTCAGCACTGACCACTTCAAACACCCTTCCTGACGTGTGTTGCCAAAAACTTTCCATTAAAAAAATGAACCCCAAAATAATTAGACGGGAAATGGGTAGCAGAAATGAAGATGTCTAGAATTTTAAAGAATTCCATAGTGTTTATGTATGGAAAACTGAACTAAAGACATCTATCCTGGAGAAGAAAACACTACTCATTTTAAAGAAAATCGTGGTGCCTGACCCCAGAAGTCGTATTTTCTGAACTGCAGGCCACATGCTTTGCAAAACACTGTACAATGATTCTTTTCACAGTACAGCTAAGTAGACAGTGAAAAAGAAGTGTTAGCAAATATGCTTAATACTGTGGCTTCAATTTGTCGTCTTTGTTATCTATGGCACTCTCAAAAATGGGCCACGTCAGGGTCTGACCAGACCTAGTTTAACTCTGTAAATACTCTAAGTTTTAAAACCAATTTTAATTGGTTTAGTAAGTACATGCAGTAATGACTCTAAGGGTAATTTCTCCTGCTGGAAAAACAGGAATCTTATACCACTACTGATAGCAAATGTACTCTGTTACAACATAGTCTATAAGAAAAAAAACACAAGCTGCAAAATGTAATTAAAAAAATTAAATAAAACCAAGCCTCACAATTGCTGAGGAAGAACAAGCAAGCAAACACATGTTTACAATATTACAATGTGGATGATGTATGGTACAGTACATGAATTTAAATAAGAATCAGTGCAGTTTCTTTTTTTTTTTGCTTAAAGAAAAGGTTTAGCCCTACATGAGAGACTGAAAGTGAGTTTGCCAGACAAGGCATCTTTTGTTTCCTCTTTGCTTAAAATAAGTAGTGAAAAGCAGCAGGAACATTCAGAGTATTTTTTTCAGTAGTACACAAGTATCACATAGCGCTTCTCAGATTTTAACAAAAGGGTAAACTGTGAAGTTAACTTCACAGCAGGAACAAAGCCCTTTGCAAGTGTATTTTGTACAAGCAGAAAAACAAAGTCCTGAAGGTTACCGCACGCACAGCTTATGCAGAATCTACAAGCAAATTCTGAGACTAAGAAGTACTCTACAAACACCATTTTGCACAAATTTACGAACAAAGCCAGCCAGTGAGATCCCAACTGAACAATCCAGATGGAATGGTACAGGCAGAACTGATAAACCACTACAGTAGGTGGGGTATTTTACCAGGCAGGTGTACTGATGCTGATACCATCAGCAACTTCAGCCTGAACCTAACAGAGCTCAGTGCTCACGTCTCAAAGAACACGCTTGTCTCGAGTCTGGAGTGCCTCAGTAGGAAAGCAGTGAGCTCTGAGCGTTCACAAATGCTCAGACACCCTGCACACAGGGAAGTGAAAGCCACTCAGCCCTTCTGGAAGGCGCTGTCACGGGCTTTGCGGTCAATGAAAAGGCACACGACACACTTCTCCGTGGGTTTGTTCCGAAAATAGTAAGATCAATGTTATTAGAGGGTACTCCAGAGAAATAAGACTATCTTCAGCTAAATCTGTTAAAAGTACAAATTGAATATATGCAACTGAATTCAGCTTTTGCAACTGGATGTGTTTCTGATTGCTCTTGAGCTTCCTAAAAGAGGTCTCCCTATTTAATCTCAGTTGTTTCAGGACTAGAAAATTCATTCAACTTTACTTTGCCTTGGAACAAGCGGTTCAATCCCTTTGAAGGGCTTTGCTGTACTGGCTATGACTTCTCGAAACAGAAAAATAAACACACATTATCATGATGGGTACTGAAACACAATTGCCCATCAGAAACCCTTCCTGCAGCCCAGACATACAAATGCAAAACAAAGCTTACCACAGTTTGTTTCCAGATGTATTATGAGTGTATAAACACAATTTGACCTCACCAGGACTAGTTATTTTTATATAGCTGTTACATATTGTTTAAAGATTTTGTACACATAGGTTTTGACTTGCTAACTTTATTGATCAGTGCTCGAAGTACAAAAATCCTATACAGCAAACACTGTGCTGTTTTCAGGCATTATTTTTCAAGAAACAAAATTCGAATTACTATGTCAAACGCCAATTTTCTAAGTAAATGCCCGAAAAAAAACCCCAACAGCAACAAAAAAACACCAACACCAAAGTGACCGGCATAAAATTACTTAGCAGAGCACTGAAAAGCCCGATTTCGGGGGGAGTTGAGGTCATTTAGCACTGTGCGGGACATGCTAAAAGGTCATCAAGACAGTTTGCCTATCATCGAACCTCTTAAAACCCGGGCTCTACCCCGGGGTGCAGAAGGAGCTCCAATCAATGCAACGCTCAGGCCAGACCGCGAAAACACAAAGCTCCGCCAAAGCCCCTGGAAGACGAGCGCTCTCTCCGGCGCCGAGCCGGGAGGGAAGGAGCGCGCTCCCACGCGGGCAGCCGGCGGGCGGGAGGCTCGGGAAGCCGGGAGCGCTCGGCGGCGGGGCAGTCCCTCCGTCCCCCACCCGCCGCGGCGTCCCGGGGCTCGGAGCGCCGGCGGCACCGCAGCGTTCGGCGTTACGCAACGCTCCCCCGCGACCTTGCGGGGAACTTCGGAGTCTTTCTCGGGGAGGGAAGCGCGAGCAGCATCACCCGCACGGCAGCGGCTCCGGCAGCCGCCCGCGGGAGCCCGGGACGGGCGGGAGGGGGCGCGGCTCAGAGGGGCCGCCTCCGCCGGCGCGGCCGGAGAAAGGGGGGTACGGAGCGCCGCGACCCGGGCGCGCAAACTTCGGCGGCGGCCGAGCTCCGTCCCGGGCGGGCAGAGCCTCCTGGCGGGAGCCGGGG
>VZTB01003116.1:645191-694381 GCA_013397245.1 Thryothorus ludovicianus | reverse complement strand
GAGGCGGCAGCCCGGGCCGGTGACCGCGGTGGGTGCAGCGGCACCGGCTGGCGCGGGAAGGGGGTCTCGGTCGGGAAGTGTGGGGCGCCCGTGTGGGGGCCAGGGACAGGCAGGCGAGGAGCCGCTCCACGCTTGGGAAGGGCTGCAGTCACGATTCGCCTACTTTTAGCATCCGGGGGGCTGATGAGGTGTCTCAAACTAAACACCATCGGCTTCTCCCTTCGAAGCCTCACGGCGAAGGGGAAAAAATTGCTTCTGGCTTTGGGTGATTTGTATTCCATACCTGTAATACAAATACCGCCCTTAGGGATCAGCTATCGTGCTTATCCGGGTTTGCCCAGCCCTGGTGCTAAAGCAAGAACATCTGTGATTGATCTAGCAAAAAGAAGGCAAAAGTAGTTCAAAAAAATCAAAGTGGTTTGGATTGTGTCGTGTAGTTTGTTATGGTCTAAATTCACTTCTTCACTTTATTTAGTAACCTCTGGAAAGTATCTGTACATGGATGCTTACAGATCTCATTTGGCTTGTATGTGTTTGGTACGGCCGATCCTTCTACAGGCTTGTCTCTCCAAAATTGTGGACAGGGAACGGATCTCTTCTGGCTGTTATCCAAACTACCAAGGTGCAAAGCAGCTCCAGCCCAGCTGTGGGGCACTCAGTGCGGTGCTGTGCGGGAACCAGCAAGCCCTGTGCAGGGTTTACTGGGACAGTAAATCACTTCCACATAACTACTTAGTTTCCTGGTCAGAGTGGATGATTTGTGTTTGACTGCTCAGCTCTCGCACAACACAACTCTGTAATCGTGTCTTTGGCTCTTTTTTATGTTTTAGATCAGGGTCTTTGTATCATTTTATGTCTGCAAAAAGATTTCTGACCCTTTTTGCACAAAGCATCTTTTCCACAATTTTGAAACGCAGACGTAAGATAAAGGACAATATTTGTTGTCCTTTAGAGTCCTGTGGACTTATCCATATTTATTAAAAAAGAAAATTGCCAGAGCTGCAAGTATAACACCAGATAACGATATGACCCTATTCCTAGCTCTTCAGGAAATTGGTTTCCAACACGGTCTCATATTTTCTAAAATGACATCTTATATAACATCAAGTGTTTCAGGAGAGAACTGAAGGCTTAAACTTGCCATGGTACAAAAACATCTGAATGATGGTGTAGTCTTGAAATAAATGCTAGTCATGCTTGATCAAAGTGGTTTAGAGCATGCTTGCGGTTTCTTGTCTTGTTTTTCTCCCAAACTTTTCATTTTCTTACAACACCTTTTGCTCTTTCTCAGGTTATATGTTTTTCTTTTACTTCTCAATCGCCATATTCTAAGATCTGGCAAAAACTTCTTTCTTTTACGTTTTGATAGAGGGCTGAGGGCAGGTATGCTTGCAGCCTCCCCAAGACTCTACACTGCTGCAGGAGGGTTCCGGATCATGAGCAGGAGCATCCACCACAGTGTCAGTAATACCAGGGAGAAGTGCATTCCTTTCCCCCCTGTTATTTCCACTTACTGGCTATTCTGTGAATATTGCCAAAGTGCAAATTGTCATCAGCATCTACAGATAAAATCTATGATTCACGTCAGAAATGCACTAGAAGGACATGAACACTTGGATGCATGCGTGGCTTATAATTTGACGATTTGTGTCACTTAATTTCAAAGACAGCTGCCTGTCATCTTCAACACAATAATGGATCAGACGTTCCAGAAATTACTTTTTCTGATTCAAAGCAGCGTTAGTAACAGTGGTTAATGATTGATTTTGAACATTGTAACTTAAAAAAAAAAAAAAAAAAAAAAAAAAAAAAGAAGAAGAAACATTGAATTCAGAAATTCAGAAGTGGCAAAAATAGTTTAAAAATAATTTCTTATATTTAGTGGACAAATCGCGTGAACTTTGCAAAGCCTTTCTGCAGACAGAAGTCCTGCTCCCAATCTACCACTTTGTTTTACTGCTTGGATTTTGTTTTCACTTGAGAAGCAGCGATAGTGGGTGGTGCCAGTGACAACACAGTCTAGCTCTCCCAGTTCTCCTCCTCAGGAGCTTCCAGTTTTAAGCATGGAAACCATGGGTCTGCTTCTGGAATCCTGTGCTAGGCAAACAGAGAGCATGTTGTTATGTTTTTAACATAACACAGTTGAAAACCTCTAGCATGCTGCAGACTAATACCTTTGAAGGCACCTTGAGGAGATCGTCAAACATCATAGCCTGGAGCCTAATTGTGCTTTTTAATTATGTTAAGACAATTTGAATGAGCCAGTGTGATAGATTGCAACCACACCTTTGGCATGCCAACACATACCTCTGAGGGAGCACACTGTGCAATGCACAGCAGCAGAATATTTTGCATACAATTGTTTTCAGCCCATGAAAGCAGTAGCCCATCACCCCACAAAGAACATCCCCCGTGGCTACAGAGTGTGAGGACCTCCCACAGGCCACGGCAGTCTCATGTTACCACTTGAGTTATCACTTGAGTTAGCACTGTTCAACTCTGCTTTTGAACCTGGAAAGCATTTGAGGTTTGGAGGACAAGAGTAATTCCTAATGGACTGTGTTTCTAACCTCATAACTTAGTCAGTGGTCAAGAGGAAGGAAGTGATTCATATCCCCATAGCATTATGAACATGCCAACCTGGTCCTCCTTGTATTGTTTCCAGACTTCACTCAAGGAGGTGACACCTGCTGCTCTGTCCATGATCTCCCATGAGCTTGGGTTCTGTGACAGGTCCCTACACATAATGTAAGCCAGTTTTCCCTCGTCTAGCTCTTTGTTTTTATTGTTCTTATCTGAAGTAGCTTTTGTGGGAGGCAGCATTGCTACCCAGCACAGGGCTGTGCCTAAGTTCTCAGACAAAAATGCTGTACTCCACACTCTGACATTCTGCCAAGGATGGCTCTTTTGAGCCTTTATTTGTAGTTAGGCCTCTCACCATGGATGCTGACCTCTTAGCTATGATGAGAATTATACAAAACGTACTAATGAAAGTTCTGAGCATATCCTATGCTACCTGTGCCATGCCTTGTTTGAAGAAGCTGTCAGTGAGCTTCTTCTGATGGAGCAGCTGGCACCTGCCCTTACCTTCTAGCTAAGGTGTGTGTGTTCCCTGGCAAAACGAGACAGGTAACGGTTAAACCATTTAAATTATGCTTTTGCTAATCTGGTCATTTTGACCAGCATAAGGTTCAGCAGTGAAGACAGAAGCCCTTTCCACATGGAGAAACTTTCCTTAGGAAAGAGGTTATAGTTTTTCCATATGTGCTGTTGAGGCACACGCAGCAAAGCAGATGCCATTTAACCAGCCAAGACGGGTTTGAACTTGTGAGCTCTGAAGAGGAGCTTAGCAGTTTCTGTCCACAAGGAGCACTTGGTTCAGGAAGCACAAACTGCAGGGAGAACAGGGAAATACTAGTAAAGGCCAACTGATGGGATCAGAGGGCTTTTTTTAGTAAATTTTGATAATGAGCACTTTTCAACACATGCTTATAATGAATAAGACATAGGAATTAGCTAAATTATTAACACTTTGAGGATGAATTCCAAGGGGTAATTGGTCTTTATCCGCCCACAGAGAGCATCCCAAATATCCAAGGGTGAGAGGAAGCAGTGTCTCCATTGCTTCCTTATCTCCCAGCTGCAGTTGGAAAGCAGAGCTGAGTGGGCTAAGTGTCAGATTGCTCCTTTTCTCTTTCCTCCAGGTGAGATTAAAGTTATAGCAGTGTGGGAGGGGAAAGCACATCAATCATTCTTCCAGATGAAATTTAGAAATCCACTTTAAGATTAAGCTTTTCCCTCGATTGCCTCTAGTTTCCTCTAAAATTTGACAAAGTCATCTTTCTTTTTTTTTTCAGTGGGGATGTTTTGCAGGCAGCTTGTGGAATCAGTAATTTTAGACAGATAAAAAATGTAGGCTTTTGAGAAATGTCAAAAGATGGAAGACAAGCATTGCGTGAAATGTCTGATCCTGATTATTAGTGGTTATTAACTCCAAAATACATTACTTCTTTATAAAAACAATCAATCTTTTATGTTTGCTTCATGCCCCACAGTAAAATATTCTTTACAAAGACTAATTTTTTTACATAGAGAGCATTTTATGTGATTCTACAGTGACTATATTTGTCATTTTGTGAATTTACTAGTTTCACACTGGGATTGCAACAGTTATTACAGAAACTATGAAGAAGAGGGGATATAAAAGTGATGGATAGACATATCTGAAGGACTACAAGCCAGTGTCTATTTTTATCTGAAGGTTTATCCAGAGTAATGCTATAATAATAATAATATATATATATATTCTATATATATAATATCTGTGCCCATACAGCCAGAGGGTGATTTCAAACTCTCTCTCCCTTTGAGTTTGCACATTGGTAGCTGTCAAGATCTTCAGCTTGTAAAAGTTATTTGGCCATGCTACCAAATGTGGTACACCTCCAAAACACTTCTGTCCCCTTTGGAAAATGAGGAGCCTGGTCTGGATGGTCAGATGCTGATAGCCCATCATGGTTTCACTGCCTCTTTTACAGAGCTCAAAAGAATACAGTTACCTGTGCTAGTTCTCCAGGAAATCTAAGGATTTTCATCTATCTCAGCACCATCAAGAGACTTCTGTTATGAGTAGCAGTTTTTGAGAACATATCTAGGCACAACACATATGTTTCCTGTATCAAGCTGAACACAAAGAGCACAGAAGCTTTAATCAACCAATCAAAATTAAAAAAAGAACATTAAAGTCAAGGTCTGAAGGTTATATCCCACTTTTTCACTGATGTTTCCTGCCAAAGCCACCTGCAGCTGTAGAAGATGTGTGCCTGAGGTTGGGAAGAACAATTTTCAATGCTGCAAAAATTTGGTTTTTTAATGGTAATATGAGACTTTATTGGCAAGGAAAGAGGTAGTGGATAATGTATAATGGATACTGCTAGAGTTACCCAAGACTTTCCATTGTAAGACCCATGCTTTTGATTGAATATGAATGTACTGAGCTTTTAAATAGGTACTATGTACTGCAGGAGAAGCTGAAGCTGCTCTGTAATACAGCCTGGAGTTTTTTTTTCTGTATTTACAGCTTCCTTGTGCTGTCCTTTAATGCATATTACTGATATATAGACTTGAGTCTAACACTGACATTGGTGTGACAGCTTTTAGAGGTGAAAAGTCTCATCAGTTTAGCTTCAGCTGTGAATTTGGCGTTATTTCAAAAGGACATCTGAAAAACACAGTTTTAACGTGACCTGTAAGTAGGAACTAATGTGCAGTTTTGTAAAATCATACCCTAGGAATCGTAGAGTGCAGGATTATTTTCAGACAAACACTATATAGATTTATCAATGCATTGCTATATTCTTTGAAACTCAATCCTCCTGAAACATCTCAGGCAAAATCCCCTAGATGATCAGTTCCGAAATGTAAAGCAAAACTTTTGCCTTCTTTCCTTGCAGTCTGTGAAATTCTTCTTTTGCATGTACATATTTTCAAGGGACTGTGGCTGAGGCTTATTCACTGCATCAAGGACCTTGTTCTAATCAGCAGCTAACACCAGTTTTAGAAAAAGGCATGAGCAGCCTTGCAATATGCAGATATAGGATAATCAACCCTCACGAAAGTCTTAAACTGACCTAGGACTGGAAATCAGCTTTTGATGCCAAATCTTTTATCTCTTTCAAATCTGTGATCATCCTAGCACTGAGTGGTATTCTGTTGTTTTTTTAATGGTTCCTATGGGTTATAAAATAAATATGGAGGATTAAAGGTTTGAAGAAATCTCTAGCCTGCAAAATCTTTAAGAGCATTTGCCACCTAGCAACAGCCAGGAACATGCATTTCCTTCAAACAATCTGCAATTGTGTGATTCAGAAAAAAACCTCCACAGTGTTTATAACTGCAATTGTAACTTATGTAGGAAGGAAAAATGCAGCAAAAGACTATGGTTACATCACTGACAAAGGATTTCATTACCATAAGAAGTCCCTAACAGGGTGACAAATAATCAAGATTAAAAAGAATGTGTGAGACCAGCAGAAAGAGAAACAATGACGTTCCCATTATAGCTGTGGCCTTTGCAATAAATGATATGTCAGCTTTTTCATTTTGAATTGTGCTGAATAACTTGGTGATTTTAATTCATCAGCAAATGAATACTTAGATTAGAAGCTATTTTCTTTTTAAATGTGCGTTTGCTAACTTAGTCATGCAATAAATACCACACTCCTTGAAAAATGTGATAATATAGATACTGCTTATAGATGTTAATGATTTAAACCACAGATACTCTGTTAGTTTGCTCAGATATGTGAGGAAGGTATGGGAATTATATGAGAGGAAGCATAATTGTAACATGCATGAGCTGGCTGGCTATCAAAATCCTGTTGGTCTGCATTTTGTGATGTTAATGAGATAGTAGGGGAAAATTACACAGATGCTAATGCACATGGGTTCTATTTAGATGATTATCATGTATAGGTCTTTGCAACAGCTAAGAATATAATTTATTGGGTATCAGTTATCCCAGTTGCTCTGTTTTCTTCCTTTTTTTTTTAAATCTCCTTAAAGGAAAGAACCTGGGGATATCCAAGGACGCTGTATCTTTCAGACCTCCCTGACCTCCAAACCATTGTCATTTGTTAAGGAATTTCACCCATGTGACATTTTTTAATTAACCTGGATCTATTCTAAAAAGAAATGAGCAGCTTCTAGCCTAGTGTTCATAGCATTACTTGAAATTCCTTATTGACAGGATACTAAATCCCACTTTGTTTCAGTGTATGTTCTTTTTAAAACATGGGCTGTAGTTTCTGTTAACAAACCAACTTAAGCCCAACAAAGACATTACTAATACACATTACTAACAAAATACTTCCAATGCTAAAAGATATTGTTGCTAACCCCTTACAGGCAGCTGGTAGGATTCAATTCTGTTTCTGGCAGCAGGAGAGTACATGCTGAAGTATCAGAATTGGAGCAGAAAATTGTAAGTGCAGCTGAAATGGAACGGGAAGCAGAAAGCTATTGCCAAGGGAGCACAAGGATTTTTGAAATAAGTACATTCAGTGAGTTTATACTAAATATTAAAAGTTCCAGAAAGCATAATGTAAATAACTGAAAATTTAGAAGCCTGTCTTTTTCAGTCATTTTCAAAATGCTAAAAGCACTTCTTAGAACCTGACATTTGTACTGAATTGCCAGTGCAATATCAGCCATTTTTGGAAAACATCCTAAGGTAGATGGGCCCTAATAGGCAAAAGTTTTGAAATCAAAATGAGGTGTTGCAGTGCAAGCAGAGCATTGACAGAATGGATTTTTCTGGAGACTCTTCCATTGGTGTACTTTGGAGTGTTGCCACATGAGGACTGCATGTTCAGGTATGCTCGGGACACTGTTCATGCTCCTCAGCAAGGACAAGTTTGCAGATCACAGGTGGAAAGCACTTCAAAGTCCAAGCTTTCTTCTTTCACAGTTGGTCTATTCTAGCAATCAGAATGTGAAATCTAATTGTGGCCTTTGCATGAGCAGAAAATAGTTTCCTAATCAATGTTTCTTTGATCCTGCCATAAAGAATGGCAAAAACCCTGCTTCTCTGAAAAGAGGAGAAACCAATCTATGGGAGACAGTTTGTGTTTTCAGAGTTCCAGGATTCGTGCCAGCTATTTAAGCCTCCAAGTTGGTTCAGGATTCTCAAGACCTCATTTACTGTCTATGCCTCTGTATGTACTCATTTTTGATTTCTCATAATACTATGTACCAAGCAGCGTAATTAGAAAAATATCACTCTACTTTAAAACAGTGTATTTTTTGAAACTTAAAATATCACAGAGTGATATGTAATTGATAATTATATCCTGAAGGAATTGTTCCCTACTCTGCCTGTCATGCTCAAATACTAGTACACATGGGTAGGGAATCTCAGCCCTTCCAGCTGAAAACTGCAACAACTGTATTTTATCTACCTCTGTGTCCTTCTCAAAAAATTATGATCAAGGTACTGAGGGTATATAGCAAATGATAATATTCTTTTAGCTCTAGCAAAGTTTATCCTTGACTTTGAAAGACAGATGATTAAGATTCACATTTTTTAAAAAATGAGCACAGCAGAGGCAAGACATAAAGTAAAAATCCACCTAGATTAATGGTGTGCAGGTCACACATGTTGTTTTCATAAACAGATATAAGTCCCTGCTTAGCCAGCTTCAGATCATTGTCTTGAAACTAAATTCCCACTTCCTATCTGCGTGTTTAACTATGGATGTTTCAAGGTGGTGTCTTTTTTTTTGAAGAAATCTCAGTCAGGCTTCATCTTCATTTGGATACAAAAGAGAAACTGCTGTGTTCCCCACAATTCTTACCTAAATTCAGGAAAAAGAAAAAGATTCAGTAGTATCTTTTCAGTCTTAACATTTTACTAAAATACTTATGATTTACAGCTCTTTTTATTTCAAAATAGGTTTGGGACTTAAAAGTCTGATTTGGAGCAATTCATACTATGTTTAGCAATGTTTCTGAAGGTTTACCTTTCATCCCAAACAAAGAATGGTAGAGTCCACTTAAGGTTTTAAACATAAGTTTCTTTTGTCTTTCCTAATGTTCTTTTCAGTATCTGAAGGTGCTTTAAGACATTTCCCTCCAAAACTTTCATAATGGAAACTGAATTAATAGTTAATACTTTTGACTCCTAAATTATGCAGGATTTTGCTTCTTCCATGTAAAACTTTCTTAAAAAGAAGCCACGTATTAAATATGAGTTTCAGAGAAAGTTCAGTGTTCCAAGGGTACTTTGTAAAAGGCACGAGCAGCTGTCTTCAGACAGGGATTTTGTGTATATATGCTGATCCCAACAGACTTAATGTGCATGATGAAACTGTACTGTAGCCATGAAATTTGAATTAAATTGTTACTTTTATATCTCTTATCACAACTCCTTTCCAGTTAACATTCTCCTCATTTAAATCCTGCATTTGTAATCCCTTAGGATATTTTTTCCCCAATTTTTACAGATCAAAATATTCATAAGATTAGAATCAGTAGTTTGTCATATTTCTCATTTGAATACAGCAAACCTGCTTATAGTTGGTTCTATTATACTTGGTCACAATTTTCTAGTAAGGAGGAATAAAACCCTACAAACTGTTGTGTTGCCTTATGCTTCTCCCTTTAGGATTTCTTTGAAGGAAATTCTTTGGTGAGAGTCAAAGCCCTTCAGACATTGGCCTAAAACTGTTCCAGTGGAAGTCAGCTGCCATCTCCTGAGTCCTCTGGGTCAGGCACAGGTCAATAAAAGGCACATTTGTGAATTCCCACTCACATAGCCCAAGCTCTTGTCAGAAGAAGGCTGTATTCTTGCTTCCCACCACCTGATAACTTTTCTTACTTATCCTCTGTTCAGCACTATGGATGTTCTCAGTTTTTGGCAGACTAATGTGGAAAGATTGCTAGCAAGAATTAGGCTCAGGGAACATGTACCTATTGAACCTTAAAATATTTATAGTTGTCATGACTCTATTTTTGTCCTGTTCTAGAGTTGATAGTGAGAGACAGTTTATCCCTATTTACTCATCTCTTTTTACATTTATTTCCTGTCTAATATGATGGATGTAAATTGGGAGGGAGGGAGGGAGGGAGGAGGAAGGAGAGAAAATCCTTCCCTGTTCTTTGATTATGTGACCCTGAACAGTGCTGATCATCAAGTATCCCAGTAGTTGAATTCAGCTACTAGTCATACATAATATTAGTTATTCCTCTGCTTTTCAGAGATACAGACTTCTCTAGTGACAAACTCAGACAGAGAAGAAGCAGATTTATTCCCAGTAAGAAGGTACTGCCTTCTTTTCCTTCCTTGGCAATTTTCCTTCAGAAGAATCAATCACTGATTTTCTTGGGATTTTTTTTAAAGAGATTTCCCTTTGGTCCTAAGAATGTAAAGAAAGCTGATCCAACCATAGCTAGTGTTCTCTTTTCTGGATTATTTTTGTGAGGCTGCTGGGAGAATTGGTGTATTCAATTCTCTGGCTTTTACTTTCTATAGATCCCAGCCTTGGAGAGCATCTTGGAAAGTCAGTAAAAGTAACAAAGAAACAAATGGTCCTGCTGTACCACAGGACCTCATACTACTCCAAAAAAAAAAAAAAAAAAAGATTTGCATGGTTTAGCTGAGTAGGTGTTTTAATGATTTCTAGTTGAGACACGTTACTTTGTAAACTTTTATCCCTTTCCAGTGGATGACAGAAAAAAATTTGAAACTGTTAATTGAAGGGTAACTTAGAAGAGTTTTTTTAGGTGGCAACGTAGGACTGTATTAAATTCAGCCTTGGAAGAAGACAATGCCAGGAACTATGATCAAGGACAGAAAGGCTAAGTTTAGGCCACTTTCAATTTTTTTATCTGAGGTCAAACTCTTATTGTTAATAGTTGCCTCTCTTTGTGCTAAGTCATGCAGTTTATGTCCCATATTAAAAAAAACAAAACCAAAACAGTACAATCCAACATGGACATATCAAGTCATACTTTTCCAACCATGCAGCAGTTGAGCACTAACCAGTTCATTCATAGCTATTCAATCTGAGAAGGAATTCTTCAGCCAACTTTAATATCACTTTGTGGAGGAGTTCCATGTTTTCAAAGGAATGCTTAAAATCAAAGCCTGTTGGCAAATGGAGGTGGCTGAGCCTCCTCTGCTCCACAGCACCAAAGCACAGAGGGCAGGCAAGGCTGACAGGCTAAGCAGGCTTGTTAGACACAGCTTTCTTTTTCTTTTTAGGACAATTTCTCTAACACATTTTGCTAAGCTCTAAGTTGAATATAGGTGGAACCTGTTGCTCCATTACAATGCAGGGCTGGGAACCTTCAGCTCTCACAATTTCTGACCTAACACTTAAATATTTGGAGAAAGCCATGGATCACTAAATCTGAGATTAGAAATGGAATCTGGAACCCTGTAACAAGCTAAGCTTGAAGATACTCTTTGAATATGGTTCCCTAATGTTCGTAGGTATGGAGCACATCTTAGCTCAACAAAATAAAGGGACACTGGATTAAGTTACAGGATCGATTATAAATCACAAAATTGGTAGTTCCTGAAAATTCCTTTGCATTTGAAAGACTCAGGAACCATATATTAGTCATTGTAAGGAAAACCTGAATGAGCAATTACATAAAACTGGAAGGATCCTTGTGCAGCAGCATTTACTTGTGCACCAGTAATATGTTCCAGGCAGCTGTGATCTCTTGGAGAAGGCTATAAAGAACACCAGTCTTGTTTTCTGACAGCCTATAATATAATTTCTAACAGCCTGATGCAACAGGTATAATTTCTTTCCATTTTTTTTTCCAATGTAGGCTTTACTGGAAAATATAAAACAAAGTGTTCTTTAATTTCTTATATCGTGTTATTTGTTATTTGAAAGCAAAAAAATGAGGCTAATATCATTGGTTATAGATTCCCTGGTAATTTCTTTTACTTGGTTGAATACAGAGCTTTGATCAGATTTCTACAGTGAATATTTTCCAAAGTGAATTCCGAATTATTTTCAAGAAATGTTTTGTAGTGAGACTGAAATTCATTCTATGAAAACATATCACAGATGGTACCATTCAAATGAATGAGTGTAGAAAGTAATGCATAAAATTGGTTCATTGAATTATTTTAAATACTTACAGGAAAAAAATTGTATTCAATACTATTTTCAAGAGATTTTGTATCCTCTCATTAAAAAAAGCCATTCCCAAAGACTTTTTTTGTTATGGATTAGGAGTGACTTTGTTAAAGAAATATGCTTTTATGTCATGAAGTATAAACCTGCAGCCTCCAAGCTTGCCTTCCCTATTAGTTTTTCCTAAATGTATTTTTAAACACCTCTTGTTTTCTTTCATCAACTAATGTGTCTAGCCTGTATTACTTCCCTGTAATTATTTTCCATATTTTCCTCTGTAATCATTGTCTGTGTCCTTTATCTCAAGGGAATTTGAATGACTGAAACAAGCAGACTCTATTTTGTCATCATTTTAATGATATAATTTTGAAAATTTCTTTAATATTTACCATATAGCTCATGGATCCAGTCATCCAATAATGCACTCTGCAGTAACCAAAAGCCTGCTGATGAAATCTCTGTACTCAGATTAGTTTGCTGACGTTTGTCACTTTTTCCATGAAATGAAATTTACCCGTTTTATCTGAAATATTAGCTGGTGCACAAGGATGGCTGGAGGAGCAGAGTCTGCGGCGCTTCCATCCCCTGCCGCTGCTCTGATAATCAGGAAAGCAGCACATCTGTCACTTTTAGCAGATGAGCAGTGCTGCTGCCTTCTGAAGTGAGACACCTGAAGGGATCTTACCTGCAAAGGGCTATTTGCACCCATGGTGTAGGACTGATTCCCCATATGCACTCTTCCAAGCACAGCTTATGGCTTCCAGTTTTAACGAAAACAGTACTCAAATTGTAATTTTAATTCTGTTTATCAACAGGTACGCTAAATTCAGATATTATTATCAAGTTAGAAAAGCTGCTAATGCCAGAAAACTGAGGTGGCTTTTGTATATATTAAATATGTAAAACTCAAGAGTACCTATAAGTGATGCTGCATCCCATACTTTCTAATGACACTCTACTTGATAGCATTTCAGTGTTTACACAGTTCAACTTTTCAGGTACCTTTCATGTCCTAATTCTGCCAAAGTATTCTTCTCTTTAATTCTAATGTGAGAAAAAGCACAGCTTTTGGTTTTAGCAAGAACTATTTTTAACCAAAATAACACCGTTCACCATTCTTTTCAAATGCATTTCTCGGACTGCAATGTGGTCTATGCAGTTAGAAATGTAGCTATAAAACAAATAGTCTTATAAATTCTTGTACAAGATGTTCCAAGAATGCAGTCAGAAGAGAAAGAGACAAAGAGGACTGGTGAAGGATAAAACATTGTGCAGGCTCATTTGCAGTTCTAAAGTGAATGCCTTTGTGTGGCTGGTGCCTTTCCTTTCCCCTCCTTCTCAAAAGCAAGAGACTTCCAGGAGAGACTGAACTTTAAATTCGTTTTGGCATTTCTTACTGGGAGGAATTTACTAGTAGCTACAGCAAAAAGAGTAAGTGATTTAGGACTAACTTTGACGTATTTGCTTTTCCTTTAACTCCTTAATGACAAGATTTCAGTTTTACAAAATAACTAGCTGTGGTATTTTTTCTCTAGTTTCCAGACCAAGTTAGGGGAATGGAAAGAGTTAAACGTACTTGGGCTTCCACAGCAAATCTGTAGCTAAGTCATAGACAGATGCCTGGGTTCTTGTGTCCTCTGCTCTAACCATAAGACTCACTGTGTGTTTTTGCCAATACATATGGCATAGCTCATCGGGTTTTGAACCCATAGCATTCTGGATAGTTAGGAAGCTGCTCAAGTAGAAGCTGAGTCACTGGTGGATTATATTTTTAACTGGTGTCATCATCTCATCATCCATTCTACCCAGCATCACTTTGACTGTATATTTCCTTGCAGACCACCTATTTCCTTTTACTCCAGTCCTGCCAGAATGCATTTCTAAGCTGCTCTGCAGTACACTCTGCCATTTATGCAAATCCCTTTAGATATTATAGTATAGTTCCTAAGTGAAGCTAGGAACCTGAGAGCTACATGAGAAGAAGCTAGGCTTTATTTATATCTATAGTATAATTCTGATTATAGAGGCAAAATATGCCAAACACTACATACACACAAAGATGGCAGATGTCTCCTTAACAGGTGTGTTTTTTATAGTAAATCTTGAGGATGCTTCAGGTTTACTTTCACACAGACTATTGTTACTATTAATGCAGTGAGAAACTATACCAACCATAAAATTTGAGAAGTTACCAGTTCCATGACATTTAATACAGTTTCACAACTACAAAACAGGAGGATTTCTGCAGTCAGATAACAAGGAAAGAAGTGGAGAGGCTGAGTTCTGGCAGGGTTTTTAATTTGTCAGGCAAATTGGAAAGTTGACTAATATACCAGTTACACCTTTTGTAACACTCTGCTAAATGGAAAACCACCTTCCAAACATTGGTATTGTTGAACCCCATGGGCAACCACTCCAATCCTTGTATAACACAATGAAGAAGCTTCACCACCCTAAACCAAAGGAAACCCAGGGCAGATACCTTTAACAAAAGGATTTAACTGTTTCTCTCTAAAACAAACCCAGAACATTGGCTTTCCACCAGGCAATTCAAGTGATGTAAAGGAGAAGCACAGCTAAACCGACCTGGGAACTCTGACTCATGGGGTCAAGCGTCCTCCTTGTTGCAGAGGGGAAGTGGTTTGCACCACCCTTTTTCCTGGCACAGCCCATTTCCTCCTCTCCTGCTGTGGGATGCAGTCCAGCCCGCTGACCCATGAGCCCCTGGTGCTTTATGTTCTCTGCCCACCCCAGAAAAAAGATTAGTCAGTCCTCCAACAGCTCCTTGCCATCTCATACAGGACAGCAGCTACTTGCTCTTCTGTGCAGGCATTCAAAAGGGCACATAAGAGCACTTCAAATATTTTTGTAAGGGTTGATGTTTTTTGTGATAAATTTTTAACTTCGTTAAATAAAATGTAACTGATCTGACTAGTACTTTAGTAAATTTGCTATTACTTTTTGGCACATGACCAACAATTTCAGCATGGTGAGAACTTCTATTGTTCAGTTTATCTCAAAAACAGTCTGTTAAGAGTTCAAAAAAGGTGTAACTACTGATTAAATGAATATGGTTGTGGAGTCTGAGAGGGTGGACAAAGTTCCATGCCAGCCTTCCCAGACCTGGCCTTCAGTTCTGGCTTATTGTTCTCCCAACAGCTCACAGAAGAAGTTAAATTGAAGGGCACACTCAGTTCCGCTGTAATTAAGTTCCAGGAAAAACATGAATTCAGCTACTGATGTGTAGTGGTCCTTTGCAGCACAGACTTCACTCTCAACCTTCCTTCCAGGTCATACAAACTGTATTCAGATCTGTAGCAGACGTCTCCTTTGGTCCTAGTTTGGTAACTTTTGGCACATGGACTCAATGATCATTATGGGTTCCTTCCAGCTCAAGATATTCTATGATTCTAAGTTGGACTTCTGCAAATTGCATCCCTGTCTTCTTGTTTTCCTCCAACTTAAAGCACTGGAAAAAATACTGCAGGTACTCCCAGATCCTGTGTTTCTCTGGAATTACCACTGTCCTTAAAACATAACTGTCTTGCAGTTACCCAGAAAAAAAGGCTGTCCCTTCTCCCTCCTTCTTCTGCCCTGCTCCTTTCAATGTCCTCCAAAATGAGACTGAGCTTTGTTCTCTCCTATCTGCTGGTTTAGGTACTGAGTAAAACTGGGGACAGATCAAATGGTGATGGTGATCCCCTCCAGCAAGTATCAGTACATTGCTTGTGCACCTCAGAGCTAGACTACAGCAAAATCCAAGCCACTGACTGACTGAAATTGGTACAAGATGGAAGGCTTCATTAACTGGGATATTTTACTGTGAACCAGTGTACTAGTGCTTTCTGTTTTGTAACAGCTAGTTGAGGATTATTTTTGGGGATTCAGAAGTGTTGCTTTAGATATGTAAATTTCTAGCTGGTCCATAACTTCTTTTCATGAGACTTTTATTTTCTCCTGTACTATGGTACCTCTCAACTGTCACTTTCAAGTGAGAGAATTCAGCTGAAGGGTGTCAAGGCAGTGCTCTTTGTGCCTTTATTATCTGTTTGAAAGGGGATTTCTGAGCATGGGGAAAACTGTCTTTAGTTCCATCCTTGTATTATGGTTCCTTTCTATCTATGTGTACATAACAAAAGAGTCAACAAACAGTGAATCAATTCTTTCAGTAACATTCCATTGCTGCCATCTTTACAGAGTGTTGGTATCAAGGACAGTCTCCAAATCTCAGAATTCTATTCCTGTTTCTGTTGTTCCTCAAGGAGGGGAAAATTTCCTTCAGTTTTTAAAAAATTCCTTCCGGCTTATGCATATTGTAGACAGATGATTAAAATATACCATGGGTATAGCAATGACTTCACAGTTACTGCTTCCCGGTTTAAATTGTAAAACTTATGACTGCTCCATAAAAATAACTTGTAAGTTTTTCTCTTATGGTGAATTTTCATTATAAACTGCTTTATAAATTCAGCATGATCATAAAAGGAAAAATTCATTAAAGTTGAGCACACTCTAAGCTGAACTTGGCAGCTGCACTGGGTAATATACATAACAGAATAATGGAAAGAGAAAAATTAACAGACAGTGGATATGAATATGAAATATGTCAGAGTTGTTCTAAATCACTAATGTTTAAAAAAATATTAATGCTCCAAAGATAATATTTAAATTATTGGATTTCCAACACTTAATAAAAATTATAATTTCTTTGAATATCTTTTTGAGAAAAAAAAAAAGGAAGCAGAGTAAGGGAAAATTATCAGACTTACTTTCCCGTTAAGCTCCAGTAATGAAACACCTATCTAGAAATGCATTTCTTTCTCAGTGTAGGCCAGGGCAGTAAAATTGTACACGATTTCTTTTCTTAATAAAAGATATATAGGCCAGAAAAAATTCATTATTTCATTAGGAGATTTCAAGGGTGTCTGTTTTGAATTGAAGCAGCTTAGTCTGGAAACCCTTTTTTTTTTCTTTTTTCAGTTCCAATTACTCTAAGTCAGGCAGTATCCTCCATCATTAAACTGATACAGTGCACCTGGGGGCCATTGGCAATGGCACAAGCAACCTGTCTGGGAAGCTCAGGCTGCTGAGAAGGATGGGATTACGAGTTTCATCTGAGGTACCAAAGGAAGGAAGAGGGACAAGTTGGTTTCAAACCAAGACAAAATTATGGGGTTTTACATTTCTCAACTGAAATTTGCTAACTGAAAATTAATAAATCAGTATTTTTTTATTTTGGTTATGATCCATTTTTCAACAGTAGATTTCCCAGGAAGTACAAATTATCAGTTTCAAGAAATTCTTCTGGAAAATAAAATACATGGAGGGCCTCTTAAATACCTCTTACAGGAAAAACTACCTAAGACCTTCCTCTCATTTAGACTTCAGCTTTACAGGTCACAGGGGCACAACAGTAATAGCTTTCTGAATCACTCAACTGCTAGTGCTGTTTCAGAAGATTTATTTCAGATTTGTGAAAGTTCTGGGTCCTGAGCAGCTGGGCTGGGATGCTGTAAGAACTTAGTCTGAGATAAAATGGCAGGTCACCATGCAAAATGGTCCACTAAGATTGAGACAATCTGAACTCCAGTTTTGTCTTCTGAGGCTTGGCTGCTTGCTGGCTTCCTAAGCCTGTAATTCATTTACAGGAAGATAAATTCCATATCCGTGACTGTGACAGCCAGTGTGCCTTTTCTATTGGAACAAGCTAGCAGTACTCCGTATAAAGCAGTTCCTCAAGGGGCCCAGAACATTTAGGATCAGTGCCTGTGCAAAGCAGTGCTCTCGTTGCTACAAGCTAAAGAATCCCATCACAGTCATTCTTCTATCCAGAGTACTTTTCTTTGCTTTCTTCGCTTTCTTCATTTTCTTCAAAGTTCTCCCAGTTTCTATGTTTTCCTGTGCTGGCATAGTCAGGACTCTGTGTTATTCCAGAGTATTTGCATTTTGGTGGGGGGATAGTACACACTTCTTTTCACAGTGAAACAGAGCACAGCCCACAATATGAAATAAGAAAAGCCTTAATAGATATGGGTAAAATCCTGTTCTGAAAAATTTTACTTCTATGCTGTGTGATACTACCTAGTGAGTTAATGAATCCAAGTTTCATTCATCAGGTACCTTAATCTGTAAATTTGAGATTAAAACAAACAGGAATAGGCACAGTGTTAGGGCAGAAAACTGTACATGCTTTCGTTTGCATGTCTGGGAGGTGGTATTGATTGATTGCTTTAATTTTACACTGATTATTTTTGCCATTCTTCTGTTTGCTGTTGTTCAGTAGTATTTTATTTTTCAGGTATTTTGGACCTGGTCACTTCATTACTTGAAATTTACTTGAAATATGTGTTATCTGAGCATAATTTACTACTGGCAGATTATTTTTCTCAAGCTCACAAAACAAATTCCACTCACTCGCTGAGTCTTCTTTATTTTTCCCATGTAAATAGTTATGTGGATTTGAAGAGAACCTCAGAACAAGGGATAACAGAGCATGAGGGGACAGAATGTGAGTTAATCAGACCTTACAGCAGGCATCTGGGTACTATTTTTTTTTCTTAATATTTTTTTTTAGTACTAAGAAATCAAAATGATACCAGTTATTTCAAATATTTCAATGACACTGGGACACTTAGGAGAAACACAACTGTTTCCAAGCACTCACTAATTTATGGATTCAGTTAAGTTGTCTCCTCCCCTGATGACTGATACTTCTGAGAGTTAAATGGATGACAGAATTTTTCAAAGTAACAGGAAAAATGTGTGAAATCACTCATCACTGGAGAGAGTGTTACTGCTCTTGTCCCATCCTGATAAGCCTGAGGCATGTTTACTGAGATGCCTGCAGGAAGGGTTCAGCTAGGAGAATTCTAGTGGTCCTCCACTCTGTGTTCATTGCTGCTGACCTGTATTCAGACTTCGCCTCCAACTTGAGTAGTTTGAAGGGCTGCCATCCACAAGAGTATGGGAAATGCAATATTTATGCAGCTGAGCAGTTTTAGCTGCACTATACTTTGTGTCCTCACTGCTCTGTGTTATACCACTGCGGTTGCCCTGAACTTAACACACAGCCTCCTCCATGGCAAATTCCAAGTGATTTTAGAAAGCTTTCTCAGGATTTAGGTGGCTGTGGGTTAAATCCCCCAGAACATGGTGCTGTTTTCTTCTAAAACTGGAAACAGGAATGAAATTGTGATTTTCTCATAGGGCAAAACAGCTTCTGTTAAAGATTTTGGAAATCGCCCACAAGGTCTGTGCAGCAGCTGTTGTGAAGCAGGGGGAATGGTAGAGAGCTGGGAACTGAGACCAACAGCTGCAGAATTATTTTTTACAGCTGTCTCATGCTCTTTTCCTTGGATATGCATGTTTTGGTTTTCTGGTATTTGAGAAGAGTTTCTTATGATGACTATAATTTTATGGGTCTGGGGTGGGGTGAGGATCCCTGAGTGACAAGAAGGTTTCCTGCTTTGTTGTGATGAGCTGCCTGGGGAGCACTTCCACTGGGTTGAGAGAAAACAGCACATGGAAAAGTTGTGAAAGAAATAATCACTGAAGTTTTTGAAGAGCCCTTGGTAAGTGATGCTGCTGAGGAAGACTGCATGGAGACACTCACTGATGGAGCCCCATATCCGTTCTGTGTGCCACCTCTAATCTCTTCAAAGTCCAGAGTACCATATATAATAGGAATACAATAATAACTCATTGTGGTGGGTATTTGAGGAAGGACCTTAAATTGCACCAGGAGAGGTTTAGATTGGATATTAGAAAAAGAAATTTTTCCTTGAAAGACGAGTTAGGTATTGGAATAAGCTGCCCAGGGAGGTGGTGGAGTTACTGTCTCTGGAATTGTTCAAGAGGCAGCTGGATGTGGCACTTGAGGCTATGATTTAGGGGCGATTATGCTGGTGGCTGGCTTGATGGTTGGATGGCCTTGAAGGTCTCTTCCAAATTTGATGATTCTGTATTTAATGTCAGGCAAGAGATAAAAACTCTGGACTTAACAAGAGCAACTGAAATTATGTGGTTACCTTGAGATGGAAGGAAAGAGGATAATGTAAAAATAACAGGTAGTATTTTAAGTAGGAACTCTGTAAGCTTTAGGTGTACCTTCACAGTTTCCTCAGATAAATAATTCTCTACTGAATCTCTCAACACATATTATTCTTCACACACACTATTATCAAACAGTCCAATTCCAGCCTTTCATCATATTTCAGCCCGTCATTCCTACTTATGTTGAAAAGTGATATTTTTCTATAGGAGGTGGCTGAAAATTTGTTTACTTATACAAAACTGAAAAGCCAGGTTTCTGAGGGCTGAGGTATGCTACTGAATTTATCCTTTCTCACACACCTTGTGCTTTGTTTTGATGTGTTTCTTAGATAAAAGTTACTGCTATATAAAAAATAATTTGTCATCAGTTCTTTGTCATTACTCTGCAGAGAATGCATCATTTCAGAAACCTCAGCATATAAAATTAAACTGCTCCAAGATTACAATGCTGAAAGACTTTTAGCTCACTATAAAAGAATATAAGCACCATTTCAGTTACCAGAAGTGGGTTTGCCATCATCCACACCTTCTCCATCTTGAGCTAATTTAGGGTCTGCATTTGATAAATCTTCACCTAACATACAGAAGCAGCTTATAGAAGCTGGAAAGCTTTTAAGTGCCTTTTAGTGATAACATTTATTGCTGGTGAAGAAACCTCAGAATACTTGTATATTTTGCAGATGAAATCAAACATATCCCGAAATTCCTAGCCTTTTTTTTTGGCATAAATGAGAGTCACAAGAAAGGTTTGTTACATACATTTAAAATTAAGCTATGTTATGCATGTTTTTATATGTAGCATATGATCTCAGCAGTTCAATAGAAGCATATATTATTGTATTCCTAGTAGAATATCCCCCTTGTAAACTGATATTAACAATACTATGGCAACTATTTAATTCCAGTTATCAAAAGCATCAGAGGCCACTGAGAAAAATATGTCCTTTTCATCAGTCTTTATTTTCTCCTTTAAAAGAAGTAGCTATTATAGTTTTTAATCTACTTTAAGCTTTTTCCTTCAAGTTATTAGAGAATGAGTCACTCACTTCATCTTAAATAATCTACTGCCACAATCATGATTTGTTTGCTTGGCATACTTTTTATTGCTTATGGTAGTCACTTCAGCCTTTTTCTTACCAACAAAATAAGTGGTTACTTAACAGAAATTCTGGAATTTGTTTTTGTTTTCTTTTTGAACATTCTATCCTATGCCTGACAAGCCATCATGGAAAACTGGAAAGCTCTTACCTTTTTTTGATATGTGCAGAATTCTTCTACAGTGAGGACATACCTCTTGTTTTGCAGATGAATTATTTTAGTAATCTTTAAAGTCATGGCCATCATGTATACAGGCAGATAATTCAATTAATTAGTAATTCACTAGGGCCATAGGTAACCCTAACCCACAATCAATTACTCACATCTTCAGTGCCTGTCCAGAGACAGGTGTCACGTTTGACTGTACATGACATTTTAAACAGGTAGGATAGCTCAGTCTTTACAGAGGGCAAATCTAGCTAGAGATCTTGGGAGTCAGCTAGAGCTTTTCTGGAAGACATATAGGATACCATCTTACACTTAGGGAGAAGCTGAAATCCTTTCCATATGAAGTTTATGAAGGAAAATATGAAATTTAGAGTTCAGGATTTAATTCAATTACTTGGAAGTCTCTCTAGGAGTAAATACTCATCATATTTCTTTCAACTGTTTCGAATCTTCAGAAAACAGAAGAAATTTCCATGTCAGTTTGTTTTTAGAGGATGTCTGGTCTCTGGACTGCTCACATGGTCTTTCTCATAATATCAGAAGGGTCCCAGCTTGTTTCCAATTCTCTCAAAAGGCTGTAACTTTTATTTGTTCAGTGTGGTCATCTGTGGAGATGAAAACATCAGTAACACAGTAAAACCTCCAGCTGGTGAAGGTCTCCTTTATTTATAGGATGCTGAGCCTGTTATGAAACTCCTATAAAGCACTAGCAAAGCTTCTACTTAAAAAAAAAAAAAGAAAGAAATTATGGAATCCATATGGGCTGATTTGTTTGTTTCTGCCCTTCCCGCAGTACTCACTAAACATGTACAATAAAACAAGCTAGACTTCAAATAACATGAAGTATTTCCTGTTCATGTAGCCCTACATGAAGCCTGAAGCCTTTGTAAGGTTCCTTTTTTTGCATGCCGTTTCCCTAACTGGGTTACCAAATGCATAAACACCACACTTCAATAGCCAATGGCTAAAATGTAATTCCACACCCATGACTTTATATTTCAAGCTAGTAATTCAGGATAGCCGCAGAATAACAGAAAATAATACTTTTCTTAAACTTTGTGTTTAGATTTTTTTTTTTAAGATTTCATTTCCTCAGGCTGAACTATAGCCTGATAAACGGTTTTAAGCAGTGATTGGATCTGTTGGTGTTGCCTGGCAAAACTCACAGATGTAGCATTTGACTGAGTGGTTCAACCTTCCCCATATCCTTTGGAGAGGTGAATGAGAAAAATGATGGCCCTTACAATTAAGGATGGAGTGCACCCATGATGAAAAAGGTTCTACTGCCAGCAGAGTGATGACCCTTGTGGGGTCTCATCAGCCTTCACAGACTTGAGCACATCAGAAGCTGCCCCTCTTTTGACATCATCCTTAAAACATACCTCTGGTTAGCTAAGCCCAGGCAGATGCTGGCACAGTCAGAATGTGTTGTCATTAACGATGTAGTTCAGATCAAAATTATGCTTTTTGAGCGATTCTCCTGCTTATGTTCACTTACCACATTTTTATTTGCAACACAGAGAGGTCTTTGACACAGGTGGATGAGGTTTTCCTAATGTCTCTAGAAAAGCCCTTCCTTTAGATGGAAGTACACCAAACATTTGGCTCCATCAGAGAGTGTGCTTCAGGAGTGCACTGTGTGTGTGCCAGCCACTACTGGGATGTCAGTGCAGGAGACCAGGGAAAAGCTGAAACACACTGGATGTCAACATTGGATCATCACCACGGCCTCAGACTGTGGGCTGCAAAGTTGGATTCGCTCCACTGGTGGTGCACAACTTGTTAATGTAGACATTGCCTTGGCAGAAAAGAACTAGGGAGACTTATTTTTTAGAGGTCACAGGGAAATGTCTTTTGGGTGGCAAAGTCCTATGTTCAGAGCTCATTGTTCTAGTTAGCATGCTTCTTGCATTTGCATAATAGGTTTTGAAAATCAAAAGGGAATTTTGGCCACAGCAAACAGGGAGGATAGTTCTACAGCCTTGAGGTGGCCAAATGACCAAAGCTGCTTGATTTTGTCTTTAATGAGGCTGTGATTAAGTCACAATGTCTACAGGCACATGCTTTCAGACTGGATGCTGGAGACTTGTAAAAGACATGCAAATTAAAATTTTGTTTTATAAAATGGGTCATTGCTGGTGTATATTTGCACCTACTCATTTTTGCTGGGAAACATTGTCTTCACTTGGAAACTAGAACACAGCTGACCTTCTGGAAATGAGATAAAAACCTACCTTCTGGATTGCAATGTTATCATCAGTAACAGCTCTGCATTTCCTTCCTTGGAAAAGTTTTAACTAAATAGCTGAGTTCAGTGTCAATCTTGTGTCCTTTAGGTTTTGATTTTCCCTTCTGCTGTGATTCGATTTTTTCTTCTCCACTGCCCCAAGGAGCTTCAAAGCCAATCATGAGTCCCAAGAAAATCATAATCAATGGGGCAGGAATGGGACGGGACACAGGTATTTAACAGAAAATCATGCTATTGTCCCCACTGGTATTTAGGCCATTCCTAGGAGAATAAAGGAACAGCTGGATATGTGCAGCAGTTATTTTTGGCTTCTGTAAAAAATCAGTTTAGATTAGAGGAAGCTAGGTGCAAATTAAAGAGACCCATAGTTGTCTTAAATTTTCAAGGATTAATGACTTGTCAGTTAGCCCTAAAAAGGGTGAGCAGGAAGATGGAGGATAATCTGTTTTAGCAGAATTTGTGAGCTGAATTTTCGCCAGCATTTGCCCAGAAGAAACATTCAGACACGTCATGTTTACAGCAGCTGCTCTGAAGTCTGAGCAATCAAAACAGATTTCTCCCAGCACTCTGAAAACAAAGCAGGCCACACTGACTCTCCCATGCGCAGATGAAAGCTCCCAGCCATTATTTTCCGTTTATTTAGCGTGCCTGTGGAATGGACCGTGACCGCTGATTTCCAGTCCATCCCGCTGTGCCTGCGTGGGCAGAGGCACCACAGCTCGCTCTCAGGGGTGGGAGGCAGCCAGGCTGCCTGCAAAGGCAGTGCTGAATGCAGGGCTGGGACTACAGCTCAGGAGAGCTCATGCTGCCCATGGCAAAAGAGCCAAGACTCCCATCCCACAGTGCTGAGTGGGATGATGTTTTCTGTAGCAATCCTTCCCCTGGATGAGCGACAAGAGGAGATGGAACTCGCAGTGTAATCCTGCTTCTGGCTGTTGGAAACTTCTGAAGAGACTGCAGTGGTGATCACTGATGTGCATGCAGGGTGACACACACACCTTCCCTCTTTTTGAAATGAGAAGCCACCACTCTGGTGACAACAGATGTGTGATCTGCTTGGTTACAGGAGAAGAGAATAAGAGCTCATTTGGACAGAACTACAAATGAGATCAAGCATTTCAAAACATCATTATGTCAGAGACAGTAAACTGCACCCAAAGGACAAATTCTGCACCAAAATTTCAAACTCTGCCTTTTATATACATTCGGGAACAATTTTCCACCAAAGCAAATGTATTTTTTTTATGATGGCTGAGTCAGAAGGCAGTGAGATTTTCTCTGTAGAGAGTACACAGCTTTTTATTTGGAGAAGCAAGGCCTTACATGGTTGGCATTGAGTGGAAATCAGAAAAGCTTCATTACTAAGACTCATAAGAAGTGGAATTTCTTCTGCAGATGAGCCTGATTGTGCTAAAGAGTACCAAGAAGCTGTAGCAGAGCAGTGGGCTAATATCCAAAGTTCTCCTTTTAGCTTCCACAGGGCTACATCACGTAGGTCCCACACACACAGTGAAATTAAAGATGTGTTTCATCCTTCAGGGATGTGAACTGGGCTTGACAAGATGCATTTCACAAAATCTTCTCTGTTACTTTCAGATATGTGAGTAACTAGGCTGACATCTCCAAGCCAGCAAGAGCCCCTGACTGCTCTATGGGTCATGAGTAAAGTCCTTTGCCTTTTGCTGGCAGCTTAGTCTAAGTTTCATATGGCTGCACAGACTCTACAGTCTGAGAAATCTTAATATCCTTGAATAGGAATATCCACTAGGCAGTCTAGTTTCCTAATAACTGATGACCCTCTTATCTGGATTATTTTCCTAAAACAAACTTTCAAATGTGAACTCATAATTGTTTTTTCTCCTTCTATTGATTCTCCCAGCCCTGCTCACAGGCCTGCAGGGTTACAAACCCTCTCTGATCATATGCTAATGAGTCATTAATACTGACTGCTTGTTAATGTGAATAAATCTCCCCTTCTTATTCAGCTTTTGTCCAAATAAAGAAGTCTATTCTGATAATAAAAATTTTAAAACCGGTCAAGAATCAGTGAGGTAAAATTAGTACAGCTCTTCCTCAGGGATGCCTGGAGCAGGGCTCAGCTCACTCTGCCTCAGCCTGGCTGATCCTCCCTACCACTGCCCCCTGTTTCATTTAAGTACTTGGAATCTAAAATGGTGTAATCAAGTTTCAGTCAGATTTTAACGTCCTCAGATGGCCAAGAACAAAAGGTCAACAATGTTACTCACTGTGTGGCTTTACTGAAGTGTGACTTTTCAGCATAAACTCGGCACAAGGTCATTTTAAGTTATTTTTCACACTTTTGTTAGCAAAGGGGAATTACCCATTCACTTCTCGACAAGGTTAAATAGCTGACAAAAGCTACAGGTTAAATATTAAGCCGTTGGTCCTTCCTTTCAAGTAAGAAATTGCAGCTGTTTTCAGAAACACTTGAAAGTTCAGGCAGCATCTTGGAACTGGTATAAGGAAAGGCAACTTCTAATTAGCACGAGTAGATTTTGAGTCAGACTCTATTGTCTTGCACCTTCATACAATTTTGCAAGATTAATAAAGGCCATATGTTGGTATTTGAAAAACTCAGCAGATTTTTTTCAAGAGCAGCCAGTGTTTGCTTGTTTTAAACTCAGCAGGTCTGAAGGTACAATCAGATGAGATGGCTGAGCTGACTTCACCGCTTGCTATGTCTGAAAAATAATTCTCTCTCACCCTTTTTTTTATAATCTTAATTTCTACTACTTTCATGAGCTCAGCTGCCTCCTTGAAAGGTTATATAGCACCAAGTTAGCCCAGGAATCAGTGCAGTAAGAATAAGAAGGAGGATACTGGTTGCAAAAAGGAGGAAAAGAAGAGGAACTGCTTCTTTTAGCTTTCCTCAGCTGATGGATCTGTTCAGCCTATTTGGTCTGACTGGACCCTTGAGGTCCTTCAATTGAGTTGCAATAGCCCAAAGCCTCCACAGTCTAAGCTTTTGGGCACAGATTTAATAAAAATGTTTAGGATTGTGAGTTTTTCTTCTAGACTTGTAACTTCCTTTTTGATTTACTTTACAAAGAGTTTGGTCAAAGCTAGGATCTATACCTTATTATGTTTGGATCTGTGGAATTATGATTGTGGTGATAACTTTGAAAATAAGAACTGAGTTCAAGTTACCAGGTTGCTCGCAGCTTGCAGTAATAGCTACTGCAGGGGGTAAAAAGCTGCCTTCATTTCAGACAGGGACTGTGTGCTTCCAGAGTGCATGATTTTGGTGTTTTTTCCAAAATGTTACTGGATTTGGTATTTGTAGTCTAAAGTGCACCAGTTAGTTGCATTTGGCCACCATCCATTTCTCATTCATTTGGATGGCCAGGATGTGCTGGCAGCTCAGTTTTCCTTCCTGGTTTTCCTCACATGGTTTTCCAGGCTGCCTGAATTGTGGCACATGATGTCTGAACTGCTAGACCTTTACCTGAATAAAAGCATATACCCTCATTTACTATCCAGCCATATTACCAGCCCTAGACTGTAGCATGTGCTGGCTCAGCTCCTTGAGAATGCGGTCCAGAGCAGAGGCAAGAGCAGCCCCATTTCTAAAGGTGGCCATGACCCATGTTCTTCATGCTGTGTAGCTTGAATAAGTCAGGCAGAAAGAGAGGCTAAAATGTGGCAGTCCATAGCTGCACAGAAATAAGGATTTATTTTTAATTGCACCACACGTGAAGTTTCCTAATTCACAAAGGTTCAAAGTGACAAACATTACCTTATTAAAGTTGTGTTTGAAATTGCCTTGAAAAGAGCTTGAAAAGCTTATGTGTCCTCGGATGGTCAGGAGGCCATTCAAGAAAGTGAAATGCCCTCAGCTCATTTTTGTGTTCTCCTAAACCAAAGGTGTACTGTGTGAGTCCTTGTAGTTGACTTTAGCTCAAACTAAAAAGGTGCTTTCCACACACCTACTTACACTTGCTCTAAGATGAGAAGGGAACTTCAAAGAGAGAAGATGCTTGGAAAATGGTCACTTAAAAGCTTTTCCTGCCTGCCCCTTAACTGCTATCTGCTCCTGGCTGGCTGAGCAGTACCCAGTTGTGTGCTGAAGTGGCCAGGATAACAGTGGGTCAGGCAGTGCCCTGGAAGAAAGGTCTGTGTAAAATTTGGATGCAGATGTGTTTCAGTGGTGCTGCAGACTTTGTGCAGTAGGGGAGAAAACCCAACCCACTACTGTAGTGTTTTATAAGCAGTATCTACTGCTGCTTTGCTTTTGATAGTAGGTACTTGGCTATTAATGTGAAGCTTCTATGAGGCTTCCCTCCCATTGTATTTTATAGATGCCAGTGTAAGTCTGCTTCACTGTGACAGATGACTGAGGATGCAGTCCTCTCCCCAAATGGGAGAGGACTGTCCTGTAACATTTGCTGGCCACATTTGCCTAGGTCTGGGGGTGGTGCTCACTGCTATGGGACTCTGCTTTTTTTGTAAGTAATACTCTAATTCATTTAATAATGCAAATGTGGTCCCAGCAGTACAGCTTTACTGCATAATGACTAATCTCTGTCACAGCAGGATGCTGAGAATGAGTTTCTCTGGGAAGCTGTGGGTATGCATAATGAACAGCTATCCCTAATAAAGTCTTTTTAATCAGGAGTGTTTCTGAGATCAACTGAGTTAAATGAATTTGCACTTTGTAAATACAGGGGTCGAAGTCTCTGACTTGTATAAAACACCCCATCTACTGTGAAGTCAGTGAACATTTAAATACATTGACATCCTGGCCCTAAGAGCTAACTCCTGTGCTCATATGTGTGAAAGGAAAGCCCATGTCACTCTACACTGCCTCCAGTGAATGAATACAGTGTGGGATACTGCTTTTTGTGTACATATTTCACTTTCCCCCAATGACCTATGAATCACAGCCAAGGACTCTGTGTCTGTCACTGTATTTCAAGCACATTTAAAAAAAAAAAAAAAGACAGATGATCCAATGATGCAAGTTTCCAGTACATTTGAAGAAAGCAGGTGAGAAAGGAGAGAGATACAGCTTCAGGAAAGCTTCATCTGGAATTTGTATGTTATTAGATGCCAGGGAACCCAGTCTCCCATCAGAGTGTGTCTCTATTGATTGCACCTCAGCAGGGAGATCCCTCTGAAAGCAAGCAAGACTCCTGAGATCTGGTGCTCACAGACCACCTGTTTAACAGGAACAGCTCTGCTTCCAGTTTGGGATTCATACAAATATGACCACTAGAAAAATATGCCCTGGGAGTCTGGGCCATTGCAGTTGTTCTTATGCATTAAAAATTGCTTCAGCAACACATTTTGTGTTTAAGAGGGTATATTCCCTCATGGATTTGCATTTGAATGTCACAGCATTACAATCAGATGTGAGAATCAGTAAGTAAAATACCAAGTTTGCCCTTGATGGCCATCCTGAGTATCAAGACCCATCACTGTTTATAAATACCTAAACAACAGTATTGTATGTAAAATATAGGCATAGCACAAGGCTAACAGACTGATATTTTATTCACCACCAAGGAAATGAATCTGTGCTTCTTAATATGACAATTGACTAAACAGGATTGTGCAGGCTTACCTCAAATTCAGGTGCATCTTTCCCTCGTGTTGTAAAGAAAATGTAAAGAGAATGTAAGTCTGTCTTGTGCTCCAGCAAGTATGATAATCTAAATTCTCAGTAGAGATAAACCCATGAGACTAAGACATTCTTTTTCCTTGACTGTTTCTTTGTTAACTATAGAGGTAAGAGCAGCCAGTCATAAAAATTCAGATACTATTGTGGTTCAGGTAAAATAGGCTGGAAACATATTTTTTTATGTTTTTTTACCTTTTTTTTTTATTACATATTTAATGAAGTAAGAAAGATAAGTTTATTTCAAAGATGCAAATGGGTGTGCTGAAGTGGTTAATAATTTCTGCCTACTTCTAACATAATTTGCAAATATTGTCCCTCTAGAGTTTCACACCAAACCAGTTTTGTAAAACTCTACGCCTCTGAATTTCATCTCTTAACTTTTTATCACACACAATCTCTCTGTCAGAGGGAAAGCCCATAGCCCACCCAAGGATATCACACTGACTCTGCAGCAGTACTCTATAAGCACAACAGCTTCTACTCCCTCTTAAGGATGGTAACACTCAATTTTTCTCATGGAAATCCAGCATAAAAAAAAAAAAAATAAAAAAAAAAATCTATCTCTTCTGTTATAAAAAGGGGTTTGTCTTTATTTTCTGGCTATGATAATATTATTCATTTCTCCTCACATACTTGTCCAGTTAAAATTTTAATTATTACAAATCCATGTCTTGCTTCTCTGGTTTTAGAGCTTAACAAAGCAAGTCACCACTAGGATGGGAAACACAGGGTGATCTGTGGAAGACCTGATAAAAACATGTGGTGACACAAAAAGTCATAAAAGAAAAACAAAGGGTTTTGGCTTCCTTCTGCTAAAACTTCATGGCAAGTGTAAACCTGATGACTGTTTGAGAAGGCCAGATTTTTTTTGCTTGAATTTTTAACCAAGTGTTCTGTACCTAAATCTCCTTTCTGTCGTGCTGTGTGAGAGTGTATATGAAAACTACAGCAATGTGTTACCTAATATGATATTTTTTCTCTTCAAGGAAATCTGAGGAACTACTAAGAAAAGCTCAGAGAAAAAAAAAAATCATTATAGATTATAAACCTGGGATATGTTAGCTTGTTGGAAAATCGGATGTGGGATGCTCATGAGAGTAAAAATTAGCTCATGAATAGTATTTGATTTTTTTCTATTTAAACACAATCACTATACATTTATTCAAATATTAAAAAAAAAACAAAACAAAGAGACATTATTTCCAGTTCCCCCTCTCAAACTTTTTTCTCACTGAGAAGAGCTATCTTCAAGGAAAAATGAATTTAAACCAACTTTTTTGTAAAAGTGGTAATGGATAAACTGGTCTGATTTCACAGCCATTCTCAGGAGCTTTCTGAATGCTGTCTTAAATGAAATTGGATGTTAAGAATATTTCCTATAAAGGAATCACCTCGATTTTGTTATCAGAGTTATATGGCCTAAATTAATTTGTTTGGCAAAGTGTTAGCTTACATAAAGTATTTTGTAATGTTGATATTTTTGTCTTCACAAAGCTACAATCCATATAGTTTAAATTGCCACTGAAGCATAAATCAAAGGCTTTCAGCAACCCTTTCTGAGGATGTATATGAGGTACATAAGTATATGAGGTGTATATGTTAAATATCTATACTCATACAGTAGATTAAATTTCATAATAAACGGGATGCAATGTGCTTTGGGAAATATACTCTCTTAGGAGAGTCCACAACAGCTTGAAAAATTATATTCCTTACCAATATGTTTAAAGACTGTCACTGTGAGCAAAATGCTCAGATATATGTTTAAAGCAAATCCTGCCCCTGCTCTTCCCTGTAAAGACCAGACTGCTCACAGCATGGCCAGAACAGCCATTGTTCCTGAGAGGGCTAATGATCACAGAATGTCCCTGGCAGAAAACCTGCAGCTGAAGAGGGAAACTTGCCCCACTCTTGATGGTCGGGGGAGTACTCTAATTACTACTGGTGAGAGAAAAAACCAGGGTAAACTAAACAGCATTTGGCTGTTTGCTGAAGGATGCTCCTCGCAAGGAAATTCTCAATTCTTATTGATGCTTTCATAAAACTGATGTCCTTATAAGGCTTTAGGAGTCTCAGAAGTTGTTAGGAAAATTGCCATGCTTCCACTTTCAGGAACTGGTAACTGTATTCCTTGACTAAAAACTTTTTAATTTCTTTTTAAAATTTTTTTTTCATCTCTTAGGGACTGAAACAAACGCCCATTTGAGATCCTAAAGAATTGCAATCCTTAACATTCATCATTTCTGTGACAGGAATTTTGGAAAGAAGGGTCAAGTAGTGCGAAACAAGAGCAACAAGAGCAACAAGAAATTGTTCAAATCTGTTCTGCAAGCATTCTGTAAAGCACTAGAAGTTGTTGGCAGTAAGTGCCTTGCTAACTGCAGGACTCTGAGCTCTGCCTCTCTGCAACTTGGCTGTTTTCAGTGCAGTGGCTTGAGTTTTTTCATTTGGGCTTTTTTATTTTCTCAGGATGTATTCTTTTCCAGGTTCTCTAAGATAATTTCTTGTAGCTAACCTGATCTCTCAAATAGTCTGAAAGACAGTAGCCAAAGGCAGTGTAAAGAAGACAGCACAAGCACAGTTGTTCTGCTGCTGTTCAGCACAACGAGAGCAGAGAGCTCTCTTGCTGGAGTGTTCACATCATTTGAAGAAGTGCTCTTGGAGTACCTTAATCTCAAGAGATATAACATGGCAGTTCTATTTTACCTCTAAGCTACTGCAAACCAGAACCGCATCAGATCCACCTTTGTTATGGACCTTTGTATTACGGAGGTGAATATTTTAAAATTGCCACTCCTCAACAAATTAAGCCAAACCTGTCCCAGCTCTAATCAGATCACAGTAATATCACTCGTTGGATACAATATTATTCTAGGTTTTAAATTAAATATACTGTTCTGGTTTGAAAAGCAAAACCAGTGAGATAGTCCAAGTCAGAAATACAATTTATTAGAAAAACGGAAAATAAAACAAAAGGAAACAAAATACATGCAATAAGGAGAAAGAAAATCACTGACAGAGTCAGAATACAACCTGACACCCTGTTGGTCAGGGTGGTGGCAGCAGGCCAGTTGGATTTGTGGCTGCAGTTCTCCTGGAGTAGCAGATGTGGCTCTGTTGAAGCAGTGATCCTGGAGAAAGGTGCAGCCCTCCACTGAAGGTCCAGTGGTGATGGATGGGCCTGTTCTTCCTCTGGGAGTCCAGTGGAAAAGGCTGACTTGGTGCTCCAACTCTCAGGTTTTTATCCAGGTAGAGGGGCTCAGTTCCCCTCCCTGGCTGGAGCATTTCCCAATGAGATGATGGAAGTTTATCAGTGGACTCAATGGCCCATGAGCAGAAGACCTATCCCTGGAGGGAGGATGGGCCATGAAGGAGATAAGGAAACTGCTCGGGATGGTTTCTTATCAGCTGGCTTATCAACAGAAGATTACATCACTACCCACCATCCCAGTTCCAATGGATGGTAATAGAATAATAACACACCCCTGATTATATTTTACACTGCAACCCATGGCATATACCCACTGTGGGAGATAACCCATAGCAACAACAGCTTTAGATAAGGGATGATGTTTCCCTTTGAAATATTCCAGACTTTGTCCAGCTTTTTCAAATTGTGTTTTATAAGCATGTAAACATTCACATTTAAATATACCTCCACTGTTTTATTGCCTAATTCATTCTCACTGTAGCCTTTTTTATTAGATATGAATTGTATACCCTGTATAGAAAGCTGTGCTCTTCAGGAGAGGAAGCAATTTCCAATTACGTATTTCTCATAACAAAAATATTAGCATGATAATGGTTCCTACATTTAAATTGTGAAATAATTTGTATTGTGAGATTAAAAAAGCCTCATAACAATGCCAAAGGCAGAACATTTCCAAAGAAAAATATTCTTTCTAACAACCCAGCTGTAAAACTGAGGGATGATAATACTTGACAGTTTTCTCAGGCTGAGGCGTATGGAGCCTTGGTTAACTATAAGGAATAATGACAAATCTGAACTCGTGTACTCTCTTTCCAGTTCTCTCCACGCTGCAAATGGTTGAGTGTTTTTAGTGGGACTGTTTCCCTTTCTTATCTAGTTATACTCAAAATACTTCAGGGCACAGTCTGGAACGTGTAACACTTCAGGAACTGCGTTTGCCTTGTGCACTGAGCAGCAGTGGTACTACAGGCTCAATCCCAATCACATCCCACACTGTGTTCTGCTCTCTAGGGAACTGTTTTGGCTGCCTTATCCTTCCATTGAGGGCACTGTTTTGTTTCCTACAAAGATGCAACATCTTTTTTGGATAATAATATTAAAAAATGTATGTATAAAACACAGATATGATATTTGAAATTCTACTGGTTTTCCCAGTGTTAATAGTAGCAGATGGTGGAAATACATTTGCTAATAATTTACTTTCATGTCAAACACTCAATATAATTAAGCAAAGTGTCATCTAAACTCTGATTACTTACTTTCAAATTAAAATCATGTGTTAAACAGACTCCTAATTATCATGCTAATACCTGTGAAATGCCGTTTTCAGTTTTGAAGCTCCACAGTCTTTTTAGTATCAGACTTCAAAGTCTCCTGACAGGAATTATGGGTAGGAAGGTCAGGACTTAGAGCTAGATTTGTTTAATACTATCCTTCATGTGAGAGCACTCATTTGGGTTGTTAATTCCCATTGCTAAATTTCACACACTCAACAAAGCATGACTATCAGTGTTATACTTAGGTACCATTTGCTCCAGCTTCACATTTAAAAAAAAAAGTGTTATTTTCCCTAATACCAATAGAAATTACCTAAATGCACCAGAGGCATGATTTAAAACCTTAACCACAATACTTATCTATGCTTATATTCAGGAAAAAAAACTTTATTTGTGTTAGTGTTAATTAAAGCCAAATTAGAAGAACAGAAAAACAAATCTGACTGAGGAAAACATCATCATGCATGCCACTTGCTTTGTAATTGTGCACATACCTGATTTCCCTTCCATAGAGAAGAAACAGAAAGAACTCTCAAGCCATTTTGCTTATTATCTGTTTTAGTACAACATTCTTCTTCTACGAGCTATTACATCCAAACTTGTTTTCAATGTTTCAAGCTACTTGAAATTTTCTTATTTCTCCTGTGGAAAACTCTGTTCAATATTTTACAGGCTGACTAAAAAAATGCTTCCAGATAGTCACCCAGCCTTTTTTATTCCTCTGAGTAATCTAATCCCTCCTATGTCTGCTGCTGGACTTCAAAACAGGATTATTATGTGTGATTTACAGCCTGAAAACTAGATATAGGATTAGCCATTTTAGCTCGATCCTATCTGATAAACTGTGAAATTGTAATAGGAGAAGAAACCTTTTTCCAAGCAATAATTTTCCACATAAGAAATGTCCCTTTAGATATTGTTGCCTTAAATAACAGGAGAAAATCACAATTGCTGTAAGTGGGAGGGAGGATGATCCATGCAAAAATTGTTTCTCATTTAAGTTTCTTGTAAAGGTTTGAAAATCAGCCTCAGCTGAACAACAAGGAAGAAAATCAAGGAGCAGGGCAAAGATCAGCAAGGCTATCATCATACTTCATTAGCAGAGAATACGTTCACCTTCATAGCACAGCACAAAGCAACCTACAGGCAGCAGCTCTTTCCAACAAGGGGAAGAAAGAAGAAGATGCCAGGTTTTAAGAAAACTACCCATGCAGGGCTTTGGCCAGTCTGTCAGTGGTAGGTTGAGGACAGCCTGTGTAGTGGTACAGAAGCAACTCTGGAAAAAGTTTCCAGAATGTCTCACAGTATTGGGTGATTTACTTTTACATAAGTGGGCCCTGGGATTCCTGGCAGCCCTACATTCAAAGACAGCAAAAGTATTTAGCTTCTAGTTTGGAGAATAAATAATTTAAGTTTTGTCCTTTACAAAGTTATAACCTCAGTGAAATGTGGTAAAAGCCCTGCTGGAGGCTGCCTAATGTCCACCATAAACGCTGTATATTGTAGTGCAGCTTACACGGGCACATCTGCAGATGAAAGGCTCAGAGCACATCACATCCAGTCATCTTCAATCCCTCCTTCCAGGCTTTATAAATGACACTCAGCAAAACAAAATTTATTTTAAACCAAACTGTGCTCTGTCAAAAATAAAACAAAACCTGCAGTTCTTCAGAGCCACAGAAAATTATTCACATAAGGATAATTCTTTTTATTAGAGATGTGAACATTAAATGTAAAAATATTTGCTGGATTCAGGAACAGGACCAAAATACCTCTCTATCAAAGCATTAGGTTTCCAAGTGGTGACAATCAGTATCACATCTCTGACTTGCCTTTGTGTGGGAGGGCATTTGCACAAATGGATCAAAATGTTCACAATACTCAGAAGTGGAAGAGAACATTTTGACCCCAAAGGTATTAGCTAAATGATACAGAGTGAAATCAGTGATTACTTGAAATCAAGTGACATTGAAAAGATGGATATGCTTTTGAGAGCTAGATGTGCAAATTTGTGATAAGTGTGAGGAGCTACATAGGCACTGTGAGACAGTGGCTCTGCCAATCAATGAGTGGTTCTCAAATTCCTGAACAAATAGGATGAAAATACAATATATATGCTTTACCTTCACTGTTTGTCAATGAGAAGGAAATGGAAACAAATGCATGACATTGTACTTTAATTGAAGACATAACTGTACTTGCCTTGAAGGAACTCCGTTGCTTAGGAAAGCAAGAGAGGAATATCACAACATCTCATGATAAAAGATGACAGTTCCATTATGCGGCTGCTGGAAAAGAAAACAGGACAAAAAAAATAACATCTCTTACAGATAAGAAGCATCCTTGTTTGCAAATATTGTGCTTTGCCTTGTTATTATATTCGCTCTATGGGTTGAGGAGATTGATAAAAAAGTTCAGACCGAACTTCTTGCAGCAATTTAGGAAATAACAAAATGTGCCAACCCACTCTGCACTTCGGCTGTCGGTAACAGCTGTGAGTAAGTGCAGAGCAAAGCCAGCAGGACAGACCTGTTGGCTCACAAATTCTGTGCAAAACTGGACTTCTTAAGCTGAATTCTGGCTACTGGACTTCATATCACCTTCAGTGTTGAGAGTTCATATATATCCCTGGCTCCACAGTAGGGCTGGACTGATGCACTAGGGGAAGGTGGGAGGGAGCAAGGAGTTACCTTCCTCTTTCTACAGAAAGGGCGTATGGAAAACTGGAGCCCCAGAACCTAGAACTACAAATGATCAAAGTCAGATTTGCAGGATCATCAACAATTTTCATGCATTGAAGCATGGTCTTAATCAATATTTGCTCAGAGATAAAAAAATTCATTGTCTGGAATAAATTGTTGTCTGTGAAGAAGGAAAAATGTGAAATCTCTTTATAGCAGTATAATAATGTAAATCTCTAAATAGGATAGGAGCAGAGGAAATAAAACACCCTGGGAAAAACTGGGGATTATGGAAGAAGGTTTGAAGAAAAGGTCATGGTCAAGGTTTTTCTCAATGTCTTGCCTTTTAAAACTCTGTATGGAATTTAGAAATATTTATAAGCATACACAGTTTTGTTGAAAGTGTTTAAAGAGAAAAGAAGATTGGGGAAAAACAATTGGGCAAGGGAATTTGAAGGAATGTGTGATCAGAGAATACACATCACATGTAACAGGGAGCAGATAGGGCAAGACATGAGGATTTCAGTGGGATAATGTGATGAGTGAGGACAACTCACCTCCATACCAGCTGAGACTCAGCATCTTTGCAAGGTAGGTCACCTCTGTTTGGATTTGGAGCTCAAAGATATGAAAACTTTAGATTTCTTTAATCTTCCTGTCCTATGACTCAAAAGATGCTTTATCAGGTACCTTCTTGTCAAATGAGACATAAATCAATGGAACCATCACAAAACGTAAACCCTAAACCAGATTATCTCAGGCTCCAATGCTCAAGAAAATTTTTGGGCTTTAATATGACTTTGTTTATATGGCTATTATATATATAATTAATATATAATTAATACATAAATTATTGCCATATTATTAAGTTCTGTTGGTTAATATATTTCATAACTGTGTATAATATTCAGTTTACAACTAATCTTATTTAGAATTCAGTCTTACTCAGAAAGAAGCACATGGCTTAGCAGAATAAACAGCTAACCTATTTAAGTCTCTTAGACACAAAATAAAATTCCACTAAAGTTTTTAAAGGACAAAATATACACAAGCTGAAAGGAGGATGTCCATGTACTAAAAATTAAAATATTCATATAGTAATGTGTTTGTAAGTATCAAGTAAGGACTTAAAGTAACTGGAAAGAAAGGAAATAAAAGGAACTATGAGAAAATATTTGAACAAACCAATAGGCTGTTCATACATATAGCATTGTTAAAAACGTAAGCTGAGGTTTTCACTTGGAAGTGAACTGTGATATGCAATAATGGAAAAACCCTTACTAGTCATTCTTTATTTATCAGAGCTTCTTCAAACATACTGTCAAATTGCATCTGATGATCTCTTTTGGAAAAAGGTATAGTTCTGGACAAATAGATATAACAAAATGTGGAATAATAGTGATGCAGAAAATAGAAAAAAGAAGCCCACCAGGTGTTTTACAAAGATGCATGAAAATGAGTTATTTTTAATATATGGAAAGTTTTGGATGCAATTATCTATAAAAAAATATGGAAGGTACATCCTGTTTCTATGTCATAAAAACAAAACTAAAAAAAAAACCAGAAAGGAAAAAATCTGCCTAAGAGGCAGATGATTCTTTTTTTCTTCCTTTTCATAAACACCCACCTAAAATTTATTCAATTTGTTTTTCAACTGCTGCCCTGAAAATGGTAGAATAAATTTCCAGCATTTGTAAGAGGATTTTTGTAATGTGCTGGGGCTACAATAAATTGATTCATATCATGGCTTACTGGGCATATTGAACACCTACTAAAATAAAGACTAAAATGCCACTTTCTTTACCACAGTTCAGAAGCAAGCCTTCAGAAGATGCAGACAATCAAAGATTTGCTCCACAAGAACAATTTCTATCAGTCTGGGGCAACTCCTGTAATGCTTTTTACGTCGAGGGAGAGATTAGATTTATTCTAGGAGTTCTCTGAATCTCTGGAAGTGTTCAAGGCCATGCTGGATGGGGCTCTGAGCAACTTGCTCTAGTGGAAGTCGTCCTTGTCCATGGCAGGGAGGTTGGAACTAGATGATTTCAAGGTCCCTTCCAGCCCAAACCATTTTATGATTCTATGATTAAATTAAAGAAAATAAAATTTTCCTGTATGTGATGGAAATAGCAAGAAGGAAAACATATTCTCTTCACAGATCTAAGGAGAAAAAAAAAGGCTCATGGTAAAAAAAAAATAAAATCATGTTTAAAACATTTTCTTAGCATTTTATAGAACATTGACATATTTTATACAGTACAAGAAAATCTGTGTTTATTTCCTAACAGATGCTACATATTCAAAAGGGGGTCAGAAAATATTGTTTAGACATAATATTTTATACAGAAAGTTACAAATATACAAGAGAGAGATCATGACTCTTACATATCCTAAAGCTAATCACAACTATGCCATAATTTTTTTATTCACATTGATGCCTTTTATCAGGAACTTGGAGAAGATTGTGATAACAATTCCATTGGTATACATCTGGAAAAATATGAAAAAATTATTAGAGGTTATATAATTCAAATATGACCATAAGAAGTTGAGTCTACAGTTTTAGAGCTTACCTGCTAATACTTTTAGCCAGTACTGTATTATAAAATAAAAAAGTTGTGTTTATTGTAATTTAGTCATTCCTTCTATTAAAAAACTCTCTAAAGGTGACAAATGTTTGATGCAGTTGGATGCAGGCTGTAATAAAATCCAAGGAAATATCACAATTTTTTGTTGTTTTTTTGGCTCCAATGTGAAAGCATCTTTTTTAGTTTTCCCCAAGGCTAAAGGTTTATCCTTTTGCTGCCATCCTTATTATTACCCTGATGTTCAAAAGGTAGACGAGTCCTCAGGGTAATGCCACCACTTGCAGAGTGTTACAGATCCCCCCGGGGCTTGTGCTTTTCCCTGATACTCACCTGAGCGTGCTCTGCCAAAATGACCTTGGGCTCACTTCAGGCTTAGGGAGGGAGAACTCCCTTGCTGGACACCTGTGGTGGAAAAACTTCTCTTTAAGAATAAAGTTTTGCCATCTGTCACAAGCCTCACCTGACAGCTGAACCAAAATGCCTTGGCTTCCCCAGATCCTGAGCACTTCCATATCAGATAATGACTAATGAGAGTCAAGGAAAAAAAAAAAAAGGCCATTGAAAACAGAATAATTTAAAGCAAGTCTCTCAAAGTGCTAAACAAAAAGCAGAGAAGTGTGCAAGTAGAAGTCACCTCAGCAGCTCCCCTTTATCTTGTTTGCTGCATGTTTTTGGGTGACTTGGTAGCATTAAGCACATGAATAGTCTGGGGATGATACACAGCTCGCCAGCTCTGTGTACCTGATTTCTGCTCAAGGTAAGTATGGAACATGTGAGAGTGCAGATCTCTCAACTTCTATAGCACACCTTTTTTTTTTTTAATGGGAATATATTATAGAAAGAATGTATGAATGCAGTGCAAATACACTGAGGTATTTGCATATAATCTGTCAGCCCCCTGTACCTGGACTTTGTGTCATTTCATGAGCATCTCAAAGCCTTTCTGTGGCCTGGCTCTCAGGACTGTGAGGAGGGAGGTGAGCTGATGGTGCAGAGGGGTGGTGGGATTAGAGAGCAGGGTTATACCTGCAGTGAGGAAGAGGCGGAGGAGGAGGTTGTTGTGCACTGGGGAGGGGGTGATGTGAAGGGGGAAAGGGATAGAGCAGGGCTTGCTATGGATATCAACAAGAAAGGTTAGAAAATTAAACAACTTCANTATATATAGTGAGTACATTTTATATCCCTTCAGATGCTGGGCACTCTTGTGTTCATGCAGCATCTGATGGAGCCAGATGGATTTCCCCAAGGAATTCTGCACAGAGCAGATCCTGTCCACGGATAGACATTCTCCCATCCTCCCCCTTTTGACTCTTTGAGCTTACACAGGATTTTCTCACAAGAAAACTCTGTTCCCAAAAGATGCTCACAGAATTTTTTGCTGTATGGTTAGATACAGGCAAGGCCACATAGGAGGCAAAGTTGCTGGTATGGTGTGGGAGCTGCCTGCAGGCAGCTCTGTGACTGTGATGCAGGTGAGGTGACCCTGGAGGCAGGGGACCTGTGCAGCCTGGAATAACCCAAGGACTCTGCTGGGCAGGCAGCCCAGCACCCACTCATGCCTGCTTGGGGTTACAGTGGTAGGAGTCACACAGAAATGTGATCACACAGAATAGGCTGAGTTGGAAGGGACTAGAAAGATTGAGTTCAACTCTTAAGTGAATGGCCCACACGAGGATCAAACAGTGACCTTGGTGTTGTTATTAGCATCAGGCTCCAACCTATTGAGATAATCACTCACTCCTCCAAGGGCAGGAGAGTTGTGCTCCACCCCTGATCCACACAAAAGTCACCTTTTTAACCATTTTGTAAGTTACAGATTATCCAAGTGGGCTGTCCAACTAACAGACAATCTTCCAATGTCTTGGAATGTTATCTCCATCCCACAGACACCAGTGGAGCTCAGGCTGGAGTTGGGTGGCTCCTATGCAGGGCTGCTCACTCTAATGAATGGGCTGCTCCAGCCCAGTGTACAAGGCCCAGTAGAACAGGGATGTTCAGGAATGTCAGCTCCTTGAACACAATGCACTCTGCAAAACACTCAGTGCAGAAGTTAAGGCAACAGGAAAGTGAATAGAGAGGGAAAAGGATATGAAAAGGGAAAAAAATGTTTCTAGATGGTAATGACAGACCAGGAAAAAGATCATAGAATACTTCAAGTTGGAAAAGACCCATAAGTATCATTGAGTCCAACTCCCTGGTCTTCACATGATCGACTAAAATTGCACCACATAATTAAGAGTATCATCCAGATACTCCTTGAACTCTGACAGGCTTAGTGCCTTAACCTCTTCCCTGGGGAGCCTATTCCAATGACTAAGCACCATCACAGTGAAGAATCTGAACTTCCCCTGACACAAATTCATTCCATTTCCTCATGTCCTATTGCTGGACACCAGAGAGAGAAGCTCAGCACCTCCTCCTCCCTTGCCCCCCTTGAGTAAGCTGTAGACTGCAATGAGGCCACTCCTCAGCCTTCTCTTCTCAAAACTGAACAAACCAAGTGACCTTAGTCACACCTTGAAGTCTTGCCCTCAAGGCCTTTTGTCAACTTTGTTGCCTTCTCTGGACACACTCCAATAGTCTGATATTCTTCATACATGGTGGTGCCCAAAATTGCACACAATATTAAAGGTAAGGCTGCACCAGTGCAGAGCAGAGCAGGATGATAACCTCCATCAGCCGCCTGGTGATGCTGTGCCTGATGCACTACAGGATGTGATTGTCTCAGGGCATGCTGCTCACCCATTTTCAAATTGCCATCAAATCAATCAAAATTCCCAGATCTGTTTCTCCAACTGTTTTCCCCACAATTTGTATGAAAAACCCAGAGGATGTAGCTCTCTATGTCTTGGACTGTAGGAAAAGTCTGGCAAAAGCAAAGTTTTGCTGTTGCTGATTACATGGATGATGGACTATTTGGATGGAAGAAATGAAAGACCTGGGGAAGGAACTATGAGGCATGTTGCAATTTACCTTCACAATATTCCTTGGGGAAATGACAATTTTTCATGCACTCAAAATAAGATAAAAGTTTACCCTAGCGTTAAGTTTGGTTTTGTTGACAGTTAATGCAGCATGAAAGGTAAGGATCTGCTCTCTGAGTGCTATTACTGCTGAGTGTGCAGAAGTTTGATTCCCATGAGTGAATTTCAGTGTGCACTGCAGGCTTTTGGTAGGTGCCCCTTCTGCCTGGTTCTTTCATGCAAAGCTATATGCAGAATGTCCTGTAAGGCTCACTGGTGCAGAGATTGCTTTTGTCCTCGTTCTCTAAGACATCCTGCTTCAATATTTTATTTCTTTAAATGGTTTGAATTTATGACTGGAAATGCAGGCAAAATACCTTGCCTCAAAACACTGTGGAATGTGAGAGTTAAAAACTATGTGCTTGGAAATGCCAGCTTGAGCTGTATGTTGTATGTGTTTTTCTAAATGGCTAAAATGATGCAGCTTTTTATATTTCCATATTTCATGTTCTCTCCATTTCATAATGTTTTTTTTATGCAAACTCATTTTCTATTTTATGCAGTGAATTAATTTTAAGTATCAAAAGAATTGCTTGGTGTCCAAAGAGTATGTTTTTTGGAATTATTATGCAGAAAAAGGAGGCTGAACTGCAGGTTTAGGTGCACAGCAGATCTCACTACCTTAAATCTGAAGAGATATCACAAGTTCCTGTTCATGACACTGCAATTTCCTAACCTGGTATGCTTTATCTGATTTATCAGTGGGATTTTTTTTTCCTCATGTTCATTCAATATTATTCCCTTCTAAATTTCTTTACCATCAACTATTATTCAGTCTTATATCTCTGTAGGAAATACCTTTCTTGTTAGCAGTGTTTTCATAATGTTAATGTGGTATGAAGTCTTCCTCTGAGGTGATTATTTAAGCTGAACCACATCAAACAGAAAGCATATTTCCCTCTTGCAAAATAAAGTATTTTTTATTTCTCTTCTGTGGCTTGTGGCATCTGACTGGGCTATGTCCTGCTGTGGGTGATGGGGGAAAAGCAACAGAATCACCTGTGATGCCAACTCCAACTTTTATGGCACAGGGCACTTTGTGGCCCCTGTGGCAGGATAGGTTCAAGACTTTCTTATAACTTCATCTATAATGTGTGATAAAGCAGTTCATCAGATTCTCCAAAGAAGTTGTTGTCTACTACAGAAACTTTGTACACCAATGTACACCAATAGTGAAAAAATAAAAAAAAAACCCCAAACATCCCCCCCATTTTAAAAAGGAATCTTGACAGAAGTGAGAGAGTTTTTCATTATCTTTCCTAGGAGAGGAAGTTTCACCGAACACAAGCAGGCTGCTGTATGAGCATAGGATTTGCTGTGTCATGTTCCTGTTTTCTCTGCAGCTGTGAGACTCTGCAGACATCTGCCTTTGAGAACTTAGCATTGGGAATGGGGATTTCCTCAAACAAACTTGTAATGCTGTTTGTACTTCCCCTGAGCTGAAACCCATGACAGCTTCGGACCAGCAGGATAGAAGGTTTTTAATTTTCCTACCTGTGCTCACCAAGTTTCTGGGAGTGAGCCAGTGACAAAGAGCAGGGAAGTGTGGCATTATCATACAGATAAAAAAGGCTGTCAGCTCCTAGTGTCAGTAACCAGACATCTGATTCAAAGCCTCATCAAATACTGGGAATCTCTGACTGTTTTGGAAAGCTGAAGGCTCTGGATCAGGCATATCCTTCTGGAGGTTATGTAACTTGTACAAAACACTTTCATGATCAAAACTATTTTAAATATATATGCAGTGGATGTGGAGACATGATAAATGTGTGTATACAAATAAAACCACCAACTGATATTAACTCAGCATGTTAGGTTTGGGTTTTTTAAATGAGCAGGAAGAGATGCATCAGAATATTATTACAAAACTTATTTTTGGGTTTGGGAGATATAATTTTGGGTGTGGAACAATATCCTATACAAGTCCTACAATAACTGCTGCTAATACAGAATTTAAGTGTAAAATATTACTTTAATTATTCCAGATGGCATTTCCACGTACTTTTTCTTTTGTGTGTGTGTGCATGTGTGTTTGTACACGTACGCCCTCTGGAATGAATGCCCATTATCATGTCTCTTTTTAGAGCTTCTGTTTCAAAAACATAATGCATAATCAGTTTGATTATGTGACAAGCTGTTTCATCCTTTTTCTCTTTTTTTCTTCCCAAGTAATTTTCTAGGTCATGTTTGTGTTAGGTCTTCCTTTAAAAAAAAGAATATCAGAGAGATTTTATGCATAACTTCTTTCAGCCAGCAATTACAGTCATTGTTTGGAGAACTAATTTTGAATTATATTTCTAAATAATTAGGTTGTTTTTTTTTTCTTTTTTAGAAAATCAGAAATCCATTTAGGCAGTGGGGATTTAAGCTATTCATAGAATACTTAAAATACAGCCTTCAAGAAAAATGGAAATAGCTATAGTTAAACTTTGTTCAGTTCAACTTCTTTAACCAGCATCATTCAAATTTCAGTCTTCAGTGAGATGAATTAAAGGAGAAATTGTTTCTAAAAACGTACTCCAAACATTTAGAATTAAATCTATTCAAGTTAACTTTTATTGAATGCAGGACTCACAATTCCAGAATTGTTCCAGTGGCAGTTAAAAAACAGTCTCATGCTGAATTTTAATGGACTCAATTAGTAACTTTGAGAATGACACTTCTCCTTGATCATCCCTTCTGGCATCAAATCTGGTAGGTGCATGTTCAAGGGAAGGAAGTACTAGCAAACCCAGTAATTAGTATTCCTCAAGCAGTGGAATGCCTTCCAACACAGATCCCACAGCTGACTAAAAGGAAGAGGCTGGACTTGTTCTCAAGATGTCAACGGCAATGGAGTGTTCCCAGCTGTTGTACAGGATATCCTCTTTGAAGCTGGGAAGTTATTTATGTCATCTTTATGGTTTTGGTCACTATTGTTTTATAGTTATTTTCATAGTGCTCCAGCACTGATCCCTCAGATGAAACCTTGGCACAACCATCAGAAGTATCCCAGGGCTGGAATCTGATTTCCAAGTTTTTAATGTTCCCAATCCAAGCTGGAGGCAAAGGATGCTGTGGATGGTTTCTCACTCTCCTGAATGTTATTCTCTGTCTTCCATAACAGGCATTTCACCCCTAAAGATCTGTGGTGCTTGAGATATTTGGGGTTGTTCAGCCTAGAGAAGAGAAGTCTCTAGGGACATCTTGGAGTAGCCTTCTTGTACCTAATGTGGGTGGAAACTATAGAAAATAGGAGAGGGATGGTTTATCAAGGAGCAGTGATAGAAAAAGGAGGCATGGCTTCAAACTGAAAGAGAGCAGGTTTAGGTTAGGCAATAGGAAGAAATTCTGTGCTGTGATGGTGCTGAGGCACTGAAACAGGTAGCCCAGAGAAGGTGTGGATGCTCCATTCCTGGAAGTATTCAAATCCAGGTTGGATTTGAGCAACCTGGTCTATGGATCAGGAAGTGGAAGGTGTCCTTGCCCATGGCAGGGGCCTGCAAGTAGGTGATTTTTAAAGTCCTTTCCAAGCCAAGCCAAGCCATTCTATGAGTCTGTGACTTTATTATGAATTCTGGTCTAGGCAGAAATTGACCCCAGGAAATGAATATAATAATACTCCTCTGCCTAAACGTTATCTTATATAGAAAAATAAAACTCATAAAGTTTTTCTTGAGATATTCAGGTGCTGCGGCAGTAGAAGTCACAAAAAAAAAAAAAAAGGCTATGGAAAAAGATAATTCTGTGCTGTACAGAAAAGACTACTGCACAACAAATTAAGCCTAGGGCCAGGATATAGCTAAGGAAGAGACATTAAAATACTGACTAGCTGTCTCATTCACCAGGCACTACTCATCCAAGTTGCTACTGGAGGCAAACAACCTAAAGTAAAACCAGCAAACAGTAACTTGTATGTGAGGTGATTTCATTAGGGATTATTTCAAAAGCATGTAAACAATGAAGACACAAAGTTAGGCTACGTTCAACAACTTACAAGAACAAGGCCCCCAACCTTTGGATACTGGCTTTGCTCATTTAACAACTTTTGAACTTTCTTCTATAGAACTTAACTACATAAAATTAAACTGTAAACCTAACATGTGACTGTCGCTTTTCACAGTGTCATGTAGAATGACTCTTGTCTATGAACACATATTCTTGTACATCAAGAAGATTTCACCCAATAAAAGAAAGCATTAAATGTTGATTTAACATATTTTCAACATTATTATATTTTCACTTCAAAGTTTCGACATAGTTAGATAAGAATATTAAACACTAAATATAACTTTTTGATTAGTGTTTTATTTTCTCTCATAAAGTTTAGGCATAACTGAGTTGGGTAGGGAGCCAACTAAGGAAGGGTACTAAACCACCTCTGTCAGCAAAACCTCACTTGTAGACGTGAGTTTAACATAAAAATTACTATTACTATACAAAATTACTATTTTGCTACTAAATTACTATTAGAACAGAAGTTTTTCCAGTGCCTAACAAACTGGCAAATTTATTTCAAGCTCAAGAAAGCTTTTTTTCAATTAGTATCTTTCTTATGAGAGTTTATGGATGTACCTTCATTGGCAGAACCAAACTGGGACACAGAAGACATATGCACAAAACTATGAAGTGACTTTTGAAGTCTGTTTAGGCACCATAACAACCATCTCTGATGTCCAATGAACTGATTTCTTCCTGTGTTTCAAAAATTATACCAAGGGGAAAAAAGAGGAAGATTATCTTTACACATATTTCTGAAAAATAAAGAAGTTATGGGAATATGAAGGAAAACAAGGTCACATGTGATGATCCACTCTTAAGGAGAAGGAAGCACCAACTTCTCTGGGCCTCTACAGGAGATTTTAATCCCATGAGGACATTAGCTATGAATGAAGCCTGGCAGCTGGCGACATGTCCAGTGTGTGTCCTTTTCCATCCTTGTAACATCACTGACCATCACTATTACTTCCTTATAAAGTATGTGCTCCTAAAAGGCATATTGGATCCATAGTAATTATCTGATATTCTAAACTTCTCATACAATATCCTCCAGATATTTCAGTTTTCAAGAGAAGATCCTGTAACACTAGAATTCACAAAAATCTTTCTTGGGTTTAACCAAAGACTCAGAGTCTCATTTGAATGAGGGCTTGGTCAGACAGAGTACTTATGACAAGCAAGAAACTAGGCTCATCTGGGCTAATCTGTCCTGACATAAATCCAGCTTCCTGTGCTTTTTTAGCCGTGGCACCATGGTGCTGTTACAGAATTCCTCTTGGCACTTTTAAGTCCATATTTTGTGTTGATTTATCCCAGTTCTCTCAGCGTTGGACTGTGTTAGGGTGGCACAGGGGTGACCGTGACAGACCTTTATTTGGGGAAAAGAGGCAATCACTGTCAATACTTGGCCCTAGCAGCCCTCCACAATGTGGTATCTCAAACTGGCTGGGAAAGCACCCAGTGCAAAGTGTTCAAGGACCAGCCCCACAAAACCCTGCAGCTCAGGACCACAATGCCCTTGAACTCTCAGGCATAACACAACCCCTAATCTCTCCAATACAAGCAGTATTGCTTCAGTACAAGCACCCCTGTTTACAGGACAGCAAAAGCAGCAGGTTATCTCTCAGTCGAGTTAAATTTTGTGTCACAGAGGAGCCTCTCATGCAATCCATCTTGGAAAAGCCTACACTTATGCCTACAATCCCAGCCAGAGCCAGCTTTGTTCCCACAGCAACCGACGCAACTCCTACAACATGACCCAGCTTTTTGGCAGTGCCCGACCTCCTCCTGCCGGAGCCCTGACTCCAGCCCTGGCAAGGCCCGCTGAGAAGGGGTTGCTGTGCAACCTGACTGCTGCGCAGCCATCCTTGGCAGCTCCAGACAGCACTCCTCAGTCAAGGCATGCTTTGATGACTGGATCCATGCATTTTTTTGCAAGGAGTCATTTGTTCCCCTAGCAGCTAACATTTCTGGCTGTATCTTGTGTGTGGCCAGGCACAGCTTCCTTCCTCTCGTACCCACTGGAAAACAACTGTGCCTATCTGCAATGTTTTTGTGTCAGGTTACAGCGCTGCCAGCAGCCAGGGTTCAAGAACACATGGGGAGATAAAGGCCTGGCAGGAGAGGTTTAGGGCCCAAAATGTTCCACGTGATATGCAGAGTTTTTCCTCTGGATGCCTGCTTGCTTATCACTGCTTTCTCTTCCTGCCCCCACATCCTGCACAGCCCCATAAAGCCAGCTTCTCCCTCCAGCTCAAACTTTCCAGCTTTTCAGTTCAGTTTCAATCATTTCAGAATGTCCTAGGTGTGATTTGGGGACAGGAGGCACATCTCCGTTTCCCTCCCTTTCCATGCTTGCACAGCTGAGCTGTCCATTCCTGCTCCACAGCCTTCTCCACATGTGTGGCAGTGCGTTTGGAGGCAGAGTGGGTGTCCTGAGGGTCCTGCTGAAGCTCCTGTTCAGCCTGTGGGGCAGCTGTGGCTACTGGGAACTAACAAAATCCTCAAACTTGCGAGGCCAAGCGGCTGATACAATTTGAGCACATCTGTACAGTGTAATACCCTGTATCGTGACCCTGTTTCTCAAAGCCAGTGACCATGCAAACAAAACTAGAATATCACTGCAGTATTTTTTTTTTCTTGGTTTGATTTCATTTTCTTGTGCAGGAAGGGCAAAAAATATATCAAAGAATGAAAAATTAAAAATGTAACAGATGGAATTCACTAATTGCTCTGTTCTCATCTTTTTTTTTTTTTCCCTGAAAAGCAGAGGTATTTAAACATACTCAGATCAAGCTGCTGAGCCTGGCCATTGCTCAGTTGCAAATTCTAGTGCTTTCCATGACAGTAATTTTAGAACATCGTACACGGTAATTTATTAAATACATCAGAGACTTAATTTGAGCACGATTCTTCATCAGGAGGTGGCTTCACAGGTGATGGAAGCAGCTCAGGAATGGGTATCAGAATCCCTGATACTCAGCTCCCTCAGAACTCAGGTGGAATCCCTTGGTGAAGGGTCCAGAGGGTAAATCCCACGGGGAGTGGCTGAGGGAGCTGGGGTTGTTCCGCCCGAAGAAAAGGAGGCTCAGGGGGAACCTTATCGATCGCTATAAAAGAAAAGAGACTCTAGCCAGGTGGGGGTCGCTTTCGCCTCCCAGGCACCCAGCGACAGGATGAGAAGACACAGCCTTAAGCTACACCAGGGGACATTAAGCTTGGACATTAGGAGGAATTTCTTCACAGGAACCAGCAAACAGAAAAGTTTTAAACTTCTGAAACCCTCGGGGTCCCCGCATAAGCCGCGAGAAGTGACGCCCCCACGGAAAACCCCACACGCGGCCCCTCGGCCCCGCCCCCCCGGCCCCGCCCCGCGCGGGGTCGTTGCCACGGGAGCCGCGCGGGGTCGCGGGGTCGCGCACGCGGCGCCCAAGATGGCGGCGCCCGTGTCGCTCTGTCACATCGCCTGCTGCGCCAACCGGGCGGGCGGCGGCGCCGTGGCCTGGGGCCGCGGCGGCCTCTTCGCCTTCGGCAGCTGCCACGACGGCATCCTCTACGACCCGGCGGTGAG
>VZTB01003116.1:634316-645010 GCA_013397245.1 Thryothorus ludovicianus | reverse complement strand
GCGCGGCCTGGCACCCCCGTCGCCGGGGGGTGCGGTGCCACGGTGGGGCCTGGGCCGGTGCCCCTTGCTGGGCAGAGGAGGCGGGGGAGGCTCGGCAACAGCGGGGCCGCGCTGGACTCTCAGGGAAATAGGGAACTGCGACACTTCTGTGCATCCTTTCGCCTTATGCCCTGCTTCCTAGTAGGGATTTTCATAGATTCAGTTCGTTTGGAAAATGTCTCTGAGATTATCGAGTTCAAACTATGACCGAACACCACCGTGTCAAGTAGACCACGGCACTGTGTGCCACGTCTTGTCTTTCCTTAAATACCTACGGGGACAATGAGCCACCATCTCCCAGGGCAGCCCATTCCAATGTCTAACCACCCTTGCTGTGAAGACATTTTCCCTGATGTCCAACCTAAACCTTCCCTGGCACAGCTTAGGACTGTGTTCTCTCGTCCTGTCGTTTGCTGCCTGGGAGAGGTGATCGACCCTCACCTGGCTACACCCTCCTTTCAGGTGGTTGTGGAGAATGATAAGGTCTGCCCTGAGCCTCCTCCTGGCTAAACATGCCCAGCTCCCTCAGCCCCTCCATATAAGTTGTGTGCTCCAGACCCTTATCAGCTCTATTGCCCATCTCTGGGCCTGCTCCAGCACATCAGTGCCCTTCCTGAATTGGGGGGGGCTCAGAACTGGGCACAATTCTTGAGGTATGGCCTCGTTTTAACAGGCGAATCTGCAGGAATGCAACCTGCCAAACGCAGGTGAGCTGCCTCCAGGGGGATGTTTGCCTGGGGCTGCAGCAGCTCACACAGGTCGATGGCTTGTGCTTCTATCAGTCTCTTTAGTAAAGTTTGGAGTTTTGTGTTTTTTGACTTTGTAAACTGGTTTGCAATGCCTTTTCAGCAATCTCTGAGTATAAAGCTCTGAAGTTGCATAGAGGTTATGTGCTCGAAAAAAAGACTTTTTAGAGAAATAGAAATGTTTGAGACATTTTTGAAGCTTTAGCTGCGTAGTGATTCCAGGATTTAACATTGATTAGTGTAGGCTCTTCATAGGCATAAATTCTTGGCCTTGGGCATTTATGGAAACTCACTCATAAAGAAAAATACGACTGATGATTGGACTGTTAATGTAATGGGTTGCTTCCTTTTTTTGAGAAGTACTGAGGTGCAAACATTAGTTTTTAATAGTGATAAAAGCTGCCATTCTTTCAACAGGTTGACTGAAACATATTCTTCTTAAAAATGATTAAAAGAAGTTATTTTCAGGGGACTTGGGAATTAAATTTTCTTGTAAAGCTTTGAATTCTGTTTGTTTAGATTTCTCTTGTTTATTTTCCTATCTTCCAAAAAGACCAAACAAAACTCCAAAAGATTAATTTACACTGTTGGATTTCAGAATCTTTTGAAAAAGTATGTTTACCACTTTCATATGCTTTCGTACTTTAAATAGTCCTGTGATTTTTCCCTTTATGTTTTCTTAGGGAATATCTTTACTCTTAACCTGTTCTGCACAGAGCAATTCCTGTTAACCGTACTTTAATTTGGTGGAAGCTTTGGTTTACCAGTGATATTTTGTGAGTTGTAGCCAGCAGAACTGCTTATGTTGCTGTTATAAAGTTAAGTGTACACTGAACTAACCAAAGCATATTTTTAAGCTTCTGAAACAGAGTTAATTTCTGGTGCCTCTGATAAACAACTTATTCTTTGGGACTGGAAAGATACAGTAACATGGAATAATCAGGTAAGAAGGAATAACCTCTTTTCAAATCTCCCTCTGTACTAGTTTCTCACATATCACAAATCATCTCTTTTATCTGTATGTCTGGTTCATACTATGTACACTTTGACTATTCCTGGTTTGTGTTTTTTTTTTTTTTTTTTAATTGAACCCAGTGTGTATACCCTTGAAATTGTTGGTATGCTGTCTTGCTGTGTTTTGCTATAAATGTTGTTTCCTCTTTTCTGTAGTGCATCTTTTTCAAATCACCATTGGTAAAGAAATTAACTAACCCATGAGTCATTGAGTGGATTTGTTTAGGTGTGTGAAAGACCCTGTTTGTCTGTTCTCAAAACTTGGCAGTTTTCTTTAAACCACCTTAAAACCTTCAAACTATGAGGCGCGTTCTGAGCTGGCATTTTCTGTACCCTTCTTCCTTTTTTCCTTATATCCTTTTCTAGTGATTTCTGGTAAATCTGTGCCATAGTGTGGGGTTTGTTTTTAGATAATCTTACCAGGATGATATACAAGTTGGAGTAGAAGTTTACAAAAATGAAATTAAAAAAATTGTCTGCAACAATTGACTTTTGTCAGAGAAATGGAGAATAGTAAGGAGACATACTAATCTATTATTTCTACTGTGAAATGTAAGGCAAAAGATTCAATGTTGTCTGAAAGAGCATTCAGAATGACCTAAAATTTTGATGAAAAAACCACTTTATTATCTAGCTTTTAAAATCTTGCTTATTAGGCACTGGATTGTGAATGGCTGTGCAGGTAACCCATTCCATCATCTGTCTCAAAGTAGGTTATTAGACTTGGCATTTTAAAATGCATGAGAATTCATAGTAGGGGGAAATGAACCTACTTTGATCGGGAAAAGTTTCAGAAATAAGTTATTTCTAATTCTGATCCATTGTAACTGTTCATGCATTTATTTAACTTACACACTTCTTTATAAACTTTTTCTGCTGTTGTGGTGCACAGCCATATGGCAATAATTTCAAAAGAATGTGACTAAATGTGTACATTTTAATGGCAGTTCTAGACTAGTGTAAGTTCTTAAAAACAAAGTTCTGTATTGAACCAATCAAAAATTCTAACTGGAGCCTACCAGGCTGTATGTTGGAAAGAGATGAGAAGTCTTTTTATGATAAAATTTGGATAAATGCTGGACAACTTCTGGTTGCAAAATTAAAAGCTTCTCATTTTGATCTTTGTGTTTATGAGGAGCAGATTGCAAATTGAATAACTTGTATTCTTTGTCTAAATTTAGTAGGTTTGTTTTTCATGTTAGCATTTTGAAGGAGTAAAAAGCTGTTTTGGTTTGTGAGAACACACTAAATACTGCTGCTGTAGCTGCTGCTTATTCCATTGTGTTCTCTGCTCTGTCTCCTTCTCTGAGGTTCTCCAAACTTTTATGTGATGGAACATCTTAGAGTGTTCCTTTGAGTGAGTTACAAGAGAAGGAGAAAAAGGAAGGAAAACTGCTCTTCCTAACTTCTATGCTGTTTCCGTCTTTCCTCAAGGAAGGATGAGGTTTGTATAGTGTACACAGGAACATTCAATTCTGTTCAGCTTTGGGCAAAATCTTACCAAGTTAATATTCACTGCTGCTGTATCCCTTCTGTGGATTTCCTGGAATATGCTCTAGCTTAAGCATAGCTTGGCAGACGAATCTGCCATTGCAGGTATAGAACTCATTTTCAGTATTAAGTCTTGTTTTTTTCCTAAAAAATGGCTTTAAAAATTCTCTCACATAATTTACTGGAATTTAAAACTTTATAAAAATTTCTCATGTGTTCAGCTTGTGAAAAGCACTCCTCTCAAAGGCCACACAGAAGCTGTTTTTGCTGTGGATGCTGTCTGCCAGTCAGATGAACCTGATTTAAACCTGCTAATAGCTTCTGCGGCCTCTGACTCTACTGTGAGAATCTGGTCTCGACATGGTTCTGAAGGTAACATTTTTTTAATGTTAGGGATAACATACTGGATAAATAAGAATGACGAATGCTTATTCATTAGATATTAAATGCTAACATCTTACTAATGCAGTTATATTGATTTCTCTTCAGACTTTAGTGCCTCAAAGGTCTGTATTATTCTTTGAAAGCCTTGGGTCAGATTTTTTCTGGGGAATGATTTGTCTTTATATTTTGTGGGGGATGTGTGGCCTGAATTCACTTTTTTTAAAAATATGTATTCAGATTATGATGATCTGAGCCATTGCTTTGCTCCGTAATTTGGAGGCAGAATAGCTGTATGTATGTGTGAAGTAAAATTACATAGTAAAATTATTAATACTGGACTAGAAAGGTGAGGTTTAACTAGTCTCTTGTTTTTTCCTATTGGCTTGAGTGCAATGAAGTTTGGGATAATGAGATCCAGACCGTCTGTTGAACTAGGCCCTTGCATGGAAATATGGGAAAACAGCATTTTAAAATAAGAAATAGATTGGGTAGATAATCAAGATTTAAGGTGTTATTTGCAGGTTGAGTTATAGTGACTGCATTTCCTTAGCTGCTTTCTTCCTTCTCCGGTGTATTTGAAGATTTCATGTTGCCTTGCCTACCTGAGTGTAGAGGTCAGTGGACCCTGAGAGGCATTTCCTGGGTTGGGGAGACACAAGAGGCTTCTCTCACAGGACACCCTGTTTCTGTTATGCCAATGTATACATATATATAATGTTCTACTCCCTCAGTCAGCCCTGTTAACCCCATCCTGTGTCCCTCAGTCACTCCCTCCCTATTTCCCCGTTGGCTCCCACACTTTGTGCTGCCCCCATGCCCCCTGATAATTGATAACTGATAAATGATATAAATGACAATTGGTCCGTGATGCTCTCCCAACCCCTCCCACCCCTACACTCGAACCTGGACCCTTCCCATGAGGTTTGCCTTTGACCCAGGACAATCTCTGCACGTGGCTGGAATAAACACCTCTGTGGAACCCCTACAAAGGCCCTTCTTGTCTCTTTGCCATCACCATCTCAACAGCTATCCCAGTCTTCAACACTTGAGAGAGTGGGGGTTGCCAATATAGAGTTGCGTGTTCCAAAAGGCGTTTTTGGTGCTCCCAAAGAACCCCATGGTTTCATGGAGTCCCATGAAACTTCCATCTGAAGCTTCCCATGAAATCCCATCTTTTCCAGTTTGTTTTGCTGGTGTGGGTTACAATGATAGAGGGACTAGTTCTTCTGCTGTAGAGAGGCTTTTTCTCGCTATCCTCTTGTTTATTTTGATCTCAGTGGCTTCTAGTTTAACCATTTCCAGGATCTTGGGGATTTTTGCAGGTTTTTGCTCATCTCTCTAGCTGCTGTTGTAGCAAGTAGATTCAGTTTTATCTTCCTATGTTGTGAATGCTATTGCCACAGGATTTATTTTGTAGTATTTTTTGCTTCTGATGTGTTACCACAGTGAAACTGTATAGATTTAATACTCAGTATTATTTTCTAACTCAAATAACTGGATGAAGTTTTATGGCCACACAGAAGATGATATTATTGTTTAGTCTTCTGAAAAAATGTAGATTTTTTTAGCTTCTTAAAATAAAAATGGAAGGGAATTTTTAACTATGTAATATAGAAGGAAATGACAGTGTAACTGTAATAATTACAGTGAATGAGATCAACACTGTCTGTTCCTGTTTTCCAGCTAAATGCATTGAAATTCTGCAGTTTGGAAATGGATTTGTTATGGATGTCTGCTTATCCTTCTTGCCTGGCAGCAATGGTAAGTAAAGCTGCACATCTTGAATATCAATACAGGAAGAAAAATCTAAGAAATCCCGCAAATAGATTTTCATTTGACTGACTCCAGACCTGTGTGCCACAGTTTTTGTTTTCTATGAAATCTGCTTAAGCTGATTTTTGTATCTGGAGATTTTCTCTGAACTCTTCTTAGTAATTAAAAATGCAGACTGATTACAGTGTCTTCAAAAAATCAGATGGAATTGTTTAGTTGAGCTCTTGAGGTGGAAATGGGGTAACAATGCTAATGTAATGTAAACAATGCTTTGTAATGTAAATGAATGGGATAGGATGATGCTGTTGGTTCCACCTGCTCTTTGTGGTGCTACTGTTCTTGTTGGAAGGGCAAGATTCAGAAAAAAATCTGAAGGCCTGCATCAAAAACCATAGATTCCCAAGCAATGTTTATCACCTCTTCAGTCTTAAATATGAAAAAATTGAGACACTGAGCTACTTTAACCTGACTGTTCAGTATGATTTATGTAGGTTTCTATTAATAGAAATGTTATATTTTGTAGGCTGCCACAGACAGATTGTTTTTGTGCAAATAAGTGGAAGCTTCTTTTAGTAAAGCAGATGTATCCTCAAGCCAGATACATGTGTTGAATTAAGTTTGTGTTTAAGTATCATTAGAGTCTTTCACTTGGATGGAGGCCTGCCAGGCTCTCAACTGACAAAGTGCTAAATTTTCTTACTATATCTGGAATTTTCAGCTCTTTACTGCATGTGTTCCACACTGATGTGTTGTTTTGATTATATGCCTACAAGCATACTTTATTCTTTGGCTTTGATAATTCTGGGAGCTATGAAAGCTCTCTCAAGATGTGTTGTCCCATTTGGAATTGCCAGTGTCTGTTTTCAGAGCATGTCTGATACAGCAGCATCTGTACCACTAAAGAACATCTACGTCTCTCTCTCTCTTTTCCTGTAAATACACTAACATGTCCTTGTTCAGATGAAGTTCAAAGGCTTGAGGGTAAATTAAAATCATTCCTGCAAGTGTGAATGTTCTTTAGAAGTGAAGTGGCTGTGGTGTCTATAACATTCATATTGTAAAACTATAGATTATATCTTCATTTATGATACTCTACAGGTAAGAAATTCTCACTGTAACACTCAAGAATAGTGCATCTGTTCAATGTTAAAATTATTTTCTATATAAGAGAAGTAACCATACGTTCTGAAAACACCATAAATTAAAATTATCATTGGTTCCTAAAACTAAATGTTTCTGAAATTCAAATTGCATGAAGTGTTTGAAGCTTCTTTGAAGGGTGGAATAGCAAGGATTTTGTTTTCCAGCATCCCCAAAACCAGTGTTGCTTAAAGTTACATTGAGAACAGTACAATCCTTTATTATGAACTCTTCCCATCCCAATTCAGATTAGCTATCCAAAGCAGTACAGTGCTCATAAACTGAAAGAGTTCATTATTTTTATCAAGAACTGAAATTATTTTCAATTTGCACAAAAATTTCATTTTGTATGGAATTTAAAAAAAAATGTTTAGACATTTCCTGGTTTTGTTCCAGTTCCAATACAAATTATCTCTTCTGCTAAAATTGCCAAGAAACAGTTTAGAATTTGAACTATAAATGTATAGAAATATTTCTTGTAGAAATCTGTAAAGGGGCTTTTAATAATGCATAGCCAGTGTTTTCCCCCTAAACCTGACATAGTAGTCCATATAGTTGAGAGTATGTTAATTCTGAAATCTAAATAAAGTAGCTTAAAATATATTATTAAAAATATCACTGCTGTTCACTTGTCAGAGACATTAATCTCTAATGGCAATTTGGAATTTTAATGATCTTCAGGGAAAAATGAACTATGATAAATTTAGGAGTTGCTCAGAAATCTTTATGAAGGCTAAGTTGTCAGCTGCACAGAGATTCAAAGAAACTTTTCTCTTGAGAACAATCTGCATTTCTTAAGTCAGCAACTAAATACAGAATTAATTTACTGAAAATCATAAATTACATTTCCTAAAGCATTAACAGTAATCTCTAATTTCACCAAGAAAAGAAATTTGAGGCTTGCATTAAAAATTGATTCATATGCAATTAACTTCAACTTTCAGAAGATGTTTCTGATGCCTAGGATTTTAACTGATTGTCCTTGAAAATAAATTATTTAAAAAAAAAATTGAGCCACTTTTGTCAAGAAGTCAGATAGAGAAAACTGATAGACTGCTCATAAAAACCTGACCAGTCATTTGCAGCTGGAATGCAGCTTAAACTCTTTCCTCCCTTTGTTAAGGAGTTTTGGTACGTTTGCTGTTTAGCCTTGAAGAAGAGTGTTGTGCAGTTTTGGTTGCTTGCTTGCTTGCTTTTTAGGCTTGCAGTGTCTGCACAAACTCTGCTTCTAAAATGCTGGAAATTTGATTTACTATTTCACAAATCTTGATCAGCTATTTGTCATATAATCTGATTCTTCCTACCACCTGGATAATTGTCATGCTGTAGCTTGGCTTCTGACAGTAAATAATTATCTCCTCAGAACCTAATTGCAATAAGTGAAAAAACAGAGCAAGTGAACTTAGAAAAGCTCTGCTTATCCAACTTACTTTTCTTATTTCCTCTGCAGAAATTTTATCTTATTCAGATCCAAATTCTAATACCCCAAAGCATTTATGTGAAAAACTACATACTGCTCTGTTTTTTGCCAGATATATATTTCTTGATAGAACTTTGTGAGTGAAAGTATTTACATTTGTTGCATTTGCAACAGCAACTAAATCTCTAAACTAAATTCTCTTTGGTTTTCTTAGTTAAAGTTTTATTCCATTGAGTAAATATGTAATTACAGTAATTACATAAGATGTTTTTCTCATGAAAGGATGATACTGTTTTCGAGAACATCCATTATATTGTATTTTATGGAAGAAAATGTCACCGCTGCCCATTTCTGTGGACCTGATGACCAGGTCTTCATTCAAAGCAGCTCATCACCTTCAATCCAAAGCAGGGTTTTTTTAGGGCTATTAAAGAGAGGAAGAGATGGAGGGGAATTGTAACTTAGAGGTTGGAGAGAAGAAGCAAGTGATGGAACTGTAGGAATGTGGAATGTGACTGAGAAGTGTAAGAGGAACAGTGGATAACTAGGCACAGATTTGGTACAAGTAGAAAGAAGAAATTAGTATAGAGGATAAACATATTATGAATATTCAAGTTGGTTTCTGATCTATCTATAGTAAAGATAGAATAATCCATATGAAGGGATGTCATGGAGACTTTTTGTTAAAAGAAGTAGTTGATTTTAGTGAAATTTAGGATCTTGTTTTCTATCCAGACTTGAGAAATGCAAATATCTACCCTTAACTTATAACTTATTTCTTCATAGTTTTATACTAAATGTATTTGCTTTTACTCTTTCAGTCTCTAGTAGTAACACTTCCTCCTTGTGATGTAGCAAAAGAAGAGTGGAATAAGTGTTAACTTTTCATCCTCTCCTGTTGGAGAAGGGAGCTTACAGTGCCTAACTTCTCTTTTTTTAACCTTGGACATAACTTTCTCTGGTTTGATTCAACAGACTTATGGGGTTTGTGCCCTTTTTAGGTTAGCCACTGGAAGTCAACTACTACTCAAGGCTTGAGTAGTCTTGAGTGAAAAATGTTTCATTGCTGTCATATTCTTGGGTACAGATAGTGGTGATCTGGCTTCCATTTTTGGTCTTTTTATTTACTGTATAATAATTATGAGAACTCCATCTAAACTGATCTTAGCTGATTTAGAAACTTGAATTGCCTTAGCTCTGAGTCATTTTGTTTCATTCCATCTGTATTTAGAGCAAATGCCTGTTGATATCAATAAAATATAATTTATTTAAAACTCTAATACTTGAACTTCCTAGAGATGTATGAGCTTGAGGCAAACTACTGCTTTTAGCATCTTAAATATTTATAGATATTATTTGCATGTCAGAATAACTTTTGAACTCTGTGTTCTTAAGATACAAATTTATTAGGCAGCTAATGGAGAAAACATTAAGAAAATGGTATCACTTGCCTGTCTGTTAGTATTGTTATATTTTGATATATTTCTATATTGATTTTTACATTATTTATACTTTTTCTATATTAGAATATTAGATCTTATAAAAAATGAAGGCCTTCTTTTCCTTTCTAGTACCAATACTGGCTTGTGGAGGTGATGACTGCAAAATAAGTTTATTTGTACAGCAGAATGGTCAGGTAATTACAGTTTTTGTTTCTTGCTCAGAGCATTACTGAGTTCTTTTGCTTCTTTTCAAATGTGCTGTTGGTTTTTTTTCAAGTTCTTCAGTAAGTCCTTTCTGTCTCTACACAGCCATCACACACAATAACCTTTTTTCAAATAGCTCATCCATTTTTCTAGATAATGATGAAATGCACATACAGAATATTGAAGTTGCATTCGGTACATGAAAGTGTTAGTTTTTCTTGATTTTTTTCCCCTGTGTGAAGACAGCCTGTTTCTATTCCCACTGATACAAAATAGCTGCAATTGTCCTTGTTTATTAAATATCCAGGCCTTGAGTTGTTCATATGGAAATGATGTTACTTTCATTCTATAAATTCTTATAATAAAACTGTTATGACTTCAAGCTGAGGAATTTTATATTTGTTGCTAAGTATGCCCTTTATGCTTGACTGCTTTTGAACATCAGAAAAAAGTATTTTTAGGAGTATCTGATCCTATAAAAGTGCACATTTTTTGTATGTTATTTGGAAGCTGGTAATTTCTCATTTTTCATACAGATAAATATCCCTATTGAGCAGTAGAAAAATGTTTTGTCCGCTCTTGCATCTATTCAGAAGTTTTGTTAGATTCTAAAGCATGTGTTGAATGACTGCTTTCCAAAACAGAACTCTATCACTTCTTTCATTCTTTCTTTCTCTCACTCCCTTAGAAAAAAAGCCTTCAAACCACAAATGCTCTCCCAGTGCACCAGTGAAGCTACCATTTAGAACCCTCCTTTGAAACTGGCATATGTAGAACCACTTAGTCTGCTGCATTTGTTCAGACACACTCTCTGTAGGGATTAAAGAATTGATAGTCTTTTTTTCCTTTTTTTTTTGAGAGATAAAAGCTACTTTATAGATAATTTTGCCAGTTTGTGCTGCTATGTACTATAAAAAGATTTTTTTGTTTACTGTTGTTGTCAGTGAAGTAAGTACTTCATCCCCTTCTTCTATGTTTAATGATTTCTTGATCACTCAGTAGAAAAGAAGGATTCTTGGTTAATTTTTGCTTTTTTTTTTT
>VZTB01003116.1:622036-634296 GCA_013397245.1 Thryothorus ludovicianus | reverse complement strand
TTTTTTTTTTTTTTTTTTTCCTCTGTAGCTTGTGAGTTAAATCAGCTTAATGAATTCTCTGGGAATTAGCCATGGCAGAATGCCACTACTGATTCTCAATGTGTTAAAGAAAGACTTCCGTCTCAGGGACTGTGCAGTTGGTTTTTCTCATTCAGAGTTTGAAACTTGTTTTCTTGTATGATCCAAGTTAGCAAATTATATACAGTTTGACTGCCAAAAATGTTCAGCTATATATAACTTATTTTGCCCTTTGTTGGCCAAACTTTCCAGTATAACACTAGTCTGCCATTTTAAAAGGCAGTCAGTCTGTGGAGGGTAAAGGAAGGTAGTTTGAATAAACAAGTTCCCTCTTAAGCTTAATAAGCAAGTTTGTGCTGTCTTTTTCTAGAGGTAGGAAACTTTATTTATACAAGGGGTGAGCAATTTTGTATTGCATGTGTTATTTTTCACACTTTCAATTTCAGAAAGTATTTTCACCAGCTGTTGTGGCAGAGTTGTTGTTCAGAGTATCTCTTAAATGAGATGAGACTTCTTGTTGGTGTCTATCTTAACTTTCCAGAACATCTCTTTTAGCAGGCCTCAAAGAGAAGTGCCTGTGTTGTGCTTTACCACTATTTTAGCAGAATTAAAATATCCTTGCAAGCCTTCTGACATTAATTCCTGTCTAGCTGCTAATCATCAATCAGGTTTTCTCAGATCTACTGACACCTTTTTTATGGCTCCATAGTAGTATCAAAGGTATTTGAAGCAAGTGTTACTATAGCCTTGCCATTTTTTACTGGAACTTGGCCTTGGAGAGTGATTAGAGTCTTGACTTCTGTGTCATTCCCTTACTGGTAAGGGCCTGTAGCTCTGTTCAGTTAATTCAGTGACTCTTGAAAAGCACTTCCTTTAGTTAACATCCTCAAAAAGGTTGTTATGAATGTGAGTATGAATCCAGAGGTAGAACATGCATTCATAACAGGGCATTCTAATGAAACTTAAATGGTACTGTTAGACTCTGGGGGAGGATGAGGCATCTTTACTTAGCTAATTCAGGCTACCTTTTAGTAAACTCATTAATTTTACATTCAAAATGTATTTATTCATTAAAAACTGCTTGTTTTTAAAACTGAGTGGGCATGCATTACGTATTTTGAGACTCCCTACTCATAGATTCCTTACTGTGTTAAACAGTAGAGAGAAAATGAGCTCTTTGCTTTTCTGACTTTTTGGAAAAGGATATTAATTTAAAAAATTATCCAGGGAAAAATCTTTCAGAAACCATAATATGTCTTCCTGCTTGAGATATAACATCTACAGATGTGGCTTGTGGAGAGCAAGTAAGTAAACCAGCAGATTAAATTAGAGTTTTCAAGCAAAACATTTCTATTTGAGCATTGTTTTTCTGAGAAGATAGTGCACTGTGTGTTTTGAGTTCCACCAAATAGTTTGGCATAGTTGAGAAGTGGAATAGGGAGAGGATTCAAAGGTAATTCAGGCTCTTTCTAATCTGTTGAGATTAACAGCTGCATAGAGGAGGGATATCACATCTAGTGTTTGCTGGAGAAAAAAATTGCAAGACTTGGCCCACAACTGCCAAATCTACCAAACTGCTGCTAGGCTGGTCCTGAAAGAGATGTACCCAAAGTGTGTGCAGGATTAGTTGTGCTGAGTGTGCTGGGCATGTCCACAGCTTCATTAGCTGTGCTGCCTACAGAACAGTTTTATTCTTTGCTTAAAAGGAAAGAGACCAGATTGCTGCTAAGCAACAATGCTCAGAGACTAGGTAAGAGGCATGGGGAAGCCTGTGAAGTAGAGTCAGACCAGAAGGTTGAGTTAGATTTTACTGTTGATACTGTAACTTGTTACATATCCAGTGAGGACCAAGTGGAAACTGAAACAGAGAAGAAATAGGAGACTATAAGAAAAATCTATAAAAAAGAGAAGAATGACAGCTCAAAACACTGATGTGTATATAACCTAGACAATAGTAGAGACTTAGACTGAATCACCTAAAAATAATGACCATGTGCATCTGCATGAACCTTCATATCATTCAATTTTAGAACTGAATACATCTGGAGAAGCTTAATATAGGGTGCCAAGAGATATAAGCTTCAGAGAAAAGGGCAAAAACAATATGAAACATCCTAGTGTAACAGCATACAGTACTCCTTACTTGGTTTCAGTGGATGGTTTTTATGGAAACGAGATCTTGAAAACTTTAAATCATAGAATCAGACTAAATCACAGAATCTTTGAATATCTCAAATTTAGAATATCTCAAATCCTCAATAAGGATTGCTGGGTCCAACTCCTTGCTTCTCAGAGACCACCTAAAACTAAATCATATGACTAAGAATGTTGTGTTCCTCATGCTTCGTGGCATCATCCTTCTGTGTATGGTGATAGCCCTTGTGTTCATCTCTATTTTCCTGCCACTGTACTGACACTGCTCAGATGGGTGCAGAGTGAGGGATGATGTTATAGGCATGGGAAAGACAGCAGCAGGAGTTTCTTATTTAAGGCACTGGATGCATTTACAGAGGTTTGGGGGTATATCTCTCCTCAGCAGTAAGGCCTCCTGCACCATCTGGTGCTGGTATTACTGCCATGAGTGAGTATGAGGAAATTAAATTCAGCAGCCTCTACCTTAAATCTTGTGAATAGTCCAGTGGGGCTATTCAATGTAAGTATATAAAAATAAAAATCAGTACAGAATTCTAGCTGACTGGTTAAGCGTGCTTGTTCTGCAGCACAAAAGAATGCTTGACTTAAAGCTATGTAGTGCCTAAAAACCTGTTTGGAAAAATGCTTAGAAATCTGGGGTGATACTAATAATGTCAAAGTAATTAGTTTTACTTTTTTAAGCAAAAAGAAATGGCTGCTTTTCTTAATAGATCTCTTTGATGGAATATGAGGAGGGTAGTTAAAAAAAAAAAACCCACACCACAACACCTTGAAAAGGTAAAATGATTAGATGTGTGTTTAGATTATTATTAGGGTCAAGTTTCAGGAGATACACACACTGTTTAGCATAAAAGGAGCCATAAAAGAGAAGGATGCTAGTAACAGTCTAGCCTGAACCAATCTTTCAGTTAGAAATAAACTTACCAACTAACCTTGATAACTATAAAATACAGAGCATTTTGTCAAAAGTCATGTAAATGAATAAATAAATGTTTTATCTCTTATCTGAAATATCAGTTGCTAAGTTTTTGTTTTTTTTTTTTTTAATGTATTGCCAGAAGCATGTCATCTTTAGAAAAATCTTTAGGGTTACTGTTTCATCTCACTTCCCAGACTGTTCCTTCCTGCCTTTACACATAACCTGTTGAGTATTTAACATAAACATCTGTCTGGAATGCCCCATCTGGAAGTGCCAGTGGTTGCAGAAGTGATCAGCCAAATGAGGCTTATGTGGCTGTGAGAACACATTCTTAAGACCTAAACTTTCTGATTTGGAAGTATCTGATCGTCTTGGTCTGATCATGTATCCTGGTCTGGTCATGTGTCTCATCCATAGATGGTTCTGTTATTTTGGGGACATTTTACAAGGGCACGTAGTTACAGTAGAAGGGACAATGGCTTCAAACCGAAAGAGGGTAGGTTTAGAGTAGATATTAGGAAAGAATTCTTTACTCTGGGAGTGGTGAGGCACTGGAACAAGTTGCCCAGAGAAGTTGTGGATTCCCCATCCCTGGAGCAGCTTGAGGCCAGGTTTGAGCAGCCTGGTCTAGTGGAAAGGGTGGATGGATGCTCATGATTGGAGAGGGTTGATCTGGATGATCTTTAATGTTCTTTCCAAAATAAACCATTTTATGATTGTGACAGCAGATGTGTGATGAGAGGCAGAATAGTACTGTTCGATGAGAATATCAGAAATGTTGGTTGAAAGAGAGAGGCACCAATTTCTGAGTATAGATTTTTTCATATGCATACTAATTTTTCCTTTTTTTATTTTTTCTGTCACGGATTGGAAGAGAGACCTCAGTTGCAGACTTGTGCTGATAGCAGAGGCTGTCATTTAGTCATAGCTCTAAATAGGCCTAGGTAAGGGATTTAGTAGAATACAATGCCAGAAATAATATGTTAAGTTATTCATACTAAACTACACTAGTGTTTTAACTGTAACAGTTACTTTAAGCATTTTAATTTAACTTTGAATAAAAGATGTCATAGAAGTAGGGCTCTTTCTGGGCAAAGAAAAGCAGAAATGGGTTAAATGCTAAGTAAGGAGTGAATAGTGGTACTTGAATCAAAATAAAATATGTAATGTATAAATATGTATATGTAATATTACATATATTATAAATGAAAAGAAATTACTAGTGAAAGTTCTTAAAGGGGAATCCAGACTGTGTTTGCATTCTGGTATTCCTGAGCCCGTGTTCATGCAGAGTTTTCCATTAGCAGTTCTTGATGAATTTTTTTTGTCAATAAACTTAAAAAACATAGAGAATATTCCCATAGAGAATATTTAATAGAATCATATTCTATTACAAATTTATTCTTGAAATAGTTTCAAAGCATTTACTCTTCTTTTTAACTTGATTTTTCCTCTGTTCATTTTCTTCATCATCTGCAGTTGCATCCACTTCACACAAATACGAGAAATTACTTGTCACATCAAATGGGCATTATGTGATCCTTTGTGTACCACAGTGAGCCTGATAAACTTTAAAAATATTAAAAATGTATTGTAGAGACATTGTAACCTCTTGAAGGTGTGCACCTTGAATTCACGTCCTTTCCTGCTCATGTATGGGAAATGCCATGTTACATGTTCTTATCCAATGGCGAAATCAAAAAGACTCATCTCAAATCTGTGTGTAAATTATAGTCCTTAGTAGTGGCTTGTTTTTTCCCCTTTTTCAAGTAGAAGCTATAAATATAAAAGGCTTGAAAAACTAAAGCTTATTGCTGATATATGCATGGTAATTAGATGCATTTCTGTGATGTAACAGGAGATTTTATTCAGTTTCAGAAAACGTTAATACTCCCTGGCCATGAAGATTGGATAAGAGGCGTTGAGTGGGCAGTCTGTGGTCAGTATGGAAGATGAATAAAGTGAAATAGTGGTTTAATGGCAGTATTACTGTTTTACCCCTCCAACAGATGACCTTGATGCACTGTAGCACCTAAGCTCTTGTGGTTGTGATGTTTGTCTTCCTGAGATGGGGGTAATTAATATTAAAAATCAAGATGAAACTTTGTGTCCTTTAATAACATTTTTCTTGCTTGTTTCAGGTAAATTTACCTGACTGGTACTTAAATGCAAACAAATTGGGGTTTTAACACTTGGGGTTTTAACAGCTTTTCCTTTTCAATATACAAATGTCTGAATATGAGTGATGATAAGTTAGCTGCTTTTTCAAATGGGGAGAGTAATGAGAAGTAGTATGTTTATCTTTTCTTTTTCTGCTTCCCCCCTGTACCCCTCTTTTTTTTTTTTAATATAGAAATTAAGAGGATAAGCTTTTCAGACGTTAACTAATCACATAGTTATTGCAATGGCATTAAAAAAAATGGAATTGGAGGTTGCTGCAAGCCTGGAGAAAGAAAAGGAGGTTTTGACAAGTATCAAGACTGATAGAATTCCAAAAGCAAAGGCCATAAATAGTAGGGAAGTGTATGTATAACATGTACAGTGCTCACCATATCTTCTACATCTTACAAGCAGGGACATGTTCATAGTGTGTTAGAAAATAGTAGAGTATTTGAGTGGGAAAGTGAATTGATGTTGAAATAAAACAGTGGATTTTTTATTTTACTGTGTACAATAGGAAAATCGGGATAATGCTGTTAGTTGCATGTATGGAAAGATGGTAGGTTAGTTGTGGCAGTGGTTGCAAGGAAAATGTGACTTTATTTGGGTTTTTTTTTTTTCTTTTTCTGAAAACAAATAGGTGAAGACCTTTTCTTAGCAAGCTGTGCTCAGGACTGTTTGATAAGAATCTGGAAAGTGTCTACAAAATCAAAGCAACTTCCAGAAACTGAAGATGATTCCATAAAACTGAAAGAGAATATTTTTACTGTTAAAGGTGGGTAACAGCTGTAAAATTCTCTGGCATAACTTTTTACTTGTGTGTCTTTTCATGGTTCCGGGGAAGCTGACAAGGTGGTTACCACCTAGCTTGGTTTGTTTCGTGTTGACTGCATTATTTTTTGCTGTTAAAAAGCAGAATTAGTGTTTTAAAGCCAGCAGTTAATGATATAGTACAGGAAATGGTAAAGCAGGGAGAGAGCTTAATACCAACATGGGTTGTTATTGTTATGCATATTCCAAATGCAATATATATACACTTATTTGTCTGTGGGAGGGAAGCTGTTGTGTTGTTCTCCAGTTTAATAGCTTACCTTGCATTTTCTTTTGAATTCAGTGAATTAAGAGGTGCTGCTATTACTTAAAGATTAGAAACATACTGGAAAGAGCAGTGCCTACTTTATGGTCATTTAAGAAGCTGTTTAAGCACGGTAACATCAGATGCTTGCATTGCTGACATTGTAGGGTAAATTGTCTGGCAACCTGGTTAATATAATGAAGTGTGTATGATGTCATGTGTAAAAAGTGCTCATGGTACTTCCTGCAAATTCTTATTCATTGTTCAAAGTATCTTAATGCTTGTGTTTTCAGTCATTTGGAGATGCAAATATGGGTAAGAGTATGCATAGTGCCAGTTTAGAGCATGTATTTCAATTCTGCTTCAAAGTTCTTCAGTAATTCTGAGAGGCCCCTGTGAGGCAATATACTGACCTGTGACCATCAATCTGGTACTCAGGGCTTGTGCTAAAGTAGGATTTCAAGGAGCTGTTCAGTGTTGGGAAGCTTTTGAAATATTGGTAGATGTTGAAAGCAGTTGATTGTTTTCACTAAAGATATCAGAAATTACCTGGTCTTTCTTGGCTTTTAGAAAGAAATGTGTTTTTTCTGATTTGTGGTAGATGCTGACACATCATATGCAGTTTCTTTGGAGTCTGTGTTGGCTGGTCATGAAAATTGGGTGTATGCAGTTCACTGGCAACCTTCATTTTCCAAAGGTAAAAAGTTATCAAGCTCTTACCAGCAATGTTAAATATTGTATACATAGAGTACAGTCATGTGTCTTTGTATTGTGTTTACATGTTCACTTTCTCCTGTAGATGATGACAGTCTTTAAATTCTGAAATAATGTTTTATGAGTGGACAGATGTTGCCTTGTATGCACGTTTTCTTTAAGGAATTAAATTACAGAGATGTAAAGACTTTATTGTAATTGATTTGTTGATTATGGTTTACAAATCAGTTTAATTAATCAGTATGAATTAATAGCTCTAATAGGTGACCTTGATACATGTATTTGAAATGCCTTTTCTTCAAAAAGTAAGCATTACCTCAAGAGCTCTCCTTGCTTTTTAGTGGTGCAGATTCCTGGAGTATCAGTTTTCTCAAGCATGTAACTTTAAGGCATTAGTGCAGACTCCCTTTGAAACAGTGTTATTTATAGTTTAATTTAGCATTTTGCTCTACTATTTATGGTTTGAAATCCTTAAATTCTGACAGTCTTGTTTGCAGTACTGATTTGCTGTTATGTGTCTACTTGGTATATAAGGGAACGAGATTCTTGATTTGACATTGCACTATCAGAATACCCTTGGATATTTGTACTGGCAAAGGTGTCTTTTTTTTCTGATATATTTTAGAGTTACTGATGGCAGGTGACTTCAGCAGTACAAAGAACAGCTTTGCTGGTGTATGTACAACACTTGAACAGTGCCATTAGAATGTCAAAATGCATGTAGTGGAAGATACAGGACTTGCTTTAAAAATACTGGTTTAGTTATCTGGTCCTTTTTTTTTTCTAAATTAGACACCAATAAAAAGTTTAACCTTTTAGAACAAGGTTTAGGCACCATGTAGGCCTGTCAGCCTGAAAACTGGTCCTGTTAGACCATGAATTTTTCCAGGTGCTTCTGCATACATGAAGCTGCTTGTGTTCCATGCCTTGCCCGGTGCTGGGTTCCCCAAAATAGATTTTCACTAGAGGCAAACTGATCTGAGAGAAATATTCTCAGTGCAGAAGGTAAGGTGGGAAGTCTGTTGCTGACATATCACCTCATGAGATGCCTGTCAATATCTCTATTATCAAGAAAAATTCCTCAGTGGTTTTCCTACAGATTTCACAACCGGTGATGAACCAGCTCCCTCTTTGCCATTCTGTGTTGGGCTTTTTGCTGGAGTGTTTCATTGCATTCTGGGGAGCAGTCCTGAGTTACTGGATGTACTACAGGGTGCTAGAGTCTGCTGAACTCAGTAGTAAACCTAGCAATTTGGGAAAAAAACCAAACAAACAGTGAATACTGAACAATTATTTTAAACTGTAAGTCTCTCAGTAAAAACTTACTTAAAAACTGAGAACTATTGTGCATTCTCTTTGTGAAACTCTAGCTTTTTTTTCCAATTGTATTTAATTCAATATATGTTGGGAATGAGAAAGCTGTGGAATATGGCTATTCTCATGTATGTGTCTTACTTTTTTTTTGGTGGTTATGGCTCAGAATACAGTATCTCCTAATAAATGCCTGGCAAGAATGTAGAGCCTGTAAATTTGGCATATAAGAACTTCATTGCATGTCTCTGCTGAACAATTTTTTTAATGTGTTTATATTTCAGTATCACCTAATTTCTTTAGAAAGTATGCTCCTAGGTTTTAGGGTAATAATTTCCCTTGTGCTGTAGATGGCAGCATGCAACAACCAATGAGGATATTATCTGCATCAATGGACAAAACTGTGATCATCTGGGAACCTGATAAAGAATCTGGAATTTGGCTAGAACAGGCAAGTGTCAGTCTTTCTCATAATATGTTCTGTATTCAAGTTGTATTTCCAGCATTATGTGTGTACTGTAAGGAGCAAAAACGCCCTACAATTCTGGCAGAGAGGCTAAGTGTTTTCTTGCAAAAATACTCATTCTGATGCTCTGTTGCAAGTAAAACTGTATTTTTTTAAAAAGGGATACAATATGATTTTTATTGCTTGTTTGTTTATTACTATACTGAGGAGTTTGTAAGGGTATTTCAGCTCAGCTGTCATTCACAGTGTGCAAGGCAGGGGCCTCATAGTAACTCATGCTATGTACTCCTGGTAAGAGGAGGAAGAAACCCTCTTTGAACTATTTGCAGTTCATCCTTGTGGGAATGTGACCTAAGCAGTTACTACAGAGCAGCTGACACACAATTCACAAGCCTGGTTTTACTCACAGTAACTTGATCATTGGCTGTGTCATTGGGTTTTTCTTCCATTTGACCTGAGTACTCGTGTCACTCATGTAGTATTCCGAAAGCTGTTCTGATGTGGATCATCCTAAATAAACAAGTGGTACATCCAGATTTCTCTAGTGCTTTGATTGATGTCTTTTCAGCTGACCTGCTTTTCCAAATTGCAGTAGTTCAGTTCAAGTTGTTTGTGTTGGGTTGTGCCAGCCATTGTTTGTGATCTCTCCTGTCACAAAGAAAGTTCCAATCATCTCTTGAGTGAAAAAGCAAGAATTACAATGGGTTATTTAATTTTTCCTCCATTTCATTGAAAAGTTCTGATGCCTTTGTGCTTAAAATAGAAATTAGTTTATAAAAGAGCAATCACACAGAGATGCAATTTGATGTTCCTAGGTGTAACATGTAGTTGTGGCTAAATTCACAAGCTTCTAAAAATGGGTTGTGCAGTAAAGCTTGTTGCAAGTTGTGATTCTTTAATTTTACATTCTCTTTGCATTGGTATGACCACAAATGTACAGCTTCAAGTTCAGATCAGACATTTTAACTGCAAAAATCCATTTTGCATCAAAAGAGGGAAATCTGAGCTGGAAGCCTGCAGGGAGGAAGGGCACAAGGGGAACATCCCAATTTTTCTCTTTCATCGTGATATGATGAACAAGATGTCTTCAGAAATTCATTCCCCTGCTCAGAGGTGAGACTAGAATTCTGCCTCTAGCATGGCATATCAAAGTCACTTCAGTACAACTAGTGGGTTTTTTTTTGAATGAGTGCTAATAAAATGGAGCTACCAGTATAGTACCTTTTAAAATGAGACATTGGTTCATTTCATTTTGATCTTAAAAGAGACTGTATAAGAATGGGGCAGTTGAAAGCTGGAAAGAAATGTGGTCTTATGTCTTGAATAAAATCTGAAAGTATAATTTTATTACTCTTTTAATAAAATTTAAAAAGTGGAAGGGCACTAGAGCAACTAAAAGACCTGTGTGTATGCATGCGTACGTATGTGAGAAGTCATAAGAGAAGTACAAAACAGAGGCCAGAATGTGCCACAGAAGGAGTGTGGATCAAATTGCAGGTGTTCATGGGGAAACAGGAAAGTGGAAATATGCTAGGGAATGTTGGAAATTAGGTAGGAAAAAAAAAATGTGCTTGGAAACTACTGTTTCTTTAGATCATTTTTCTGTATTGTGCAACAGAGCAGTAGCCAGGCAACAGATAAGGAACTGCTGCATCCAACAAACTGGACAGAAACACAGAACATTTGGGTTTACATCTCATTTAATGTAGTTGTTTCTTTCCCTTGAGGGATCCTATCTTGAAATGTCTGTGAAGGGAGGCTCCATTCAATTGGCATGCAGCTTTAATTTAAATGACATTTCAGTGCTTAACTCTGTAATGAAAATATTCTTTGAATGTGTTTGTGTGTGTTAATGTGAACTCTTGTCTATAGGTAGTTTTTCATCTCATGAAATAAGATTTTGTAGGAATAGAAGGCCATTTTCATGGATATTTCACTTCTGTTCATTAATTTAGGTACGAGTAGGTGAAGTGGGTGGCAATACTCTTGGATTTTTTGACTGCCAGTTTAGTCCAGATGGTTCGATGATCATTGCTCATGCTTTTCATGGAGCACTACACCTTTGGAAACAGGCTTCAGTTAATAAGGTACTTCAGGTTTTTTTGTTAGTAGCATTACTTTAAAGAATTGTACTTTTAAGTCATTTGAGGTAAATTTCTGTTATTAATAGAAAAGTGTGACTGTATAATTTAAAATTAGTGATTTAAATAGTACTTTTCTGAATATAATATTCTGTAGGAGTCTCACTCCTGCACAGAAGGAAGGTTGAAATCCTGCAGGCTCTAAACCCTTTTTCTTACCTGTAGAGATCATGAAGTCAATTGAATAGACTGAACTCCTTTGTGGTTGTGCTTTGTTTGCAGCTGAACAAATAGCACAAGTTTCATTCAGATGAGAGCAATACATCAGTATTGGTGTCTCTTCAGCCTCTCTTGAGTTCTAATAATTTGCTGTTTACAAATGTCTTTTTCTTACTTTCTTAAGCACATTGATAATTTTATTTTGCTTGGAATGTGTGAATCAGTCAAATGGAAAACTCCTTCTTTGTGGAACTCTTTTAATAGAAAGAATGGACTCCAGAAGTTGTGATTTCAGGTCATTTTAACAGTGTAGAGGATGTGAAGTGGGATCCAGAAGGAGAGTTTATCATCAGTGTGGGCTCTGATCAAACTACGAGGCTCTTTGCTCCATGGAAAAGGAAGGAGGAGACAGAGGTATGATCTTCAAAGATTTTGTGAGTTTGGTTATAAGAGGGCCTGGTTGATCCTGAGTTTGGAACGAGTTTTCTGAATATAACTCAAACCTTAAAAGTTTCCCAGGTGATGATCTGTTTAAAACTGCTTGGTTTGGTAATTGAGTGTGTGCTGTTTTCATTTTAAAAATATTAGTGGCAGAGTTTTTACAATCACATAGTATGATTGGAGTTCAGTCCTGAGTCCATGTCCAGATTACCTTCAGTTAGTGTTCTCTCAGAGTCTTGGAAAGCAGGCTCTGTAGTAATTTAAAAGGAGGAATACATGACTGGTGCTAATAACCACCTATTGAAGTGTTTAACAATTGGCTACACTGCTGCAGGTAATCATAAAGAAACTCAACTTTGGTTGTGCTTTTTTACATGAACATAATCTAAACAAAGTTCTCACTGTGTTTTTTTACATTAATTTGTTAATGACTCTTTTACTGAAATGGTTATCTGAACTATATGAGTGCAGCTGATACCTGTCCTGATTTAACCCTCAGCCAGCAACTAAGGACCACACAGCTGCTTGCTCACTCCTCCTGCATTGGGTTGGGGGGAAGTCCATTTAGGAATGCAGAAGTTCCTGTTCCTTGTTTTTCATGCATTTTCCTCCTCTGCAAATACAACCTTTTCTGATAGAACAGTACCAATCTTCCATTCAGGAAACTGGCAGAAAATAGACTGACTGTAGTCATATAAGGCC
>VZTB01003116.1:574102-613414 GCA_013397245.1 Thryothorus ludovicianus | reverse complement strand
TATAAAAATTAGGAAACAGTGAAGAAAATGGCGGTTAGGACTGATGTGTCACTATTTCATTTTACTTGGTTGTTTCTCCTTAAACCCTGTCTATACTGGAGGTCTCTCTGTGTAAGGAATTTTCTGCTACTCTCCACTCTGTGGTGCTGGCTTGCAGATGAGGTGTGGAAGTAGAGGCTGGGGCATCACTGGAGGAGCTTGCCCCAAACACCTGTCAGAGTTGTAAGGTGCAATAGATGGAAGCAGCACCAAACCAGGATGTGTGTCTAGTGTAGAGCAAAGTGATAAATGTTGAGTGAGATGGTTACAAACACATTTTGGGCATTGAATGCTGACAGGGTGGTTGTCAGTAGCAAAGATAATGGAGTTACGTGGTCATGATAACTGTTTTGAGGTTGCAGGGTTTTCAAATTCTTCAGTTGTATTTTCTTCCTTTTTTGAAATTCATAACAATTTGCACGTGAATATTGTCACCTGATTTGTTCCCTAAGGATGCCAGTAATATGAGGCTATACTTTCACAATCTTCAAAGTTTTAGTATCAATCTTCAAAGTATAGCACAAAGAAATAGAATAATCTCAATCTCTTGTAGGTTTATCTGAATCTCCTGAAAGGGGTCTCAGACTGGAACAAGAAGAATGTTGAGCCTGTGCTGATGGTTATGGTTACCTCTGTACATTACCAGTTTCGTGAGGGAGGAAATAAAAAGCTTTGGGAAAACATTATGCAGCTTTCTTTCATCTGACCGAGGGGGAAATTCTGTGGGAGCTCATCTTATGCCTTCAATTGGGCAGTAAATCTGCTTTGAATGCTTTTAAACTCTGTTACTTGTGTTTATACTCAAAAATGATTTTAGGAGGAAAGCCAGTGGATGTTAGACCATATCTGCACATTTTGTAATTTCTAACTGTTACTTTAACTGTTTCTTCTGTGCATTCAATGGCTGCTAATGCACTCACATAAGTAGATTGATAAACAATGTTTAAGTAGTGAAAAGGAGCCAAGGCCAAAATTCTTCATTTGGCTTTGACATTTCACAAAGTCTAGTGGGACATTAATATTTTATACTCTGCTATGAGAGTACTGCTTATCTGCCTTTATATCCTGCATTCATTAAAATAACTCCATTTTGACAGTCTTCGGATGACTTTTATCTGAGCAATTTTTTCTGTTTTTAGAGACACAGCTAATGATACAGATTATTTTATGCAAGAGCAACAAGATGTAAAGCATTCATAGACTTCAGACTTTTTGCTCAGAGTAATCCTGAAAGAAGTAACATGAAATCGCATAATGTAGATTTCAAGTTGCCATAGCAGCTGAAGAACAGTGTGAGGCACTGACTTGCTAAAAATAGCTTGTTTGTCATTGACATTTGTGTATTCCTAGCTCTAACTTGACACTAAATTTTGAAGGATTAGTGTTGGGTTTTGCAAAGTGTTTGCTTGAGGAGGTTTTAGCATGAAGAACTCATTGAATTTTTTACATAATATAATAACTTTAAAAATATGGTAAATCTTGTGAGAATATGCTAATCTTTATCCCCTTGGAAAATTATCATAGGGAGTTCATATGCAGCATGCTGAGATTAAAGCTTGAGTGTTGACATAAATATATGTTTATACGTATGTACATTTCATGTAAAACACTCAGAAGTTGGAAGTGATCCTTTTTGACACTAGAAAATTACTGTATTCGTTTGTCTGGACACTTGAAAGTCCAGTCAGTCTACCTGTGCATTTAAAAAATGCTTTGAATTGTACAAAGCTGAGGCAAAATTGCCTGTGGTTGAAAGCATAATTTTGTTATTGATTCATACAGTTACTTCTCTCCATTGTGAACCTTTATTTGCTGGTGTACTATGTAGTGAAGAAATCAGTTTTTGTTTATGGGATCAGAGGATGGGACTGTATTGTAGCTCCTGTCCTGTCAAGTCTCATAAACGCTTTTAAAACAGCATCTCCTGTTGCCTGTAGCTTAATTCTCTCTGCTGGTGAGAGCAATGGCCTATACAGCTGCTGGTCTGACCTAGGATAGTCCTGCTCATGTAACTTTGCAAGAGACAATATTTTATGTTTTCTGTTAATTCAATAAGAATGATTACATTTTGGTACTTCCATTTAGCAAAAGAAGAGTTGCATGCAGAAGCTTCAAGTATTTCCATCAACTGCTCTTCAATACTACTTTTAGGAGATTAAAACCAAAATGACTGGGGATTTGTTTCACAAGTTATTTTCCCATGATTGAATTTTAGGAAACTTATACTTTTGATGTAATAAATATTTTTTAGTTTTAGAAAATAGTCTTGCAGTAGTTTTCACTACAAAACAGTTTTCAGGAATGTGCTTTAAAAGTAAGCATTATGATAAAACTCCTGCTGGTGGCAAATTGCAAGTAAGACATGCAGTAGTACCTTCATCATTACAAGATACACTCAAATTTGCAACTTAACATTTCAATGAGGGTTACACACCATTCCCTCTCACTGTTAAATGGTCCAGGCACAGTTAAATTTCATAAAAGCCAGTGCATTCCCAGTCTTCAGACATGGCTTTGGCAGTCTTTTGCTGGGATATGCCCAGTGACAATATTTCAGACTCAGTTTAACAGATCCAGGCAGTAATTTGTCATTTAAGTAGGTGCCTGTTCTGGATGCAAGTGAAATCCCACGAGCATCAGTCCCATGTAAGAAGTTAGCACTGCTGACCAAAGGAGGTTATTAAGAGAACTGCCCATCTCTTCAGAACAAGGACAGTCATAGGAAACCACCCCACCCAGCTGGTATTGTGCTGATACTTGTCTGCTGTTTATAGGTTGCATCTCCAGTTTTACTCCCAGTCTTTTTTTGTGACTGATTTTAATTTGTTAGTCTGTATGTAATTTCTCTTTATCAATTAAATACAAATCTGGATATGTGAGCTTAAATTTCAGCACAACTCATGCAAAAACTGATTAAAAAATGTATTTCTGGAGAAGGCTAGAAATTTTGGGGGTTTTACAGAGGTTTTTTCCTTTCCCAATATGATGCGTATCCTTTAGTTCAGAAATCTTCTTGCAGTATTTCACAGAATAGGCATTCTTTGTGTGTTTGTGGCATATTTCTTCAGTAGTTTTCAAATATGTGGCTTATGATTTTTATTGATAGTGTTAAAATTGCTTTTTAAGCAATTAAGGATGCATTAAATGCTGCTTTAATCTGCTTTGTTAGTCATTAGAGTGGCTTTTGCAGTGCTGATGCTTTTAGATTATGGGATGGGCTGGAGAGATTTTTCTGTAGCCAGTTTCTAATGGAAGAATTTGTGCAGATGTTTAAACTGAAGACTGAACAAATTATTTGGGATGTAATACTGAAACAGTGGTGAGAAGTTCCTGGCACGTGCCTTTCATTTTTGAAAAGGGATATAAATTAATATAACAACTTTGATAAATACTGCAAAAATGACTGTGATATGTTAAATTTGTTTTCACGTGTATTTCAGATACGGACATGGATATGAAATTTTTTGTGTTGCTTGCAATAATTCAAACACTCTAATTGCCTCAGCATGTAAGGTAAGAAAAGATTGTAGCACCACCTAGTGAAAAGTGCTGTCTGATTTCTAGGTGTGAATTCTCTTCTTTCACAAAACTCGAAAGATTTGCTATAAGTGACAGTTGTCTGGCAAAGGTGAGGGTGGATTGCCAATAAGTTGTTATTCCTAAACTGTGTATGATTCATTTGAATATATTAGTAAGATAAATTCTACAAATATAGGCCTGAAATGTTTTCTTACTGATATATTGTTGGCATTAGAAGAAAGTAGGGTAAAAATATTGAAACTTCCTAGAGGTAAGCTGAGTCTTACTTGATTGCAAGCCTTAAAACAAGCTGTCTAATATCTTAGTCCTTTGAAATGTGTGACTTTTATACTTGCTCTTATTAATTCCTACTAATATTTTTTTTCCATCCATACAGGCTTCCAAAAAAGAACATGCTTCAATTATTTTGTGGAGCACTACTTCTTGGAAGAAACTGCAGAGTTTGTGTTTTCACAACCTGACTGTTACTCAGCTAGCATTTTCTCCTGATGACAGATTTTTACTAGCTGTTTCTAGAGACAGGAATTGGTCACTGTGGAAGAAACAAGATTCCTCAGAGTCAGGTAAGATACGTGAAGTGTATGTACACATTTGTAGATTTGGCAGCTTGTTCAGTATTTTTGGCTGCAAAATATTTGAAAGAGAATTGGAAAAATATTTTAATGGACATTTTGCTTACAACTTTGAAGTATTAGTGTTGTAGGCTCTTGTGGATTTAAGAAATGGAATTAATGTGTGGAAAGATGGCAAGGAAATTAAAATGCAGAGAAGAATATAATCAGGCTTTAGATGGTGTTTAATTGATGGACGTAATGAAGTGTGCTAGTCCTCGTGCCTTGTGCATGTGATTGTATGTTTGACTTACTGAAATCAAGTATACAAGCTGAGCTTCAGATTGGCATTCTGTCAAGGAGAGCCTTCATTGCAGAGTTCTGTGCAGGCATGGCCGGAAGGGTCAATGCTGCTCCCATATCCTGCATAGGCTGCCTTGTCCCTGCTTGAATGGCATGACACTTTGAGACTCTTGACAGGATTAATCGCTGTCTTTGGTGTGGCTTTCTGGTAATCCTGCACAATTGATTAATTTGACTAGGACTGGCTATGTCTGGAAAAAGAGCTGATAGTAAGGATTCAGTTGACTTTCTCATTAAGACTTTGAGCCTTGCGAAATGATGAGGAGATTGCTATTGAACACTTTAATAGAATCCTAGAACAGATGCTTGTGCTGAAAGCGATTATCATTGCACTCTTGGCTTAACAGCATATAAACACTGCTGGGCTCTATAGAATGTTCCTAGAGACTTGGCAGTGAGTTTTGGCCCCTTCAGACAGTGTCCAGTTGTATCCTGGCTTGAATTTCTCTTCTATTCAGACTTCTATTCTAAAGCCTGGCATATTGTCCACAGTAGTTACACAATGATTCAAGATAAGGATCATGAATACTCATAGCAAGTAGAGGAAATCCTCTTTTCATCTGTTCATCAATAACCCTTCTGTCTACAAATAACATCATTATCAGTGTAAAGCAAAACTGCTGCTATTGGCATCCTAAGAAGTGGTTGTTCAAAGTCTGTGTTCCAAAATGACAACCTTTTCTACTTAGGAAAAGCATTCCCATTTACTGATCTCCTGATGAGATTTAGTGCCTGATTGTATACATGCTGAAATACAAGCTTGTCTCTTGTATTGTACACATTAATCTTTACAACTGCACTATTATGGTTTGAGCAGTTGAGACTTTACTGGTAGATAGGAGCTCTAGTTAAATTACTGGTGAAACATGAATGCATGGTAAGTGTTGCACTATTCACAAACTTCTGAACTGAGTGTTCTTAAAAAAATTTGATAGAAATAACCTGAAGGTGTTATACTTGGACTTAAATTCTTCTGAAAAAGAAATAAATTTAGAAGATTGAACTGTTCCTACTGTTTTAAGGCTATAAGGGCTTACTGATATGGTCCTGAAATAGTTGCTAGTTATCACTGTGGTAAGTACTGGAAAAAAAAACTTTTTCATGTAGTTCTAAGTGCTCCAGGTTGCTTTAAAGATGAGTGGAATAATGTCTAAGTATTTTTGCAGTTCTGACATAGAGTTAAGCAAGAGTAACAATCACTTTTTAATATGTAAAGTAGTTGAAACAAGGCTTTTCCTTTACTTTCCAGGACCAGTCTTCACTTGCTGTGCATACACAGATAAAAATACAGCTGTTCACAGTCGAATCATTTGGTCATGTGATTGGACACCAGATAGCAAGTACTTTGTTACTGGTAGTCGGGACAAAAAGGTAATTAATGTTAAAGGAATTTAGAAAGGCTACAGCTATTTTAAACAGCTTTTAGAATAACAAACACTGTGTTCTAATGAGCCTCTATTTTATATATACACAAAAATCTTATTGCATGTATTAGCACAGAAGTGGATGATACTTTCATAAGCTAAATAAAATGCTTGAATATGTATATACAAGACTGTGGGCTGCCAGTTGGACATTCTCCCTTCTTTTTTCATGCAGTAAGACAAGCATATGTCACATAATTCTATGGGTCTCAAGGTTTTCTTTAACTTTCATAACAGAATCTGGTTTTGTTGTCAGTAACTTTAATGAAATAGGACAGACTGCCTACAAAGTCGAATCTTTGTAGGTAGAGGTTTTTATTCCATTTTTAGTGTCATCCACTGTGCCCTGGAATTATTTTAATTAAGTTATTCCTTATGTTTTTGTGCATTTACGAGAAGTTTAAAGTGGAAGTTCATAGATGACTCTTTCTTACAGGTCATTATCTGGGGCCAGTGTGATTTTTCAGTGATTACTGAAGGGAATGAGCTGGATTCAATCAAGCCTTGCTCAACAGTGCTGGATGCTGGGGATTCTGTGACTGCTGTTGGTATCAGCCATGTGCTTACTCCGGATGGAAGGTATTGCTGGTTGTCTGTAATATCATTTTGTGTTTAATATGAAATTAGTATTTATCCCTTTAGTCAACTAGTTTCCTCTGGCTAAACAGCTCCCAAAATCTACCTTTCAATTATTTTGACCATTCTTTAATAGAGTGACTTTACCTACTTTCTTTCCTAGCCACCTTTTCAGGCGTATGGTGACTTCTGCAAGCCGTGTGATGAGAAAAATGAAAGTGGGAGAGGGGAGGGAAAGATGCCTAAACTTACCTGAAACACATTAATTTTTCTAACAATATTGACTGATCTGATGTTGTGATAACTTCCTTATTTTTTCCTAACCCAATACATGTAGCAGGTTTCTGCTTTGCTTATTTTTTTTTGTGAAGCAGCTTTGATGTATTAATTTTTTTCATGGAAAAATAAATACTGATTTGAAGGGCAAGATGCAACAACAGTGCTTGAGTGCTAGTTCTTTCTATCCTGCATTAGAACTGACTTCACTGAGCTGTCCACTGTAATTTCTAATTAAATGAATGTAATTATTCTCTTGATAGATACATTGTTGCAGTAGGCTTAGAGAATGGGAGGATTATCTTGTACACATGGAAGCAAAGTGGAGAAGAACCAGCATTGGCTGACTGGACCACAAGTGTTGAGATAGATAACAGGTATGTCTTTTGAAGTGAGTTAGGAGCAATGAAATATTCTTCAGACTAACAGAGCTGGAGTTCTGTTCTTATAGTATAAAATACATTAATCTAGTTTATTTCTATACCAAAAATTGTTATCCTTTTAGGAAAGGTTTGACCCTGAAAGTCTAAATATGTCTTGAAGCAAAACACAGAAATAAAAATACTGGTTATTTCGATGTATTAAAAAAAACTCCTAACAAATACAAACCAAATACTTCATGCTATGCAAATGCTTTGAGAAGTATTACCCTTTGTTGGCCCTACTTAAAAAAAAAGTTTTACCTTTAGTCTTAAGTATGATGATGGAAAACATTGAAGAGAGCCTGGAAAGGATCACTGTCTATGTACATCAGCCAAACATTTTGGAGTGGATGACAGCAAGCTTTCAAGAGCAGCTTCCAGCAGAAACCAAAGGAATGACAAGCTATATGCAGGGCTGCTGCGGTGACAGCTAGGGAGACTCTGTGGAGGGACTTGGAAAGTTTCACTTGAAGCACTCCCCTAGGTTCTTCTGTCACACATTGGCATTGATAGTAACAGAAATGGAAGCTGATGGTGGCTTTGGCCTGTGTGTGCTTGCAGTGCATAAGAAAGAGACACCAGATAAGAGGAAATCACAGGCTAAAAGCCAGGAATCTGTCATATCTAAGTAACTGAGATACTCGACCTCCAGCTTTATGTGGTAAAACTGAAAATCAATAGCTGTTTGAATTATTGATGAGTGAGAGGATAAAATGTCATTAGTGTTAATGACCCTACTTAATAAGAACTTAATACCTGCTGGTTGTCACAAGTCAGATTTTCCTCAGTTGGTAGTGTTAACTGAAGAGTACTAATTACATGAATGTTCATGTTTACAGTTCCATGCCCAACTGTGTTTACCATTTTGCAGTTACGTATGGATTTCTTTTTGTTGCAGCCAAAGTCATGCTCTCGCTGTGAAACGCTTATGTTGGAGACATCATGCAGGCAGAGCTGGACATAATGATGAGAACAGCAGCAAGTGGTTGCAGCTTGCAAGTTGTGGAGCTGATCACTGTGTTAAAATATTCAATGTCAACAGATTTGCTCTTTAGCAAAGACAGCAGGCCTGTTTGTGCCAAACAGATTCACAGCATTTTATTTCAACTTTTAGCCACTTTGATTACTGAATTTTCTATTTTCTGCTGTGGAAAGTAAAATATCTGACATGTAACTTATTAAAACAACTTTGGTGGAAGTTTGAAATGTCAAATATTTTTCTTACCCTGCAGTTCTGGGAATATGAAATATATGTTTTCTTTGGTGAATATCCTGGAACTGAGGGATGGGAGGTGGGGTGGGGCATGGGAGGATAATGAGAGAGCTTTGTTAGCTGTGACTTGAAGGGTAGATGGGAAGCTGCTGATTCTTGGGTTCTTCTGGGCTTGAGATTCCACCTGGTTTACTGAATTTTTTTCAACCCCTCTTGTTATTAAAATTAACTGTAGGTGGGCTTGACAGTGCTGCCAGTGTGTGTTGCAGCCAGAGATCAGGGTTAAAGATGAAGCTTTCTTCTTATTGCCTTTGAATGTGTATTACAGCCCTGGTCCAAGTCTGGGGCCACCTGACTCTGGAAGGAGTAGTTTGTGTTCAGATGCTTGGACAGGCCTACTTGATTTTATTCCTTTATTCTGCTGTGCAGGTGTATTTGTTTTGAGTTAGGGTAAATTTGGGAAAAAACTTTTGGATGGAGTTTTTCTAGAAAATGAATTTGAACTGCATTTTTTTTAAGTTGGTTTGGGATAGGAAAAAAATTTCTTTGGAGGAAAGTGGAAAAAAGTTGTTTATTTAACAGTCAAAGTACTCTTTAGTATAACAAATGAACAATACTGAATAACAAAATTTTTTGCTGTTCTGCAAAGATGCCAAATTCAGAAAGTCTCTCCCGTGGCTGTAGCTCGGCTCAGTTGCTGTCGGTCCCTCAGGGCTGGGAAAGGCCGGGCCCAGGCCAGGCCCGGTGGGACACAGGTGGGAGCTCCTGGGGCCCTTTGGGGTGTTTAGTCCAGAGCAGGTTCAACAGTTCCAAGAAAAAGGAAAAAAAAACACAGTCCAGAGAACTTCTCTGCCTCAGCCAGCCAAAAACTAACAAAAAGCAAAGGAGAGCTCTCTTCTGCTGTCCACACACTGCAGACAACACAGGCCGTGTGTAGGAAAGCTGAAAACTCTGATCTTTATGTTTAGAAAACAACCACTTTTGACATTTCACTGCATCTTCTTCACCTTCAGATCCAGTTTTAAAGGTACAGCACTTATTTCTGAGCTAAACAGACGAATGGGGATACAATTTAGCACCAACCTAAGACAGCAGGGCTGAACTCATGCTTCTCAGTCAGGTGGGGCTTAAAGCTGTACTCAGAAACCACTTAAATCTTCTGGTGACCAATCTGTGAGCCTTCTCTGAGCAGAGTGTGATAGAAGAGCCACCTCTGAGACTGTTGGAGGGCTATCCTCTAGAGTTTGGACTGGAAAAGCTTATGGATATCACTAGGCAGGAGCTAAAAGGAGGCAGCCATTCCTTGCAATGCCTTTGCGCTCTTCCTGACTTTTGAGGACTCCCTCTTTGCTCTGGTGAAAACAAGGTAACTTAGTTATCCCATAGTGTAATTTAAGTAATAGACTGAGAGTACTTCGGAAAGACTTCACTTTAGCAGGTCTGTATCTGGTTCCAAAGTCTAATTTAGAAATTGGGTAAACTTTGAAAATAAAATTATTTTTATTCTGGAACTACTTGCTCCCTGTAACTGGCAGTGCAGAGGTAACTGGGATTATGTTTAACTTTTTACTGTGTTGGATATTTAGATTAAGAGTGCAGCTCTTTCAGAGTGGGCTATACTGTTTTCAGAGTAATTATGGTTTATGCCTTGAAAGGTTTTGTATTTTAGCTCTTCATTTTTAGTTCTGTTTTTCAGCCATAAAAGAAAAAAAACCCCAAACATTCTTTAAAATGGGGACAGGGGAATAAAAAAAATGGCTTATTAATAAAGGTGATTTGCTACATTTTACTTGTGGTACCTAGTGCTTTCTTTACATGAGTGCTTTAGCACTGAAGCATTTGAGTATTGTATTTCAGTTGTCTGGGAATTTTTAAGCAGCTATATCCTGGTAAGAGAAAGACATAATTTACCACTTGTGAGGTTTCAGAACCCTGCCAAAAGTGGGACTTTATTCTGTGTTACAATTGCAATCTTGTATCTTATAATTTGATGATAATACTGTACAATTCTTTCCAATAGTATGACATCTTGGGCCACATAATGGCCACTTCTGGGTATAGGTGACAATGAAATGTCGTATTAGTTGTCCCTCTCTATTATTTTGTGAAATGCTCTTATTAAACAAGTTACTAGAGGGTTTAGTAATCCACTCCATTACCCTGGGGACTTGGTGACACAATCACATTCATTGTTCCAGCTTTAAATGCACCAGATTAGTCTGTTGGTCTCCTAAGTCTAAATATTTATAATAGACACTTTTAATTTTCAATTAAGTTAGAGGTTAGACACCTGGACACATGATTAATATTTTATGTATGATACTATCTTAGCTCACACATCACTTTGCTATGCATTTAGTAGGTGTGACTTTTATATACACTTTTATCTTCTCATAAATCCACTCGTCTTTTCAAAATGTAAATCAGCATGTAAAAAGTATTAAGAAAGCTACTCTCAATGTACCTGGTGTTCTGAAATTCAGAGCCATTGAAAACAGAGTTGAGAAAATTGATAGGATAAACTGAAGTTCTGTAAAGAACATTCTAATGCCTTTTGATACATTTGAGGTAAAGCCATCCCATGAAGATTTTGAATGCATATTATCAGTATTTACTGGCTTTATGCTAATTTTGAAGAGACTTTGTGGTCAAAGATGTGAACAAACTATTGTACGTAATCAGTCCTAAAGGAGAAGGATTGTTTTGTGTTACAGTAGAGGTGTTTGTGACAAAGCAAGCAAGAAATGGCACGGGTCTTGCTGTTTATAAACAAAACCAAATCGTTATTGAGATTGTCCAAAGCACCCTTAAATCTTTCAGTCCAGGATGTGGTCTGTGTTGGACCAACAAGCCGTGCTAACACTGGCGTTAGAGGTGAGCTTGCTGCGGTGTTTGGGGGATGAGGACGAACGAGCTGTTTGTGTAACTGAGAGGATGTGGGATGCTGACACTCAGCCCGAGGAACTCCTGCCTGGGCTTCACGTGGCAAGCTCCCTAAACACTGCTGCCAAGCTATTGATTGTGTTCATTCCTTCAGTTATGAAAAGGCAAAGAAGGAGCAAGTTAGGCATCATGCTAACAAAGCCTTAACAAAACTGTTATCCTGCTCTTGTCTCTCTTGTGGGCTGAGACTTCAGAAGTAGCTAGAAGTGGTTGAAAATTTCAAGGAAGTCAGTTATTGAACTCTGAGCTGTTGAAAACATCACTTTGGTAACTCTGACTAATCTCTGTTTTCCAAAATATTTAATGTGAAGAAATGAGAATGCTCCAAGGCTCACTGCCAACTGCAGCTAATGCAGAGATGAGGGAAGAGGAGGAAGCAGCTGTGTCCTCATTTAGACTCAAATCTCACTTTAAAGAAGTGGCTGTTACAAATAAGGAAACTTTAAAATAACTGAAATGAGAAGCAAAAATATTACTCGGTCTGTTTTAAGGAGCATCTGGAGCTGTACAGAAGATGAAAAATCACTGACAGGACAAAAATCGGAATTTGCCTTTTGTGCGCTGGAAGCTGGTGGAGGTGGGAGTTGTTGAGCACAGTTCAGCAATGCCCCGCTACTGCTCTCTTATCAGCAGTCATTATCAGGCTCTGCAGAAGTAGTTTGGAGGCAGCAGGGCAGTGTGTTTACCCTGCCCTGCCCAGCCCTTGACCCTCCAAACATTCCCATTTTTGCCCTGTGTACTGGCACATCCTCACATGGTTGTGGGCTATCCCTTCAGACACTTTTCTCCCCCAGCCAGAAGCTGCCTTTTTCTCCTATGCCAACCACTGAATTCCTCTTATCCTGTTTTTGTGTTAGCTGTGGGGGGCTGTGGCCTCTCTTTGCCAGGTCTTGGCCCTCTTGCTGAAGCACAGCTTGTGCTGTCACCTTGTGTGATCAGCTCTAGTGTCTGTATTTGAGCAGTTTGTGTTCAATGCATATCTGAACATCGTCGTTTTGTTTTCTGCAGCGACTCATCCTATGCTGTAATGCAATAATAAAACTAGAAATGACCTCTCTTTCTGGAGGGAGACCATGTGACAAATCCCAGTGCTATATCATAATAATTGGACTAGCTCCTGTATCCTGGGGTAGCTGTTTCAACCAGATGTGCCCTGGACTTGAAGTCCTCGAGGAGAGCTGCTCCATGTAATTGATGTTTGCAGGACTCAGCCACCATTGCAGCTGCACAGATGAGGGGAGGTGTTGTGACCGAGGTAATCGCTGTGTTATGGTGTTGTCACCCTTACATAGACTCCCAGCTGAAATAACAAGGGATGCAGCAAACAGATTTTTTACTGCAGAGGAGCTGTTCCCCTTGCCTCAAAAGCTTGTGCTAACACCAATGTTGTCCTGCCTCATTTTGTTTTTTCTAAGGGCTTTTCTCTCTTTACTCACCCTCTCTTCATCTAAGAAGAAAATTTACCTTCTGGTTCCTTCTCCATTCCTGCAGGTCCTTAAATACTCCTGTAACCAATCCTTATTTTCTCAACAGCCTTTTCTCTCTTCCTATTGTTCTTGTAAGATAATCCAAATGCTTTCTAATACATGATCCTGGGAGAATTTATATGTATCAAGTATAACATCCTCTTGGTATTTCCATTCTGCCTTCTGTGTCTCTGATTCTTCTTTTTCTAGGTGTTGGGCTTTTGGTATTTACACAGCCTATCCAGCATCATTACCTCCTTTTCCCTGACAACAAATTACTGGCATACATGTGAGCAGCATGCCCTCCTCCCTTGATAAAACATAAGCTGTCTACCTGCCAGTGGGGGGAACTTTTCTCCTCTACAAAAATGAATTGACTGCAGCCTCCTCAGGGGAAGCTTTCCAAGTGCATTTCAAGATAAAGCAATCGTTATGTTTGTCTCTCTGTTTCATAATCTTGGAGAGTCTCCTTCCTGCAAGTTATCATATAAAGTTGGGCCTCTCTGAGAGAATATCTGTATTCCACAGATACACTTTTTAGAGTGTAGGAGCTTTCTGCTGTTTTAAATTTTTTTCCTTTGACATGGCAGGCAGTTCTATATTCAGTTCTCTGGGTGCTACAAGTTTTCACCACTGTCCACAGAGAGCACCGAGCTGCAACACACGATTCTCTCTCTGCAGAAGTTCAGCCAGGGAACAGCTGCAGTGCAGGGAAGCTCCTGAGATGCCTGTAGATTGCTCTGTGTAGGTCTTCAGGGTGGGTCTGTCTGACTTCCACAGGTGCTAAAAGTGTGACGTAGAAGCCTCCTGTGGGTGTTCTAGTCAAACTTCTGCTTCTTTGGTGTGTGCACACAGCAACTTTATATCAAAGATGTTGCTTCAGTTACAGACAGTGCCTTCAGTAAGACCTCCAGGTCACTAAGTCTATTGGAACTTAGTGCTGAGTTGAAGTGGGAGCCCCTTTACAGCTGGTGAGTGTTGATTCAAGCTGGCAGACCACCCTTATAGTTACAGGTGCTTAGAATGTAGGCTATTAAAGCTAATAAAAAGGTATAAATGTTGGTTTTGCTTAGCTACTACTAGAAAAATGGCAACTTCACCTTTTTCTACTCATCAAAAAGAAAACTGGTGTGTTTTATCATGTAAAAGGTATTGTCACAGCTCAAAACAGGAGTTATGTCTCTGATGTGAAATTCTGCAATTCCTATGAATTGCTCAAAAGTGCATTTCCATAGATTAGTAGTACTGAAAATTGCTAGCTCAAAGCTGAAATAACAGATTATGTTTCACAGAGAAATAGGATCATGTGATTATTAAAATTGGAAGGGAGCTCAGGAAGTCTCTCTTCTAACCTGCTCCAGGCAGAGTCAACTGTGAAATCCCACCAGGCTGCTCAGAATGTCTGCTGGTCTGGTCTTGAATGTCTCAGAAGATGGAGACTGCACAGTTTGACTGCTGACTGTCTTCATGGTGAAAACTTTTCTTCTTCTTTTCTCAGTTCTGAACCTCTTGTTTTGGTTTATGCTCTCTCTTACCCTCCTTCATCTCTCAGTTGTGAAGAGCTGGGCCCCATCATGTTCACACTCTCCTCAGCATCAGAAGGCTGCTACTAAGTCCCTGCAAAGCCTTCTCTTCCCCAGGCTGAACCTGTCCCATCCCTCCACCTTTCCCCACAGGGCAACTGCTCCAGCTCCCTCTACCTTAGTGGCCCTCTGCTGCACTTGCTCCAGTTTAACATCATATTTCCTGTGTTGGGAAAACCCTAACCTGGACCAGTGCCCACAGTCTCTACAATAGACTGAGTGTCTAAAGTCTATGGTACAATTTTCTTTCCTAGGGAGTCCAAGTCTATAAGTCTCTTTTCTTTAACTTTGTCATGTCACTTTTGTACGCTATTCCTTTCCTGTGTGTGGTAACAATGCGACCCCAAGCAGAGCTGCAGATTTTAATGTGTGTCTGCAGAGCTGGGATCTTCCCTGCACCCACTGTGCAGCATATTCCAACATCCCCACCAGATGAGAACCCAGGCGTTGCTCTGGCCACATGGCACACTGCTTCTGGGAACAAAAGAGCATCTGTTATGTTACTTAAATGTTCTTAAACCATGCTTCCACCACTGGTGAGGTGGAAAGGGCAGAGGAAAGATGGTTTGGCCCTGGCTGGAAGTTCCTGCCTCCATTTGAGTGTGGAGTACCTGGCCCCAGAGGGCAAGCCACCCAGCTCAGGCAGGTATCCAGAGCCCATGGCAGAACTGCAATCCATCTCAGCTGTTTCCCTGTGACTTGGGGTGGCCATTGTAGCCATCTGTTTAGGTAACTGAGAGTTAATGCAGGAGCTGTTATATTGGTTGTAAACCCAAACAACCCCTCACCCCTAAAATTCTAGTTTTGAAAAATTGCTTACCATCTATCTCAGAGGAAAAGAAATGTTAACTTAAAAATCTATTTTAAATGCCTGAACTGTGGTCATTTTGCTGAAAAATCTGTGAGTTGGTTGCTTCCACATGCCCAGGACCACCAGGTGGCAATACAAGAAAAAGGATAAGTGTGTATTTGCAGCACCTGTCACGTATATCCAAAAAATTGAAATAAACTACAAATATATTCAAACACAGGTATTCGATCTCCTCTGAGTTGTTTAAATGCACTGTTTCAGCGACAAGTATTTATCATAAAACACTGCTTTTTTTGAAAACATTCTTCCATTTTTGTCCTGAAGTTGGGAAATTCTAAACTTCAGAAAATAATGAGCACCTCATAATTACATAGGGTATTACTGTCTGCTATAGACATTGACCCTCACCCCAACACCTCAATCTGAAGAAGATATTAAAAAATCTTAATTTTTTGCTTTACCTTGTTGAAGTGTAAAATGGGACCTAATTTTCTGTGTCTGTTTTGTTGTCTGTTTTTTTTTGTTCTGAAAGGCTGTCTATCCATGTGGATGCCCTGGGAGTGGTTTAAGCTAATGAGGTCTCATACACCTCCTGATGACAGCTGTGATATAGATTATAGATTTAGTTGAAATACTAGGAATAAATACTGCGAGTGTGGTGAGGCACAGGAACAGGTTGCCCAGAGAAGTTGAACATGACTCGTTCCTGGAAGTGTTCAAGGCAAGGCTGGATGTGGCTTTAAGAAGTGATAAACTTTAAGGTGCCCTCCAATCCAAACCATTCTATGATTCCATGATTTTCTAGTGATGTATGACCATAGTGGATCATATGATGAAACCCTCCCAGATGCCAGGAAGGGAATCATAAGGTTCCGAACCTTATATTTCAGGATCATTTTCAATCAGAGGACGAGCCCTGGTGCCTATTAGCTATTGATGAATTTCCTTTCCCTTCCATGGGTTTGTCTAATTGCTTTTGAATCCATGCAAATGTATAATTTCCCCTGTGATTAGTGGGTAATCCTCAGGGTAAGTCTGTGCCAATAAGAAGATGCATCTTTTGTTTGTCTGGAACAGTTAATGCCTCCTTGTTATTATATTAGAAAAGAAAAGGATTAGTTGTTTTTCACTGTCTCCTTGTTATTCCTGATTTTACAGACCTTTAGCATATTCCCTACTCATGGATTTCTTTTCTCATTTGAAGAGTCCTGCTGTAATTAAATGTCCCTTTTATGGCAGCTGTACTCTTCCTTTCATTGAACTTATTACCTGTTCCTCAGCACTACAATATTTCTATCAATAAAGAGTATTTATTACTGGTTTTGCATCTTTTAATTTGTTTATGTTTGTCTGGGAGTGCCTAACAAACCAAACTGCTTTATTTAAAGTACTGGCAAATAATTTTCTTTCTTTTTTTGTTTTGTTTTGAAACAAGTCAAAACTCTCTTATTTGGAGCATTTAAGGCTCATGATGTCTTTTGGATATTTGTGACAGAGTGTAGTATCTTGTCTTTGGATTTTTTTGTTCTTTCCTTATTTAAGTCATAAATTGATTTTTCTAATATCATTCTGGTCTTCAGTGACAAGTTGCAGAGGCCTCAGCATCGCAGCCCAGTGAGGAATAATTAGCACTTGCTGCTAAAGGATAAATCCAATACTAAAATAACAGGGGAGCTGCAACCCAAGACTGAAGGCACTGGCAGCATATGCTCGGGATGTCTGTGCAGCAGCTGATTTTATGCCTCCTGCGTATTTGCAGCTCCATCAAAGAATCAGTCAATCACAGTGGTGAGAATCTCATTTATCGACTCGGCAAAAACAGAGGAGGCTCGTGAGGGACTCCTGTGATTTGGTGAGAGCCTTTCCAGCCACGTCAGGAGAGGGGCTTTCACACTGTGTGGAAAGCCTCCCCACAGACGTGGCAGATGCCAGAAACCTTTTCCAGCTGTCCTTGCCCACAAAATCAGAAGAGAGGCAGAAATCTCCATAGGATTTTACAGATTGACAAACAAACAAATAATTGATTTTTTTCAAGTCTAGAGGAATGTGCAGTTGCTGTTCAGCTTGTCCTTTTGCATAATGTAGGAGGGCATATTGTACTCTGTTGAGTTAGTGAGCAGTGCAGCGACTTGTGGTTAACCAGGTTATCCAGAAAGATCTTTAAAAAAGCAAACCAAGCTGGAAATATCTCCTTACTCCTCCACAGTTCACTCACTATAATATGGCTAAAAGAGGTTCTCCAAAAGCAAAAAAGGGCTTGCAAGGTTGTGCTGTTGGTCTTGGAGTCTTGTTGTGTTATGGTGGTGGTGGGGTTGACTGGTCATCTGTAAGACACCAAATTGCGGTCTCTTAACCAGTAAGAGAAGTTGTGTGAAAAAATAGTACGTGCTTTTCTCCGTATGTCTTGAGGAAGCAAATGAAAATTTGTGTTTAATATGCCTCTAAGAGGAAACAAATGTGAGAAAAATGTTGCCCAGAATTTTCCCTATCCCCTTTTTCCTTGGCAGCTGTTTGTTTGAGGGTGAGAACTGGTGGCCCAGACCCAGCCATGGAGCCAGCCCAAAGCAGGCACAGCTTCAGCATGAGCAGAACCACAACAGATGAAGACATTGCAGAGTTTTGAGATTTGCCTAATGTTTGCAACACCCGTGCCCCTCCTGGGAGCAGACTGTACTCTGCTGTGGCGATGACGATGATGTGTGCGTGGAACATGTTCTGCACCTTGTGCTTCTGCGTAGGTGTGGGAGAAAGGTGAACATATGCTTTTGAAGAAGCTGTTGTATCCCTGTTTCCTTCTAAAGGTGCCATATGTACTCTCTGAGTCACCAGGACACAGTTTACCCTGTGATAGGAGCAGCTCTTGACAGGTGCAGTAGGCTCTGAGGTCGATGTAAAGGTCAATGTGCTTTTAGATCTGAGATTCTTATTCTCCTCAGCTGTCAGTGGTGACAAGCCCAGTCTTCCTACAGCTGGGCTACAGTGCCTTGGAGCTGTTCTTTGTGTTTTTTTTCTCCCAGACATCTTCCCACCTTGTGCTGCAGCCAGGTGGAGACCCTGTTTTAAGCATGTACAATATTTTGTTGACATCTGACACTGGCCAGTTATGACTGTGGCGGTGGTGCCATCCCCCTGTTCAAATCATGAAGCTGTTTGCCTCGGCTTCTGCAGGCCCACCATGTCCCAGCAGATGTTCCCTTTTCTGTCATCAGCTCTTCGCTAATATAAACAATATTCACTTCCCAAGTGGCACAGATATGCAAATGAACCTTTCACAGGATAATGGCCATATGAAGCTTAGCTAGCAGGCATTCACAACATGTGGAGGCATGTTGGTGCCAGATGCTTGCAGGCTTTTGGCTGAGCTCTTCCCTTTTCCAGTAGGATAGTCAGTACCAGGCTATTTTGGGAGATCCACTGCAGGCCCAGATCAATGATTGGTGTTTCTTTAACAGCTTGAGGCAACAGTGCTCTCCAGGTTGCCACAGGATTAGCTGGCCCCTACAGTGTCATTCTGCCTCCTAAAGCCCTTGGCTTGTCTGACTGCTGTGGAGCCTTTTACAAACACCAAGCCAGTGTCATGTTGTAGCATCTCTGAGATGGGCCACTTTTCAATACACAAACAGAACAGTGCATCATTCTTAGTGAAATCTTCTGGGCAATCATGTTGTGATGGGATGGACAAAGCTGTAGCAAAACAATCATATTCTTCTGTCTTTTCAAAGTAGGATAAAACCTTGTATCACTGTATACAGCCTTCCAAAATGAGGTAAGAAGCACTCACTAGTATACACGGAACTGCACAGTTCTTGCTTCTTTGTTTGTCAGGTAAAAAGGGTGCCTGATATATTGAGGTCTGTTGCTTTATCAGAGGAGAACATCAACCTGCTTTTTCTTTTTTTTCTTTGAGGATTAAAGCTCACCTAAAATAGCTGAATTCAGTATAAATCTTGCCAGCAGAAGCTGTAAAATTGAGATGGTTCAGGAACTGGCAATCAAGCCAAACTGACAGCCTTTGCTTGCAGTCAACTCACTTAAAAAATTGCAAGCTCCCACCCTAGCCATGGAAACCCAGTGCTAGCACTGCAGGGCAGCAGCTGTGGCAGGATAACTCATTGCTTTGGGAGGCCAGAAACTGAAACTGAGCTCAAATGCCCACTGCACAGACGATCTCCCCTTAATGCCCAGTATTGTGTACTGGGAGGGAGAAAGAAGTAGCAGTTTTAATGTACTGCAGTCCATATGGACTACCTTGGGAGACACGTGTGACTTACAGGAAATTTGTTGTCAGGAGCACAGGTACAGCCCTTCTCATCAACTGCCTTACTATTCGAGCAGCCACAAATGACTTGTCCTGGGTTTCATCTTGGCACCCTGCTCTGAGCAAAACAAAATTACAAGAAGCAGCAGGGACAGCAGGAGAGCCAAAACCATTGTTGATGGCACAGTGGTTTTCAGCATCCAAAGCTATCTGGAGATTGGGTCTTTCAGTCTGCTCAACACAGAGCTAATGCTTATAGGCTAAAGCTGGCAATTGTTTTTTTTTCTTCTGCTTAGAGATCTGTGGTGTGTCACCCTCTCACTGGGGAGATTATTGTCCTAAGCTCTCTTCCCATGAAGCTGGAGAACTGGTGCTTTGCCTGGGATTGTTAGGGCAAAGAAGAGCCCAGAGAGGCCTGTCCTCCCCCTGACCCCACTGTGTGTCCTGCAGTTGGGCAGCCAGCCTGCTACTGCATGTTCCATGGTGGGGCCCATCACACGTGCCCTGCTCAGCTTTTTGTGATTACTGTTACCCATTTGTGCCTCACAGTGTTGCTTTTCCCTAGATCATGTTTGCTCTGTAGATGACTATTTTAAATAAAGAAGAGTTGATGTTAAGTAGGCAGAACATTTGAAGGCCTTTACTTGCATTTCTGACAATGCATGCAATTATTTCAGCACCAGCATGACTGTTTTGTTTGCCAAATGCTGATCTGATTTATCTCTGTACTAGACTGAAAAGTGGTATAGCTAATGACAGTCAGCTCCAACGTCTTTTCCTGATTGCCTATTATTGTCCTGAACCGGTTTAATTTTCTATTGTCTTTGTTAAAAATGTAGAAGGGAAAGAAGAGGTTGTTTTAATCCTCCATATTGGACTATTGAGAATAGCAGGAATTTAATGTGCCATCAGGAAGGCAGAACTACAGCCTTGCTTTTTGGCAGTGACTCACTACATAAATTAAGCAGGATGGTCCCCAAGGCATATACTTCTCATGCACTCTGCGTCATGTTAGAAACATTAAAATATTAACAAACTTTGATCCCAGGGCAGCTCGATGCTCACTCAGATCTGTTTTCAAGCTAGAATGCACTCTCTGTTTGGAGTCTATAGTAAACTTTGGAAAACTTGGCCTGAAAGCCCAAAGCATCATCATTCAGCAGCACCTAAACTCCTTCAATTATTTAAAAGCCACTCTGAGAGACTCTTTGGAGTCATGTTACAGATATTTGTAGATATTACAGTTATTCATGAAATGGCACATCTCTCTGGCCCTCCCCAGTTCTTGTGAATGAGATCATTACTATTTCTACACAGTAATACCAGCACCTCGTTCTCCCTAGCACCATGGAACTATCAATGTCCTTGTGTTGATGTCACAAAGATGAGACCTTAAATATCCTGAAGCTATTCCTAGTTAGCTAGAGTTTCTCACACAGGAAAACCACTGAGACTGAGTTTAAAGAAGTGAAAGAGAAGAGGCAGTTGAAGGAATGTACAATTTTCTTTCCCTGAATATTTCAAGAGGAGCATTAGGTACTGGCCAGCTACCAAAACCTTTTCTCACATGCCCTCCTCCCTTACAGTCCTTCTTCCAGGGACCTCCGTGGTGGCTGCAGAGAAGAAGTGCCTGTGTGAGGAAGACAAATTAAATCCCTGACAGCTCTGCCTCCTGCACTGAGCTGCCAATTCGGTGTTAATGGTGCTTTCTCCACAGACTCCTGCAGCTTCCTTGCTGTCATCTCGTCCAGATCCAGAGGGCCCACAGAAAACTGGCTACTTGCAACAGCAGCAGCCTTAGGGTTGCTATTACCTTGCAGGTGGGCAGTGAAAAGCTAGAGAGCAAAGTGAGGGCTACTGGCCTGTGTTCCATTATATTTTTTACTCTTTCCCTTCTCATCCCCCCACTCAAGCCTGATTGAGCTGTGCCTAAAGAAGTTTAGAGTATTTCTGAATTTTTGTTTTGGAAAGGTCTTCTGAAAATTTTCTGCCAGTTAAGGCCGTGTGAAATCACACATCAGAAAGAGCTCCGGTGCTGCAAAATGACATGCCCATCATCTCCACATTTCTCTCTGTGAATGTCTTCCAGCATTTCTCCTTTAAACTTCAGCAACGCCCTCACCCAGTTTTAATTGTTGCTTTACTTTGATCTTTGCACAGCAAGTATTTTTCAGTCGACTTCACCAGAAGAAGCTGAAGTATCACCTAAGGGTGATGGAGATGGGGGAATAAGTGCACATCTGGGACAGGCTCTTTTAGGAGGAAATAGCAACTATTTGGGTGTCCTTGAGTGATCAGTAGCTCTGGACTTATACTTCCTCCTGAGGGGCAGCTATTTTCACTCACTGGTGAGAGTTTCCAGATCATGAGATAGACATTAAGAAGCCCTTTTCACCATAAACTGACTGTGAATTGAATGAAAATTAAACAATAATCAAAACAGGCAATTCTGAGCCTTTTGTTGTTGTTGGCAATCAGGTTACCAGCAAGTAGCTTTGGTGACCCTGAGATTGAGAGCCACCAAAGCTGGCAAGATAATTAAAGAGGGAAGGACATGCAGAGGGTAACACATGCAGACCTCCAGTAAGCTGAGCTGAATGCTGATCACAACTTTGCTTTGTCTTTTTCTCCATCAGAAATTTTTGGCATGCCACTAAATTTCTGTTCCACAGTTTCTCTCAGACAATTTCCCTGTCCCTGCATTAGATTTCTGCTTCACTAACAAAAGACTATCTGAAAACTATCACTAAAAAGAGTATCTGAAAACACTTTAAAAATTTATTTTCTAAATTACTACAAGATGCTTTATTGAAAAAATATGACTTTTTCCTACTTCTTCTCTTACAAACAGACTGGATTGTATTCACAAAGGACACTTCCAACCGGCAGAGTGAGGAACAAGGAAGTTAAAACTTCCTGAACAAACCATGTAACAATAATTAAAGTACAAACAAGACCTTAGCAATTAGGCTAAGGAACAAGCCCCTCAAAGAGTAGAGCATCTTTCTTGCTGATGAAGGAGCTAGTTCCCATTCAATTCCCAGACATGGGAAAAAGTGTATTTTCAAGCCTGGCTTGGTTTCATTAGTAACTAAAAACCTAAACTGATCATAAAACTTCAAGGGACAATGTCAGGTTTCTGTCATGGGCAGAACAGTGCTAATGGCAACAAATGTATGAAAACAAAGGGACCTGGCCCAGGCTGGCAGCAGCATACCCACCATAATTTGCTGACAAGGATCTTTGACATGTGAGATGACTCTGGAAAGGGACAGGTGTGCGAGCCTGACGGATGAGTGGCACGAGGAGCGTGGCAGACATTTAAATGCAGCACAGGGTGGCCAGGAGCAGGATCAGGCTGCCGTGCATGATGCAGGGAAGGGAGCTGGGGCTCGGGCATGTGGCAGCCAGCAGGGTCTGCCTGAACACCTGCCTTGGAGAACTGCAGTGAGACACAGATCCCTGGCTCTGGGAAAGGACAGACCACACAGGAAAGAGAGCAGATGTAGAAGCAACCAAACTTGATGTGTGGCTGAAATGTGTTCCCTGGGCTCAGTTTTTCACAGAGCTGTCCCCACAGGGCCTCTCTCTCTCACAGAGATGTCTCTGCTCCCCAGGAGATGGCAAGGTCTGTGGGCTGAGTGCACCTGCTGTGGAAATCCAGCTGTAATTGTCCTGCATTTCTGCACAGAGCTGGAATTAGCTGGCTGCAGGGTGGCTGTGGAGGTGATGCTTTTCTGAGGAGGCTCTTGGGGCTGCAGCAGGCTTTAAAAGAGAAGTTTGTTTACCCACTGGGTAAAGCTTCCAGAGGGCAGGTAAAATCTGTGTTCGTTAGGAGTACAGGATGAGTAGGGTGCTCTTGCTGAATGGTTTTCTGTGCCCAAGCATTGGTTGGAAAGTCAGTTGTGCATCTAAGAAACCCAATGCAATCTGTGAAATGGGATTTTGAAAAAAAAAATTGCAGCAATGCACTAGGACAATTCAGTGGTTTTGAGCATGGCAAGAGTGGACAGAAGGAATACATCTCGGTACTGTTATCTTATTTTTCTGGAGTTATGGTAGTTATTAAAGTCCCTTCCTAATATAGGGGAATATATAGCAAAGAGAACAGAAATTTGTATGGCACACATTGGCAAATATTTTGAAAACCAATACAGTGTACTTTTCTAAAACATCTTTTATGCAAACATTAGCCCAAGCTGTTCTTTTTTTCTTTTTTAAATCAATATAACTTCAAAATTAAGTGACTAATAAAATTTACTGCTAGGAGAATGTCCTATTTTTGGCTTAAACATTGATGCACCCTGACTGCTGCTGCTGTGTGTTCTAGCTATCCTTCAATACCAGGAGATGGAGGATGAAGCAAGGTGGGTGTCAGTCTCTTCTCCCAAGTAAAATGCAACAGGACAAATGTAAATTGCACTGGGGGAGGTTTAGAGTGGATATTAGTAAGAATTTCTGCACCGAAGGGATTGTCAGGCATTGGCACAGGCTGCTCAGGGAAGTGGTGGAGTCACCATCTCTGAAGGTATTTGAAAAACATGTAGATGTAGCACTTAGGGACATGGCTTAGAGATGGACTTTGCAGTGCTGGTTAATAGTTGTACTCCATGGTCTTAGAGGTTGTTTCCAATTTAATAATTCCATGATTCTAGGAATGAGCATTTTTTAAAACACTGCTAACTAGTTGAGGAAAGGAAGTTATGAAACAGCTGATGGTTTGTTGGAAAAAATAAAATTGTTTCCATTTGAAGGATCGAACAAGCACTTATATTTTATTTGACTTAAAGAGATCCTTTAGGTGTGCACTTGTAAGTCCTAGTCAATAATGTGGGACATGCAACTGAAGTCCTGAGTGTGCTGGGTGAAAATTATCAGCTGCATTTCCAGGTTACTCCAGAGAGGTCTTCCTTGCTTCTTCCATTGTGTTTAGAGGGAGGAGAAACTGTCCTGGATCCCAGCCTGGGAGGGAAGGATGAGGAAATTGAAAGAAACTTGCTGGGACAGGTGCAGACAAGAGAGAGGAGTTACAGGAGTGGCTGTGCAGTGGTGCTCTGAGCAAGGGGGAAGGTCTGGGGGAGGCAGAGGTTAATGGCTGGTGGGGAACTGGCTGTGATCATCCCTTAAACTCTCCACTTGTGGTGGGGTCAGAGCTGACAGAAATCAGCTCAAAGTGAGGATTTACAACACCCAAATCTGACCACAGCAGATTGACTCGAAGCCAAGCACGGACTCCCTGTCGGTAGCAGAAGCAGTGTGTTGAGGGATGAGGTCTGGGAATGGTAAGCACTGCCCTTACTTTTCAAAATAAGAGGTTTCTGATGAAGTTTTGTTCTGTGTAATTTAAGTCCTTTACCTGAGAGTGGTCCCTCCTGGTTATTGTAGATGAACTGAGTTAAACCATCAGCTGCTTTTAGGTAATGTCTCTGTGTTTCACTGCCTGTACTGCTGCCCAAACACTCAGTTAGGAAGAAGTGTGGATACCATGTGGAGTTGCTCTGCTATTAGCAATTCCCCCCTTCCTCTGAAGTGCTTCCTGGCAAGGAAATTGTCTTGCTCTCTGACAACAAAATCCATCAGCAGGTTCCTCCCAGGTCTCATCACCACCTTCACTACCTTCCTGCTTACTTCCTGCTTACATTGCTTAAAACAATTTTAAATATTCTCACTTCTTTATTTTGCTGAGCTACATGTAACAATCTTGTTTAGAAAAAAATGAAGGAGTAAGGAAGTAAGATGGTTTTACAGATCACCTAGACTGCTACAGAATCCTCTATGAGCCTCCTCTGATCTGCTATGCCACAGTAAAAGTCCTTGGTAATCAGTGTGAAATTGCATCAGGATTATCATCCAGGCGGCAAACCTATGACCATTTAGGCAGTAAGAGTTTTCCTCAAACATTATAGAAATGCTGATTAGAATCCTATATCTGAATCACTCTACACCAAATTAATTGCTTTGTTTTAATTTAAAAACATAGAAAGAACTGAAGTACATGGGGAATTTTTCTTGCATAATCTGTAGTCAGGGATCAGAGCTGGTGATGGCTGTAACTTCACTGGGAGAGAATGAGAAACATAGCAGTTAAATTTTATTTGGGTCACTTGTAACATTTAATTTTCACAGCCGGTGTGGTTGGCAGAATATTTTATTACCTATTTTTTTGCATAATGAAACAATGGAAATCTACATCAGTTCTCAATAAAAGACAGAGGGATTATGCTGTACTATATTATAAACACTATATATGTTTTAAAACTCTGCATGGACATTCCTATGAGATGAGGCTAAGAAAGGGAGGCTCTTTCTCCTGTCAAAGCCAGTGGAGTGGAGCTAGATCTTCTCAAATCTGTCACATCCCGCTGGGGAAGGAGGGAGATGTGAAGGACAGCGACGCGCGGGCGGCAGACAGCCCTTCCCGCCCACCCCCGAGAGCAAGCGTGCAAATGCGTGCGGGAGCTGGTCCTCGGGAAAGGAGAGCTGGCAGGATCCACTTCTGCTGCTGGTGGAACGAGAAGGGATTTACATCTCATCTGTGCCATCCTCCAGGCCAGGGATCGGAGCTAAACACAAACCTCTTCAGCAGAGGAGAGGGAATCCGTGTATTTTCCGTAACAGCTGAGGTTCACTCTCTGGCACAAGAGGACTTGGCTGCTCTGTGTCACCAGCCCGCGTCAGGGCTGGTCCAGGATCTGCAGCGCCAGGGGCATGCAGGAGGGATGCCCGCATGCCTTGGCCACTGGAGGCACCTGCCAGGAGCACCTGGAAGCATCTTGCTTGGCTCTCTAAGCTTTTGGGATGGGGGAAGCAAGAAAGCAGGAAAGCAAGCAGCTTGTATAAATTCTCAACCAAATGAGTATACCAAAATTGCAGCACTCCTACTTCTTTCTTCTGAGTGTGGGCATTAAAAAATACATTTTCAGTAGGCAGGGAGTGGGTGTGTGAGAGAGCAAAGTGTTTGCACTCTTTTCCCACCATCTCAAGAAGGGTGGATGTTTCAGGGGACTGCGGCGCTAGTCTTTGATTAGCACATCATAAAGAAATTATACATTGAATTGCCCTTGCCTAAGTGACTGAAGAAAAGATTATGGAAGGAATAGACAAAATGAATATAACCAGATCACCAAGACTGGAAGACATTCACCCAAGTGTCCCAAAGGAGAATGTAAGGATGCAAGAGCTGATCTGCCTACAGCAGCTTGTAAACCCTTGTCTAAAGCCAGTTTGGTGTAATAAAGTTGTTACAACCACAACACCAGTTTTTCAGAAAGGTTTCCAGTGGAGACCGAGGAAAATGTAGGTTGCTAAATTTGATACTTTTGCTGGAAACCTAATAGGAAATATAAAGGTAAGGTAATTAGTGGACAGGAGTTAAAATGACAAACTGAAACATTGGTGTGGCCTAGTGCCTGATCCTGTCTCATAAATGTATCAGAGTGGTGGGTTGGGCTGCACTGCTTGATATAATCCTCTTGAATTTCCTAGACTTGTGAGGACCTGGGTTGCCTGACAGTGAGATTGCCATGAACACCTCCACCTCTGGTTGCCTTGAACAGTTTTTTAGAGATTGTGGGGCAGAGGTGAGGGTGCAGCCAGTAAAGGAGAAGAGACTGTGCAGAGGTGCAAGTGGTGGGTGTGGGAGGAAAGAGGCACTGAGCAGGATTAATCCAGGCAACAGGACAGGGAAGGAGACTGGGAAAGGAAAATAGATGTGGGGAGGCAGCTGTATATGGGCTCTTTTCTTTCTGATTAGAAGATGAAAATGCAGGGTGTGGTAGGATGGAGGCAGCCAAGAGAGGCTGTTTGTGGGCCGTGGACAGATGTCATTTGGGACGTGGTCCCTTGCAGTGACTCAAACAAGTACAAACTTGGCAGAGCAGGAGCCTTGGCTGGAGGTGATCTCTGGAGGTAGCATACTGCTTTCCTGTGGAACGATGAGAGGCAATGGACACAAACTGAGATAGGGCAGGTGCCATTTATACATCAAAAAGAATTTCTTTATGGACAAGGGTGATCAAACACAGGCTCAGAAGGACCAAGGGAGGTTGTGAAATCTCTGTTCTGAGATGTATTCAGAAGCCATCTGGACATGGTCGTGTGTGAATGGCTCTGGATGGCCCTGCCTGAGCAGGCAGGTTGGAGTAAATGACCTCCAGAGATCACTTTCCACTTGGACTGTTTTGTGAAGAGGATGATGGAGCTACTATTTGCTTGTGAAGAAGCAACGGGAAGAAGATAGCAATGACTCTGTGTTTTAAGATTGATCCAGATTTTCCATACCAGTATGTTGTCTCCCCTATTCTATCTTTCTGATAGCTTTCAACTCATTTATATAATGCTACTTCTTGCAGCCAGCTTTTTCTTCAGCCCCCGGAAAGTACATTTTAACTTCCAAATTTCTAAGCGTAAGATTTTCGTGAGAACCTCTTGGAATAGGACCAGCCCTATTTCTGCTAATCAGTACCCAATAGAAGAGCTTTAGTCTTTCTAAAAGTAATTTCTTACCTTGTTTCTCCAAATGGACTGTTTTTTGTTGTGTGAATGAGCCTGTCAGTAAAATTATGATTAACCCTTGCTGTATGTTAAGTATTGATCTTGAGTTTGCTTCCTGTTATTACAAATTGAATACCCCATAAAATGGTTAAAGTCCTCACATATCTTAAAGGCCAACTTTCTCTTGAGTTGTTTGGTGACAGCTACAATTGCCTGAAGCATTAAAGCTGACATCCCACAGCTTAGCTGAAGGACACTGAGACACATGGTATTTTCAACAGAAGAGACCTTGACCTTGGAAATAGCTTTTGTATTGGTCTTCCAGGCATTGTACTTCTGCACTTGAAGGTTTTGGTGCAGAATTTCCTGGGCGAAAAGAGAGGAGTGGATAAGGAGAGGTTGATGGTTGAAACTTCTGGGCTTCATGAATGGTTGATAATGGTTGACATTGGGATATGTGTGATTGTTCTCTTCTAATATATTTTACCTCTGAGCCCAGATGTTTGGATGAATTTTTAAACACCTATTTTATGTGTAGTTTAAAAGCAGTTATCTTTGTCGGTAAGCCATTTAACTAGAAGCTTTCTTTAACTCTGTAGTTAAAGACACCATGTGGTGACTTGTTAGGAAACCTAAACAAAGTTGAAAAGAGCTAGGTAGGCCTGCCAACATCTTTGTATAGAGAGAACTTATCTTCCTAAATTAGAAAGCTATCTAGAGACAGCACATCCTCCCTTTTTTGAGAGGAAGACCTCTTGCCTTAAAATTTCAGAGACTCAGTGATTTATTCTTTTGTTAGTGCTGTTTTGCATATCTGATTATAGACTACTTTGGGGGCAAGTGGTTTTTAAAAGTGAAATCCCTTAAATACATTTTGGTCAGCCCCCCAGCTGCTTTTTTCACATCTATTAGTATTTGTCCTTGCTGAATAATTAACTTACTCCAGGTATATGCTCTGTCCTTGTTGCTAATTCCGTCTACTGGGGAATAGTCTACTTATTACCTCAGGTATGAAAAGTACCCAAAATTATACCAACCCCTGTGATATTGCAAAAGCTAGCTTGCTCCCTCCAGAAAGCTACTTCTCTAAAGGCTCAAGCAACCTGCTTTACAGTCAGCAGTGAAATAACAATAGAGACACGATCAAATAAATCAGTGAGGCCTGGCTACCTGTCCTGTCAAGCTGCCTCTTGCTCTGAGGATCTCTGCTGCTGCCAAAATACATGTGAGCTCCATCAGCACTGCAATTATGGGAAGGAAGTGTTGGCTGCACAGACATCACTTGAGCATCCCCTGCTAGCTAACACTTCTTGATTGGATGGTGGGTCAGGCTGGGGGAAAGTGTTTGGGAAGACAAGGGATACAAGACACTAATTGATCTCTAAGTCCCTTTCCCACTTACTCTTTCTCCTTGATTAGTTTCACTGGCTGTTTCTCCTCCTCAACAAACTAGCTGGAGCCATTGCACCCTTCACCAGCTGCTGCTTTATCCATTGTGGCAAGAGTTCTTTTAAAATACAACAAGAGAAAACATCTGGGCTCACATATTCCACATCAAACATGAATGGATGTCTAAGAAAAAACTTTCAGTAGTTCATAAAACATGTTCTGAGCAGTCAGAGAGTGGAGCAGTCAGTTTTGTGGAGTCTGCCATCATGCAGAGCCCTCCCATCTGGCTTATCCTTTTGGTGTAGACTTCTGCTCTGTTCCCTGGATTTGGCCGCTCTAAGTTTCTGTAGTGACAGAACCTAAAACTGGTATTTTCATGAAATTTAGAAAACTTCCAGCTGTCTGACAGACTGTTAAAGAGGTGAGGATATGTTATAGACCTATAAATACACAGCACTCTTTGTAATAGCAACAGAAAACCTATTTTGATTTTCTTCTCCCATTTGGCAAGGCTCCAAGCATCTGCTGTCCAAGAGTATCAACCTTTTGTAGCAAATTGGTATATTGAAACAGAATAGGTCCAATTTATTTATTCCCTTAGTGATGAAATAAACCCCCCCCCCTCAAAATTGCTACCAGATAACAGAAGGTAACGAGAACTGTGAGGTCAGATTTATGGTCCTCATATCACATCTCTGATAATAATACAGACATCACAATAGATTTTATTAAAAAAAAATAACAGAAACACCCTTATTCATTTTTTTCTCCTTTAAATAAGTGAAAATTAGGACAGGCAGGGAACAGATTGTCAGTCTTGCATTTTGGGTTATGTTTGCTGGGTTGTCTACACTCATTAGAGAAATTCACTGTATCTGGTTGTTAAGGCTTGAGCTTCAAGGGAGGGCGGGGTAAAAACTCTTTGGCACACCTAGCCACAGTCATCATCTAATCAGCAGATCTCTGGTCCTGAGGCGAGTTTCTGCTGCTTACAGCTGTCTCTCCAAATTTCACTGATGCTAGGAATTAGATAGGGATCTGTTCCTCACAAGTGAGCAGGAGGACTGCTCTCCAGCCACCAGCGTGGCAGGCAGAGGCAGCAAAGAGGCCTCTGCTCCTGGGGCACTCTGTTCTCTGGGGCTTACAGCAATTTCTTGAGCTCATTGTAGTGATTTGCCAGCAAGCTTCTGTACTGAAGGGAAAACATATCAAGCTGGAAGCTGGCTAGTGGGACAGAGGAGGTAAATGGGCAGAAGAACAGAAATGATGCAATTTCTTTGTGTGGCAGCAGCTGAGAGGTTAAGGACAAAGAGTTCCAAACACATCCCTTAAGCCACGCCTTTTTGGAGCTGCAGCTTAGGCAAATGTTGTAGGTGAACACCAGGGCTTCAGATAATAGCAAAAGACCATAAATGTCACTGATTCCAACAGGACAGGCAAGTGTCAGTGTCAGAGGAGAGCTGCTGTCTGACCTTGAGTTCGTAGCAAGATGTTCATCTTTCCTCGAGGAAATGATGCGGGGGGCTGTTTGCACCCTTCAGCTGCCATCTCAGGAGGAAATTGTCAAAAGCTGCCAAATCTGGCAGCCAGATGGAGGTGAGGCTGCTTTTGCAGCCCTATGTCCCCAGCAACCAGACTGGGCAGGTGTGTCCTGCAAGCACACAGGGAATTGTAAGGAGCAGAGTTCCCTGTGGAGCAGTCATTTAAGGTCACAGAAGGACATTGCCATGAGATAAGCACAGGAGGAACAACAGGATGGCACTAACTCCAGGCCTGGCAGAAACGAGATCTAGTTTAACACCCTGGGCTAAACATCCTGGGTAATGCATCCAGACAAAATTCCCACTGTTGGCAAAGTGTATAAAGAAGCAACTGCTCGTACGCCTCTCACCAGACCAACCAAGATCACTCCAAGTTTTGGGACAGATGGCATCTGTGACTATCCATTGCTGGTGCTCAGACACACAAGCACACCAGGGATCTTTCCAACCACTGGTCTTAGACCCACAGGCTACCCAGCAAATGGTTCCTGGATCCTCTGCTCTCCAGTGCCTTTGGCACACAACATGCAAAGATGTGTCTGAGCTGACCTCCAGAAGCCACAATCTCTCCTCTTGCCAGTTTTGGGATCCTGACCCCTCCAGCAGCCAGTTCTCAGACCTCCTGGTCTCTCTGCTGTCCAGCCCATACTTCTGGCTGCTGCAAGACCTGGCTGCCAGGACTCTCACCCTGCCCACTGGCCAGTCTCACTCCATGTTTGCCAGTGACTATGCAGCACTCTGCACACCCATGCATGCCTGCAGGTGTGCCAGTTTATCCAGTTGCTGGCATCCCAGAAAAAGGGGTTCTGTCCTTCATGGTCTCCTAGCCCGATCAGGGGTAGTTGGGCCTCCATGGACACAATGCAGAGAGGAAAATAGAAATGGAGTTTAATGAGAAGACAGGACAGGCTATTGCAGTCAGGCACAGGGCATATATTGCAGTCAGGCACACACAGATGAGTGTGCTGAGCAATTACCTGTTTGCACACAATCAGCTGATTTTATCCTATTTCTTGGTTTTTTTTCTGTGCTTATTTCCCTGAAACCTCCTTGGTCCCTCACTGTTCCTCCCTTAGAACATGTTGTTACTCTTGCAAAATCCCCATGTGCCCTTCCCTGGCATGTCTCCACATCCCTTAAGGCAGTAACACCCTCTCAGCCTGCAAGGCTGTCCAGAAGGGCTTTCCCACCAAAACACATCTTAATGATGGATTTCATACCAGGACAGTGGAGTGAGCCTGGGAATAGCCAGGTCAGAGTGCTCTGCTCTGTCTGATTAGGATATTGGGGTTTGGCTGCTTGTCACCACTCCTCCGTGCTCCTTTGTGTTGGTGGAAATGTGTTTTGATAGAAAAATATTAAATCTAAATAAGTCAACTTGCACAACTCTTGTAGGAAGGCTGTGCATCCATAGCTGTCCATGCTGTTAATGGGAGGTGAAGCTAATTAAAATTGCTCAGGGCCATTGCCAACAAAATTACATGGAAGCACTGTATTCATTATTTAGTAAGCTTTGCACTCTAAACTCTACCACATAACCTCACTGTTATAAATCATATTACATTCAAAAAGAAGCTAAAAGGGCTTGGGTTTTGCCATATGCTCATTTCTCATTTGTATAATTCTTGTCTCATGAAGCTATTTTTGTTTCATACTCCTAAATTAAAACTGAGTTGGCCCAAGGATGTCAATTTGATGTTAATGATTAAAAACCCTCCAACAATAAAAGAGTAAGGAAAATGTGAAAGGGCAGGACAATGAAAGCTATTGGTGAAGTTAGATATAAATCCTGGTGTGCTGTGTGGTAGCAAGATGGGAAATTCTAACTACTTGCGGCTGTTGTTCACCCCACATTTCTGCTTTACTGAAAGAGCAGCAATTTATAAAAAATATATGAGCCCAAAACATCTTGTCAAAATACTCTTACATAATAAACCAAAATAATATTTATGCAAAAGGTCTTATCAGCTCAAGAGTATGGGTGATGGAAGATTTTAACTTGCTGGATCTTCTGATGGAAACTGAACACAGTGACAAGGAGGCAGTCTATGAGGTTTCTGAAGTGTATGGAAAATAAATTCCTGTTGCAGCTGTTAAGAGCCTACAGGGATGAGGTCCTGCTACACCTGCTGTTTGCAAGCAGAGAAGGGCTGGTAGGACATGTGCTGGTCAGAGGCCATCTTGACCAACGACCATGAAATGAGAGAGTTTTCAATCCTAGGTGAAGTAAGGAGGGGGCATCAACAAAACCTCTATCCTGAACTTCTTGAGAGCAGATTTTTGACTGTTCAGGACACTGGTTTAGGGAGTCCCTTGGGAAACAGTCCTTAATAACAAATGGGTCCAGGCAGGCTGGAGTTATCTTTGGAAGGAAATCTTAAAGGCGCAGGAGCAGGCTGTCCCTTTTTTCTGAAAGATGAGTCAGTGAGGAAGAGAATCAGCCTGGTTGAACAGGGAGATTTTGCTGCAACGCAGGAGAAAAACAGAATTTAACACCTTTGGGAGAAGGGACAGGAAATTCAGGAAGAATACAAGGATGTCATTAGAATATGTACAGAGAAAACCAGATGAAAGCTTAGCAAGAACTCAATCTGGACACTGTTAAGGAAGACGATAAAATATTTTTTATAAATATGTTAACAATAAACAATGAGCCAAGGAAAATTGCCATCATTTATTGGATGCAGGGAGGAACATTGTCAGCAAGGGTGAGGAAAAGGCTGAGGTATCTAATGTTGCCTTTGTCTTGTCTCTGTCTTTAACAGAAAGACTGTCTATCTTCAGGGAAGCCAGCCCTCTGAGCTTCTGCACAGAGATGGGGAGCAAAATAGGTGACCTGCAATTCATGGGGAAGTAGTTAGGGATCTGCTGAGCCACTTTGACACTCCTAAGGGACCAGATGACATTCACCCGAGTGTCTGAGGGAGCTGCAGAATCGCCACACTGCACCAGTCCTCAGCCCTGGTTAACCAGGGAGATCCCAGAAAACTGGAGATTAGCAAATGTGACACCCATCTGCAGGAAGTGTTGGAAGCAAGATCCAGAGAAGTACAGGCCTGGGGAAGGTTGTGGAGAAGACCACCTTGAGTTCAATCACATGGACAAGACAACCAAGGGATCAAGTTCAGTCAGCACAGGTTCAAGAAAGGCAGTTCCTGCTTGACTATTCTGGTCTGCTTATATGAGCATGTGACCCCTGTGGTGGATGAGGGAAAGGCTGTGGAGGAGTCTACCTAGACTTCAATAAAGACTTGGCTGCTGTCTCCCACGGCATTTTTCAGTGAAAGCTGGAAATCCATGGCTGGGATGAGTGCACTCTTTGCTAGGTGAAAAACTGCCTGGATGGCCAGGCCAGAGAGTCATGGTGAGTGATGCCACAGCCAGTTGGAGGCTGGTCACCAGTGGGGTTCACCAAGACTCAGTATTTGGGCCAATCCTGTCTAATGTACATGAGATGATGAGGAGATCAAGCCAGTGAGTGCAGACCACATCCAGTGTTGATCTGCTGGAGGACGGGAAGGATCTTCAGAGGGATCTGGATGGGCTGTGTCAATGGGCCAAGGCCAACAATATGAGGTTCAACAAGGTGAAGTGCCAGGTCCTGCCCTTGGGTCAGAAAGCCCCCAGGCAGTGCTGCAGGCTGGGGGCAGAGTGGCTGCAAAACTGCTGCTGGTGGAGAAGGACCTGGGGGTGCTGATCCACAGTGGCTGAACATGAGCCAGTGTGTGCCCAGGTGGCCAAGGAGGCCAATGGCACCCTGGCCTCTGTCAGGATTAGTGAGGCCAGCAGGAGCAGAGGAGGGATCATCTCTGTGTACTCGGCACTGGTGAGGCCACACTTCAAATCCTGAGTTCACTTTTGGGTTCCTCAGAACAAGAATGACATTGAGGTGTTGGAACAGGTCCAGAGGGAGACAATGGAGCTGGTGAAGGGTCTGGAGAATAAAGCCCTATACGGAGCAGCTGAGGGAGCTGGAGTTATGTAGCCTAGAGATAAAGAGGCTCTGGGAAAACCTCAGCACTCTCTGTAACTCCCTGAAAGGAGGTTGTAGCGAGGTGGGGGTTGTTCTCCCAAGGGACTAGTGACAGGACAAGAAGAAATGGCCTCAGCTTGTGCCAGGGGAGATTTAGGATGGACATCAGGAAGAATTTCTTCACAGAAAGGGTTGTTAAGCATTGGAAAAACCTTCCCAGGGGCGTCGTGGAGTCACCACCCCTGGAGGTGTTCCAGAAATACTTGGATGTGGCACTTAGTGACATGGTTTAATTGAAATGGTGGTGGTCACTCAAAGGTTGGACTCAATGATCTTGGAGGTCTTTTCCAATCTTAGTGAGTCTATGATTCCATATTAACTTTGCACATAGGACTTCAATGTTCCAAATTTGGCAGCAGGGAGGTTTAATTCCGCACTGGAAAATCGATGTGCTTATATGTAAGCAAGTTGTCAATACATCCAGAGAACGGTTTTGAATGTAAAGTTTTGATTGGAAGAAATGTGGAAACTTAGTCTTCATTGCCCATCATTTTCTAAATGTCTAATTGATTTTCTCAAATTGCTTTTAATATATGCATCATGCATATGTTTTCTCCCTTCTCCAGACTGTTTTGTTTTGCAGTAAACCCTCACCCTGATTTATGGTTTTCCATCTGGGAAACCATATGAAATAACCACAATTCAATATTGAATTGTCTTCTCCCTCTGCTAGTAATGTGTTTTCCCAGTGACAGGTTTGACCAGCATAACCACTGGGGGTGGAGGAGTAGGCAAGTGGTGGAAAACTCCCTGTTACTTTTTTTTTTATTTTCTTGTAATGCACATGTGTGTGTGTGTGGTTTTTTGTTTGTGTTTAGTTTTGGTTTGTTCTCCTATTTTTGTTTGCTGGTTTCTACATTTTTTGAGACATTGCTCAGGTTGATCTAAAAAAGTGTAAAAATATTTTCTCTCAAGGAGAAAGAATGGGAAAATCATTCATTTTCCTTCTTCAGGTATTCTTAGTTCTCTTTATTTTTTTTTTAATATATTTTGATTTCCAGACACTTGCTCCTGACCAGAATGTTGATTAAAAATTATCAAAATAAGGCAAAAGCCTGTTCTCCCTTATAGACAAGATGAACTTGTTTCACTAGAGTAAACCTAAGATGAACTGGCATGAATATAATTGTGGAAAATAATGGTGAGTGCTGAGGCAGGAACAGGAAAGCACTTCTCATTGTCATCTTTTTCTGTGGTGATTTCAGGGAGCACTGAATCATTCAGTTTACATAACTCTCAGGATAAAGACTTTGCACAGAAAATACCTTGCATCTCACATAAGCTGGTGAATTCTGTGTTCTCTCTCCCTCTTGTGCTAATTCTGGAAGATGAGAGAAGACCATCAGACATGTGATATTCCAAATGATTGAATGACTTCAGATGAAAAAATTGCACTTTTCCTTTTTTTGTATTACGAAACTTATGTGGACTTTTGTACACACTTTTCCTGTGCCCTTCTGAGCCCTGAAGGTCAAGAGCACCATATTTCCTTAGAAAAAAGTGTTTGAGGTGAACTGTTGATCACTGAAATTCTTCACCAGGATGAGTTCAGAAGTGAGAGTGGACTCCATTCCTCCCAGGATGGAAGTGCGGTCACTTCCTCCAGCCCTGGGTTGGCTTGGGGAGGTTCTCTTTGTACCTTGCTAGTCTGTTTGGCCAGTCTGTCCTGTTGGCAAGCTACACTACAATCACTGTGTTTTCTTGGTGCTTTACCATTTACACTGAAACCTACCAGCTTCGGGCTAAAGAACAAGTTAAGCAGATTACACCAACTGTTTAGTGATTCTGCAGCCAAAGTTCTGCTAAACCGAGCAGAGAGGTGCCAAAATACAACCCAGTAAGTCCTGATAGCAGAGTCATCACTCAGAAAATGCAGATAAAATGGCCTGTATAGCAATAACAACACTAATCTAACAGCTTACACCGCCTTTGACAGAAGTTTTGCTCTTGGTTTTCATTCTCGCCACTTCACCTGTAAAACAACGGCTCTGTGATCTTAGTGAACTGTGGCCTGATGTGAATGGCAGTTGTGAGTGGCAGGTTTGGCCACCAAAGAAACCAAAGAGATGGAATTGAGTAGTTGGAGAAAAGTAGAAGAGACTATTTAGCGCTTGAAGGCAGAAGCTCTCATCAAGATAACTTAAGAAACATGAGGAGGATGCTAGGTAGAGCAAGAAGGAATAATGTAATTTATGGGTAGCCAAATGACTGCCTGACAGGTGCAAAAGCAATTTAGCAGACTGTGGGATGTTTTTTTATGTAGAAAGGCTTGTCTTTGGGGAGGTGCAGCTCTTCCCACAGCAACTGCATCGGGAACAGCATCAGCAAGAAGATATGACAGAGGACTGTCATCCATTGTACGCTAAATCAGTGATCTGTGTATTAAATATAAAGGAAACTACAGTGTGCAAAGCAGTGTGTAGCTTGATGTACCAAAAAAATCCAAATCAATCTTTGCCAATTAAATAAACACATGCTGGAAAATCATATATAAAGTTATACAATCTGCTGCTCTACCCTTCTGCAGGGTTAATGCTATCTTAGAGGGATGTACAACCTGATGGTAGGAAATATCTCTGCCACAGAGGCAGGAACAGATGTTTCTCTTAAAACCACCACAGTTCACAAGGGACAGCTCACAACCCTGAATGCAGATGGAGAAATAGGCAGATGTATCCTAAAGAGTGGGGTAAGTTCCATGATGAATAAAATCCCCTCGGCCAAGGGAATCCATCCTCCAGCATGGGGAATCGGAGGGTAAACTCAACTTCAGTGTCTTTCCATGTCAGCTATGTCAGGAAAGAACAGAGCAGTGTCACATGGTGTGGCAGACATATCTCATTATGGGAGTCAAATGAGGCAGTGGATTTTGGAGAAAGTACTTGAAAAATATTAAGCTGGTGATTGAGATTAACAAAGCTAAAAAATGGCCTAAAGATTTTGGATGAGGATTTTTGATGACCATTTATTGGATTGAACTTCTTACAATAGGGAGAGAGTGATGGTATGAATGATCTCTGTAAATGTTTTTTCCCTCTGTTAAGTAGCTAAACACACTTTTTAACTTTCAAAATAAACATGAAGTTTGTAGTGTAAGTAAAAAACCCAACAGCCCAACAGTTTCTTTCTTCCCTCCACCTTAGTTTTTCTTACATAAGCACAAAGACTACACTGTAAACACAGATCCCCTGTAGGAATAGCAAAGGGGAAAAATAAGATGAAGAGTCCTTATTTGCATAACTAGTGTAGTACTAATAATGTTACTGTAATGAAGGTAATATAACATCTATTTAGAACAGAGTAAAAGAACTGAACATCAGTAAAAGGAAAACATTATTCCAGAAGAGAGAGAAATTAATGAGAAACAACTTTTCATCATGTTGAATACACCCCTTTAAATTAATTTGAGCAAGGTTGTCTAAATTCTGATATGTTCAAAAATGTTTTTGTGCATACCAAGCTGAACTTGATCCTGAGAGAAAGAAAAATGCCTTCCTAGACTCTTTCTCAATATGAAGCCAAAGCAGCACGGTATTCATCAAAGCCCAAAGCCATAAACAAAGTGCATAACTAGAGAATTTAATTCTTGAAATTGCACTTGGCTACAAAACTTCCACAACCACGTGAAGAAGACCTTTATGTTGAGTGTCTTACTGTAGCTTTAGAGTATGATGAAGTAAATTAATTCAAGGAAGTTATTACTGCTTGCAGTTTGCCTGTGATGAGAGCTGGGACTACGTTTTCTTTTTGGAGCTTGGATTTTAATCTATGTTAATATTCACAGCAACAGGGTAAGTTAATGAGGCCCAAGCTCATTTTATTATCTTTCATCTGACTGAAGCTCTAAGCTTCTACCCGCACAGCCTGGGATATGCACTCTGCATGCAGGATGAGGAGAAGCAGTTTATTCTTGAGCATTTGTACTGCACAGACACAAGTGCTCTGTGGTTGGTGTTCTCCATATGGGAAAGTTAATTTTATTTCTGTCTTGCTTGAAAACAAACAAACAATAAATCAGCAACATGAAAAAAAAAAAGGCAAAACCAAGGGGTAAGAAAAGAAACGCAAACATGCCTGCAAGCTGGGTGTGCACGTTTTTCATTGTGGAAGACAATGATGGTTGATGATTGCTGACGTACACTGGGAAAAAATAGAGCTTATTTGAAGGGAGACTGTATTAAAATAGTCACTTTTTGATTCTTGAAATTATTTTTATCACATTTGGGTCTCCTGAAGTGTTCACTCTTCATGATTTCTCAAGTAAGGACTGACAGCCTTTTCAGAAAGATTTGAACATCTCAGATGTTCCAGCATTAGTAACAACTGCACAAAGAACAATGGAGATGGCACGTGGAGTTAAGCTGGTAAAGTAGATGAAAAAAAAAAAAAAA
>VZTB01003116.1:486307-574060 GCA_013397245.1 Thryothorus ludovicianus | reverse complement strand
AAACTGCGCAGTCTTTCTGGATATTGCACTGTGGTTTGGAGTGGGTCTGTCTGGCTGCTGAATACCCCAGCCACTCTGTCTGCCTACAGGAGCATGGGGTACTGGAGCACAGCTGATCAGGTTCCAGGAGGATAAAGAAAAATTTTCACCTTCTTGGTAGTTTGGAAAAGTCTCAGTCAGGAGACTTTATTAAAGTCTGGAAGAAGAGAGGAGTAGTTAGTCTTCCTGCTGTAGGATCAGGTTAGCATAAAAATTCAAAGCAGACTTCTTTTGAGAGGAATGGATGAGCAGCTGACACAACTACTTCTGTCCCATGGTAAAGCAAAATAACTTGCTGCTCAGTGGTGAGAGATCACAGAATCACAGAAACATTTAGGTTGGAAAAAATCTCTGAGATTATTGAGTCCAGCCTTTGACTGACCACTATGTCAGCTAGACCACAGCAATAAGTACCACATCCAGTCTCACACTGAACACCTCTCTGGCCAGTCTGTTCCAAGGCTTAATAACCCTTTCCATGAAGAAATTCCTCCTGAAATCTAGCCTGAACCTTCCCTGGCACAGCTTGAGATTCTGTCATCTTTTCCTTTCGCTGTTTGTTTGGGAAATGAGGCTGACCCTCACTTGCTACAAACTCATTTTAGGTAGTTTCAGATGCCTTTGGTTTCATCAGTTTGTCACTCCCCGTGCTGAAATGCTCTGCTGCAGACCAAATAGAAGAATGTCTTTATATGTCATTGCATCCTCATTAAAATTTTTCTTGTCCCTAATAGGAGCAGTTTTATATAAAATGACAGTATCATATAGAGCAAAATGAGATAGAAGGAAAAGCTGGTTAACACAAGGCAATAAAAGGGCTATGGAGAATTCATATGTGCAAGGCTGAATTTCAAAGTTTATTCCTTCACCCTCAAAAAGTTACACACCAGCTTTTGCAGAGATGAAGGCGGCTTTAATTAGCAGTGAGAAAATTGGCCCCAGTGGGTGGAGAAGGCAGGTTGGATCCCAGGTTGTGGCAACCCAAATCGGTGGCTCCAAGATAACTGAAAGCTGTCCTCTAACTCAATGGGCCATTAAATCGGGGATGTGTTTGTTTGCTTTTGTTTTGAAATTATTTTCATTTGTCTCAGTGAGATATGCCTGAAAGTTTTGAGCTGTAGCAAGTACTGTTCTTATTTGTTTGCATGGATTATGCTGGAACAACTCATGCATTTTTTCCACTTTGCTGAGCTTCACTCTCATCACAAATTGCTTATTTAAGTTCAAATGTCAGTTAATTCCTAGGTAAATAGATTCCTGGATTTTTAAATTAAAGCAAGGCAGAAAATATAGAATATTTTGGGAGAGAGACGGATAAAAGGTTCTCAAAGAATGGAGATGCTTATTAGAGAAATATTCTTTATCACCTAGCAGTATGACAGATGTTCAGTTGTATTTTCAGTTTAGAGAGTTTATAATCTCAAAGGAAAATTCTATGGAGGCCTGTGTCTACATAGGAAGAATAATGAAATATTCCCTCTCCCCACAGCCTGACTAAGGCAGCCTGGTTAAAAAAACTTTCTTTTTCTGCAAGAACCACCACCTGTAAAATTTTCCTAAGGTTTGGTAATTTGCAAACTTCACACTCCTGCAGCCTTTCAGTAGTAATGAAAGCCTGGAAACAGCCTAGGATATTGAGGTACTGAACTGAATTTCCAACTTTGAGCCTACTAGAATCTGAGGTCAAAATTTGGAGGAAAGTTGCTCCCATTTTAGTTACTAGCAACACTGAGGCAGTTAGTGACAGTGTTGGCTTAGTTTCTGACAATTTTAACAGCTTTATTTGTACAGCCAGCTTTCTGAGATGACAGTGACTACTATCTTTTGCTAGAGGTGCTCATATCTGATGCTGACATTGATGTATCTTCCTCAGAAGTGATTGCAGCTGAATCCCTTGTTCATTTTCATCTTTATGACTCTCAAGCCATCTTCTGTACATGTGTGTTGGTTGTTTCAATATTTCTCCCCTTTTTTTCCCCATGAACTCTTTTGCATTTCTCAAGTAGTGTCTTCCAGTGACATTAGCATGAGCCAAGGCAAAGTGAAGAGGATTTATTTCCAGTGTTGAGTCAGAATGAATTGTGGGGCTTATGGAATTCTTAACCTTGTCACACTCTCTCTGCAACCCCAGTGTGAAGTTACTGTTCTTGCTCCCCTCATTTTTAGTGTCCTTCACCCACCACTCATCATGAGGAAAGTCAATGTATTTGGAAATGTGACTGCTTTTAGGATGAGCAACTGACACATTTCTTCCTTTTACCTTTCTGGAGGAGAAGCTGATCCATGCTCAGCAATTTGCTCTTCTCATCAGGCCTTTTAGAGGCACCTCTATTTGCAGAAGACCCTTTCAGGCAAGTGGTCCCAACATCTTTTCAGGAGATATTGCCTTTATCTTCTGAACTGCTAGGAGATGACTTTCACCTCTACTCTTTTGTTTCTGTCTCTCCTCTTCAGACACAGGTGCAGTAGGGGAAAAATTGAAAGGCATCTCGAGTTGGAGGAATGGTTTTGTTCTCTGGAGTAGTAAGAGCTGTCCTTGTGGTGTGTCGTACATGATGTGTCCAAAGTAAAAAGAACACAGTGCTTCCCAAAGAGAGATGCTTGTGTTCTGGATAATACTTTGCTTTTTTTAAAGCTCATGCTGGTTTGTATCACCAGTTGACAGCTTGCTTAATCATGTGGACTAGTTTTGTCAGCTAGCCTTGTTTGGTGAGGATGTGAGGTTCCTCTCCTGTAGAAGAGATGTATCCATCTGTCTGCTGGGAGGGGTGCCTGGTGTTTGGGGATACTGGAGTATCCTTAGACAAGGGAAAGTAGGAGCCACCTGGGTAACAGTAGAGCAGAGCACTTTATGAAGACAAAGTCATGTGCATATTTTCTTGCCTGCTCTTTTCCAGTTTTTCGTTTCTGCATCATGCTCCATTTTGCTTTCAAAAAGGGAATGTTCAGGCTTGAGATTTTGTGGCAGAGTAGGCCTGGACCAAGGAAAATGAATTCTGAATTAGGGAAGGCCTGTGAATCTATGTGCTTGGAATGGCTTTTGCTTTTAAATATTTGACAAATTCTCAAAGCAGGAGTAACATGGGTGTCTCTTCCTCAATGCTCATGGTGTTTTCCAGGCCATTATTGTTGAGCTGCTCATACTTTCTCTGTGTCCTGCCTGTGCTCTGCAACACACTCACTCCCTGCTCCACACCTGCCCCCTCTTTTCCAGTCAGTTTGACTTGCCAGAATGGACAACTTCACATCTGTGGGATGTTTTGCTATCAGTGGCAGCTCCTCTGCTCAAGCAGGCATCCCACATTGCTGAGGGCAGTGGTAGGTAGGTGGGTAGGTGGGTGACAGGGTCCCTGAGGAGGTTGCAGCTGTGGGCTCTAAATGTAATTGATAATTGACGCTGTTCATAACTTCTGTTGCACCCATTGCATGTGGGTACAGGATCAGTTCTGGTCAAAGCCTGTATTTGCCACCTCATGAAGGTGGCTATCCTCCTGAAGCTCTAGGCCTTGTGAGCTCCTTTTTGCTATGCTCCTTTCTGCTAGTGACCCAGCCCACAGGCTCTTTGCTGCTGGTACCTACAGACCCCATCTTCAAATCGATTTCACCTCTACCGAATTTAGCCTCTGAAGTTCAGGAATTTGTTTAAATCTTTGTATGATACTTAGCTTTGATGGGCATCCATAAAAAAAAAGAAAGTAGCAGCTACTTTCTTTGGGGAAGTGAATGATTTTCTCAATGTTTGGAGATGCCTCTTCTACCTTTCTTCTCCCATGTCCTTCCCTCTTTCCCTTCATTTGGCCTACTTCAGCACTTCATCATCAAGGGGTGCAGTTTAAACCAGTTGCAGTTTGAAAAGTTGGTGGCTCAAAATGTCTGCAGGTTTTCTGTGGCACTGATGTGGTGGTACTGCCACGCAGGGTTGCCCTTGCCAGAAGCTTTGGCTCACCCTTCCCCACCTCTCCCAATGCATCTCTAGATCCTCTATTGATCCTCTGCAATGTCATTGAGTGAGTAGTGACAAGCACAGTAGTGCTCTCAGAGTCCTGATCGACTCAAGAGGCAGAGTGCTCTTGAAAGTGCACTCATGAATAATATTCAGGCATAATAAAGTAATGGCTTTAAGTACCATTCACTGTGTCAAGAGATGGAAAAGGCAGTCAGTAACTGAGAACTGAACTCCGATAAAAATCATGATGCTTGAACTATTGTAATAAATCTGTCAGTCTTCTCAGACAGTGAGCAGAAAATCCCTATTAAACCAGCCAGTGACAGGGAGAGTCAGCTTGCAGAATAGCCAAACCAGCCCATCCTTTGGACTGTGGTTTGAGAACACAAGAAAGTCCTGCTCATACCCATAGGGTGCTGTGGAAGTGCTGGGACAAGCCTTGCTGTGCTGACTTCAAGTCTTGCTGTGCTGACTTCCAGCACCTGAGCAATCCTTTTTGCTGACTGGAGATCAGCAGAAGCACTAATCTGGTCTGGGGAAGAACAGGCACATTGAATGAATAAACAAGTTCTGAAAAGATCAGAAAAGATTTGACTATCAACCTTTAAGGAAAGGTATTATATTGCAAAAGAAAAAAAAAAGAGCAAAATGCTTTTACCTTCCTTGATTTCATTTATTTGAAAGTAGTGCTGCAAGATTAGCAATCTTCCACTGATTCAATGGCAACTTTGTATAGGAAGCATATTTGTTGTGGCTGTGGAAACTCAATGGTTCAAGTAAAGTTGCTTGGCCAACATCTCCCTCTTTTTTTTCATGACTCTTTAAAGTAATATTTCACTTTGTTCTGGTTTTCTATTATTCATGAGCAATTCTAAGTACTTTGCATCCTCCCACAATTTCTGGTTGAATATAGGTTTCACATTGAAGTTGTTCTGTACTTTTTCCTTTCTTGAATGAGCTTTGATGTATCTGTTTGAGTTTCTCCTGCCATCTGGTATTCTGCATTGAGAGCCACACTCCACCCTGTTAACTCCTCACTGGTATTTTCTCTTTTTGCTTATGTTCCTAGGAATTTCTAAGATGCATCTGAAATCTACTGGAAAACCATTTGTGGTGGTTCTAATTCCCGTATCTTGGGGTTTATGACATTTTGTGATGGGTTGAGGATGCTCCCCTGTTGAAAAGCAAACAACTCAAAATGTGCTTTCCCCTCACTTTCTCGTTGTCCAACATTCCCACCCTTCTCCTGTTTTGCCATGCAGAAGAACTGCTTTAAGACACAAATCCCACCACATTCATGAAACTAGATGGAGCCTTCATGAAGCAATTGGTATTTATTCTCAGAAGCTTCTCATTTGATGTAGAGAATTTACTATTGAGCTGGAACATTGGCTCAACTTCAGTAACTTGTGTGAAATAGTAAAATATTTCTTTTTCTTCTAATTCACACTCACTGTGGGGCAAGAGAGAACAGTGTGTGGGCTAAGTGTAGTTTGGATATAAATGTTCAGTGTGTGTTTTGATTATTTTCCCATTTGAAAAAGGTCTTAGACTTCACTCTTGGGTACTGCAGTAATTGTATTTCAGGGCAGATGCTTGTTTATCTATTACCTCCAAATGCAAACTGTTCAACAACTGGGATGTGTATTTTTATTACATATTACATTTTTATTAAAATGTAGTGTTGCAATAGGATTCTTCTTTCTCCAAGGAGGCTTTTATATATACACCTATGTTTATGTATATGTACACACATGCACTCATTAAAAATGATTTTGCAATGGGGGAAGAGGGCACTGAGTCCAAAAAAGCTAAGTTTTATATATTTTATTCAAAAAAACAGATTTGCAACAATTTATTAAAAATTGATCTCATGCAGTATAAGGTTATACAAGAAATTCTTCATTTACATTTTTTTCTGGCAGTTCCAGTCTAGTTTAAAGCATTTGTGCACTAACATCATTGGAAAATGCCATTGGGGCACAGCCTCTTCATAAATTTACAGTACATTTTTGCTGCAGTATAAAAGAACAGAAACATTAAATAGCTATATTCACTTGGTTGGTCTTGTTATCTGCAGTAAAGTAAAAAAAAAAAAATGTTATGGGAGGAACTACAGTATCATTGAGACAAAGAATGTACTGCATGGTTCAAACCTAATAAACGTCACACAGTCAGTATTCACGGAGTTACAGACGCACACGCACACACACACACTCACCTCCAATGGTCCGATACTTCTGAATTATTTTTTTGTTTTCCTGCTAAGTTGGAATAATATTTCTACAGAGATCTTTGTGTATACATTATATACAATATCATAATTTTCTCTTTTCAAAAATTAACATTCCTTTTAAAATAAACCAGGCCCTGATGATATTAATAAAGCAAGAGAATACTGTCAACACACATTGAGTGACGACGTCAGTGTTTAGTGCTTAAACAGAGTAATGAGTTCTAGTTTATCTGTGTTTATACTTACATGTTTTTTTGTTCTAAAAGCTACAGATAGTTCGATAACCTCTCTTACTGTATGTGCCAAGTGAAATATTTTGTGATGCTCCTGATTGTAAGATTCAGATACATATTCATGTTGGTTTTGGCCACTATGAGGTGTGTTTTATTTTAATGGAGATTTATGCTGGCTTGTCAAAGCTGCAGTTAAATCCCTCAGCTAATTAACCCCTTCAGCTGTGCTTCAGTCATTGCTGAGTTGTAAACCTTTGTACGAATATCATTCCAAAGGTTTGGTCTGAGGGGCACAAGTGTTGATTAAAGAAAACTATGAGCCCAGTGGGTGCTTCATGTGGTTTTTTCCCCCCTACTTTTAGCAAACAGCCCTGGCAGTGAGAGTATACATTTCCAGTCCCTTGGAAAAAGAAGCTGCGTATGTGTCTCACTGTTGCCTGAGGGTTTGGCTCCAGAGTTGGTCCAGACGGTACACCACTATCATTCCTCCTAATTACTTTGGTTCAGGGAAAGGAGCTAAAGTATAAAACCCATTGTTTTTTCACAGTCCTTTCAGGATTCAGGTAAAATATTCTATTGGTAAATTTGATTTGTCCTCTCCTATCCACTACAACTGTCACACGTACGCAGGTACGAAGCAAACATGGTGTATATTCACATCTACGTGCCCTGCAGGCTTTCCCTGCAGCAGCAAAGTGCTGTGCCCTAATCCCTCCCCCCCAAGTCCACTCAATTAATTTTATTGTAATTATGTGTGACACGATTCAAACAAACTAGGAAAAACAATTCATCCTGTGGCATTAAGACTTTACTACCCATCTGTCCTCAGTTTCCTGAGTCATGAGCCCTAGGACTTCTTCAGACAGTTTAGTGTGTTATGGTTGGTTGTGTTTATCCTGAAAAAGGTGCAGAAACTTTGCTAAAAATGAAGCTGCAGATGGTCAGCAGTCACTCCCATTGCCCTGGAGAAGGGTGAAGTGCTCTGCTTGCAATCAGCAGCTCTCCAGCTGGTGGCAACTCGGAGCTGGAGCTTCAGGCTCTGCTTGGGTTACACTCACAGCTGTAAGGTAAAGGTGACCCTGCTCACAGCTCTGCAGAGTCTCAATGACACCCGAGGAATCATTTCTCACGATTCTTTCCTACTAAACATCGTCCCTGAAATGAAAAAAAGCAAGACTAACCAGTGCAGAATGTTTCCAGCGATTTAACACAACTCTTGTAAAAATGAGCGTATCTATTCCAACATGGTACAGCTTGACCACTACATTTTCCTTACATGGATACAGTATAGAATTGCATGTTCTCAGCAGCCACATAAAGCTCAGTGACATTTGAGTGGTTTTTTATTTCCTAGTGTCTTTTTTGCAAGATCCATATATCCCAGCCTCCTTGTTGCTAGTAGAAATTTTGGAAGAAACATTTTTCAGTGACTTCTAGGTGAAGAAATAAAAACTCCATGAATAAGGCTACAGATCAAACTCTTTGTGTCCTCCTTTGCTTTTTCACACGAGTTACGTGGGCACTCCTGTGACAAGGGCCTCAGCAGAAGTTCCTCTGCAGTAAGAGCCAATGTTACATGTTTGTAGCAGAGTTCTAGGTCAGATGTTTAGTCCAGTCATTGAGTACTTAAAAGCAGTTCAGGAAGCACTGATCTCCCCCTCCTACAGCCCTGAAACCATCACTCGGAAGGAGGGTGGCACGTGTCTGTGCCGAGGGCTGGCGCTGGGGCTGACACACGGGCTGGCACAGCTGGCATCAACTCCTCCTATGGACGGCAGGTAGGCGTGGTGAAGGATGGGCAGCTGCAAGGACAGCCGGCGCTGTATGCTGCGGGAGAGACGGGGAGAGCAGCGTTAGCCGAGGGGCACACGGAACACATCCCCGGGATGCTGCGAGGGAGCTCTCTGTGCCTGCCGCTGTGACCGACAGGGTTAATGCCGAGAGCATCGCACTTGCTGATGCTGAACTGGGCCACCATGACGTTGTTTTCCCCACAGGGAATTTTTCTGACAGGTTAGACATGACAAAGGAAGCTAAGCGTGCTTTCTCAGCATCCCACAACCTTCTGAAATTCGCAGCCACATTCAGATTGGTTGTTAGACTGCTGATACCAAGAACAGGNTCTGGTGCCTGCAGAGCCCTGTCCAGCTGTGCAGACCTGCAGAGGTCACAGACTGACTGTGCTGAGTGAGCCACACATCACTTAGCACAAGGATGGCATTTCTGCAACTCCTGCTAAAGCAAACACACGTGCATGGTGGGAGGGATTTGGGACTGATGGGGTTTCTCCTCTTTTAAGTATCTCCTCTTTAAAGTTTGGGTCTGTGCTTTTGAGTTGATAGATGCTTTTGAGTTCTGTCAGTCTGTGACATGGGACTGAGAAGTTGGCACTCTAAAAGCAGTCCTGCCCAACACCCATACTAAAATTCAGTGTTTCAGAATCCAACATTCTGTATCAATTTTTCCAAGTGGATTGACATCATGATAAGGTATAATTTTTTAAAAAAATAATACTAAATCATGCTTACAGGTATCCCATCTAAGCCCTTTCCTTGGAGAGGATGGTGCCATGAGAAAAGGGCTCTGCTACTCCTGTGCTGTGGATATACTAGCACCTTTCACAAAATCAAAATCCTATTGAGGTTTGTTAGCATAAAAGAAGTTTTCAGTAATTTTATCATCAGGATGGCTTTGTATTTGGAGACAATCACCCTTGAAATACAGAGGCACTTTCTAAAGAGAAGAGAGATGTCAAAGTGACTGAGCTGAACTGAAGACTGGTTTTTGGATTTCAGAACAAAAATGCCCATAGAAAGAATTGTATCACTATAATAGTGTTTTAAATTTATATTTTCCCATTATCTGATATAATGACAGTGTATCGAAAGGCCTTTATAAAAGGTGTTTGTTTAAAAGCTAGCCTTTGGACAGCCTTTTTGATTCAAATGACATTTAATTGCTTTTTTGCTTTATGTTAGGAAGCAAAGGCAGATAATAAGGCATCCATTGCACTGCTTGGGGGCCAAGCAGTATAGCTTTTAAATTCAAATAGAATGAAATGTAGTGTTCTTCTCTTTAGTTTTTTTCACTACAGACTTCGGCTTGTTTATACAGAGGTGCAGTAGATGTAGCTGGTGTCTGCCTACCCAGGAAACTCTTTCTCATTGTTTCTCCCCCTCAGACTCCTTTTTAAAGTTTCATGCAATGTTAGTCCTCAGTGATGATCATTCTAGTGCTGGCAGTGCACTCCTGGAAGTAAACAAAATCCATTCATTGTTATTTTGCTACTGTGCTCGACTCTTCCTGGTGCTATCAATGAAGTCATGCCTTGTTCCCAAGGCGTGCAGAGGGGGCATGGCTTGCTCTTTCCCTCTGCTGAATCCTTATGAGCCTGATGCTGTGGATTGTCTTTCTGTCTCTTGTTGAGGGGTCAAATGCAGAATTGCCTGCACTTATTTTCCCACCAGTGGAAATGCTTACTTTGTTCAACTGTTATAGACTTCTCATTAAAGGGCTTTTTGAAGCTACTCCAAGAGAATCCAGTTGCATAATCAAGTGAATAGGATTTTTTTTTTCATCCATTTCAGTGTTAGCCATACCATGGACAAAGCATGTTTATTTAGCTATGCCAATGGTGGCTGCAGTGGGTGGCAGATTTTGCTTTAACTACTTAAAAGCTTACTTTCACTTGAGAACTTGGTTCCTGGAATTGGGGCAGAGAACTGTAACCTGGAGACTTGTACACAGTTAAGATTGTAGACAAAACTCCCAGAGTGAAACACAAAACAAACCAAAATGATTAGCAATATCCAAACAAACCTGGTATTTTCGCCTGAAATGAAAGTAAATTCTATGCCTTGCCTCACCCTTTGTAGGTTTTTTTCCCCCCAATATCAGTGATTTTCCCTTCTTCCACTCCTGCCACATTTTGCCAATGCTTTGGGGGGAACCCTTGGTATCAATACAGGCTGGAAGATGAAGGGATGGAGAGCAGCCCTACCAAGTGGAAACTGGGGGTGATGGTGGATGAAAAGCTGGACATGACCTGGCAATGTGCACTTGCAGCCCAGAAAGTTAATCACATCCTGGGCTGTAACAAAAGCATTGTGGCCAGTAGCATGAGGGAAGTGGCAATGTCTCTCTGCTCTGCTCTGCTCTGCTGTGGTGAGACCCCATCTGGAATATTGCATTCAGCTCTTCTCACAAGAAGAATGTGGACCTGCTGGAGTGAGTCCAGAGGAAGGCCACAAAGAAAATCAGAGGGCTGAGGGATGTCTTCCATGAAAACAGGCTGAGAGAGCTGGTGTTTTTCAGCTTGGAGAAGAGAAAGCTCCAGGGAGACTTTAAAGCTGCCTTCCAGTACCTAAAGGGAGCTTACAAGAAAGATGGAGAGGGACTTTTTACAAGGGCATGGAGTGAGAGGATGCTGTGTGTGGTTTTAAACAAAAGAGGGTAGATTTAGACTGCATAAAAGTAGTGAATTTTTACGATGAGGGTGGTGAAACACTGCCACAGGTGGCTCAGACACCCCATCCCCGGAGACATTCAAGGCCAAACTGGATGGGGATTTGAACAACCTGATCTACTTGAAGTTGTCTCTGCTCATTGGAGGTGGATTGGACTGACTGATCTTTAAAGATCTCTTCCATTACATGACTCCAGGAATTTGTTTCAAGTTGCCCATGCTATATAGATATGTATATGGAAGCATATATATGGTCAAGTATTTTTGAGAAGTAATGGCTGGCAATAGTGGGTCTAGAAACACAGGCAACCATTGAAGGAGATGGAAAGCAAAGATGATTCCATACACAGAGCACCCACTCATCAGAATTCTGTGTTAGGGCAAGTGTCCTCAGCTCTTACAGAAATATCATTTATTAGGGAAACATAAAATCAGGTAAAACCTTGACTTCCAATGGCAATGCACACAGGAACACAATACAATGCACAATAACAGAAGTGGGGCTAAGGCATTTGAAATATATTTTGGTTTTGTTATAGAAAACCACTAATAAGATCCACTGGTATGCCGGGGGACTGAAAAAAAATTCCTACAACAGTCAAACATCTGAAGTTTTGGGTGAGTGTGTAAGCTGTGTCTAAGCACTCAGAGATTGTTTCAGTTAATTTTGCAGCACATTAATGTTGATTTTTAGCAAATGCAGGAAAGATAGAGAAGCTCTAAAAGACTACAAGAAAGCAAGATGTTCTACTAGCAAGTGAACTAACCATTCTAAACCCACTTTATTTATTTCTAAACCCACATTTGAGTAAGATCATAGATAGATAAATCATGGATAAACCACTCTCAGTGAAGAAACCGATTAACAAAAGCCTGTTCATGCTGAGGCATATGGCTGCAATGCACTAATCCAGTCACAACCAACTTTTTTGAATGAGAATTTTTTGTTACTTGAATTAACATAACTGGCTCCAGTTATGCTTTGAAGTTATGCTTTGAAGGTTACAAAAAAACCCTGCATACAGAAATAGTCTGTTAAGATTGCAAGTTTTAGTGGGGTCCCACAGAAATCTGTCATCACCTCTACTTAGAGATCTGGAAGACTGTTACATATTGTTGCTGTTAAAATGAGAATGGAATGAATTTTAATGGTGCCAAAAGCTAATGACCTGCTGGATGGAGGTCACTGAAGAGAAGGGACAACATGCAGGAATGAAAGCTCATAGATGGATGTCTTTAAGGGTCACAGAGGGTGAACCATTGAACATGGCCATCGTGCAGATAAGCTGACTGATGTGATCTTTTGATAAGCAGGACTGCCCATCAGGAAATATGTGCAGTTTGATGCTCTTCAAAGCAGATGACTTTGCCTGAGAGACAATTCATCCTACTGGTAAAAGAATTATATCTACTTTAAACTGGTTCAGGCTGCTCTCTGGAGGTGAGATGAGCTGGCATGGTACAGTGTTTATCCACACAGCTAAGCATCCCCCAGGATTGTTAAACAGAGAGTAGAAATGGATACAGCTGTGCTGGGGAGTATGTTGAAAAATGGGAAATCAAAGTGCAGGGCTTGTGCCTGTGCACTGGCACTGCTTTGCCTGCTATAGGAGGTGTTAATTTATACTGTGTAGACAGTGTAAACAGGAAAGAAAGTAGTCAACACCCACTTTTTGCTCCTCTTATCTGATGGTCTGACTGGGCATGGAAAATTTTACATGGCAGTGTGGAAAATCTACTGGGTCCTGCCCAGCAGGAACTGCCAAGGGAACTGAGAATACTCTATATTCATGCTCTAAGTCTGCTTTACAGTCATACAGACTGCATTTTCCTTAGGTGCAGGGTTCTAAACCTGACCCAAGAACAAAGAAATTGTTTCCCTCATTCGATTGAGACAATGTAAACATCACCCCATCAGCAAATGTGAAACAACCTCCTGCACTACTGCCTGAGGTGCATGTGTACTGTTGTGCCTTTACTTGGTGCACAACTGTAGAATAAGGGATCTTACAATGAGTCAAATATAGTACTAATGGTAAGAAAGAGTGAAAAAATCCCAAATCAGCTCTTTTTTGGACTCTCTGTAGAGCTTTCATACTAGAAGATGCCAGTTCTCATGAGTCTTGACAAGCACTGGAGGAAGCTGGGATTACTTTTTTTTTTTCCCCACAGCCATTAAAGAGTTAAAACTACTGCAGGAAAATTATTTTCTTGACATCCTCTTTTCATAGGTTTATGACCAAGAGGAAATCTTTTGCAGACTAATGTCCTTGAGATTTGTGTTATTGAATAAGAAATAAGTTTCTCAGACTGTGTGACTGCCTATCAGATACCCTATATATGAAGTGAAATGAGAAAGACAGAAGCTACAGTTGGCCTTTAAATCTTTTTTTTTTTTTCTGCAGAAAATTTACATTTAGCAACCATCAAAGGACAGAAGTGTGCTCCCAGAGAAGTTGAAAAACAAGCCCAGAGGTGCAGAAGGATATCTTAAAGAGTACAAAGTTTGGAGAGAGGCAATCTCTTGTCAAAAACAGGAAGTCCTGAAGACAGCTATACTTCTCTCTGGCAGACCCACTGTGTCTGGGCAGTGTGGCTCTGGTGCCCAAACTGCCGACTCATTCTCAGAGGAGACATTGGCCCTTGGACCTGGCATAGTCACAGCTGTGCAAGAGCTGAATGACACTGTTTAGCTTTAGCAGGACTTTATTAATTGCTTTCCATAAATGTCAGAGACAGATGTTCAGATTTGTACTGATGCACTCTCCAGAACCTTTAGGAAATCTCAGTCTTCACATCAGTTCTCACTAGCCTAGAGGAAGTTCTGTCACCACCAAATATTTTTCTTTTTCTTTGTCTGTATTAAATCTGTATCGAGACAATTGGATTATCTGAGTGTCTGTGTTTTTCTTAGCGTCTTTCTTAATGTAAGGGGGCCACATGTGGATGAGGTTGCATTCACACTACATTATTTCTGATAAATGGTGCTGAAAAAAAACACAGGCCTTTAACAGCTATGCATTAAAGCACTCTGCTGACCCCGCAAAGTCATGAGAGCTCTCTCAGCAAGAGCCCTGCTTTTGTGAAATTACGAGACATTTCATCTACTGTGGGATTTCTTTTTGGTGCATATGTGTGTGTGAATTAGCTTCTTTGCAGGTTTGGGTTGTGTTTTTCCTTTGAGTGCAAGAACAGATTTAGAAATCAACGTGTTTTCCTGCTCCAGGTAGTACAAGACAGTAGCTACTCTCTGCAATCAAGGTTGCTGTTGCTGATGTAACGTGACTCATTCTAGTAATCTGTTTAATTTATTCTGTTTTTAAATAAGTTTTAAAATGGCCCAGGAGTCTGACAGCTATTAGCTCAGGCACTGATGAAGGGATGCTCGTGTAACCATGCTGCCGTGGGGAAACCGCTGATCCGGGCACACACGAGAACGGCGCTTCCCGAGCTCTGGCCCATGGCAGGTCCTGCTCAGCTAGTGGAGGCAGGACACGAGTCTATTGTAGAGGTTCCTAGAGAGAAAAGCTGACACCCCAGGACTCTTTCCCCTCTGTGAATCTAGCCAGTGTTTTGTGTCATCTTCTCCTTGTAGCTGCAGCTTTGTTTCTAAGGGAAACTACTTAGTGCAGGCTTCCCTGTGCCAAAACTCAGGTCCAGCTGCTATGGCAACATTGAAAAGCCCTCAGGACATTTTTTATTTCTCATCTAGCTTAAGAATGTAAAAGAACAAAATGTCTATGTACACTATGAACCCCTCTGGCTGCTGTGTGAAAGGACTTGGACTTTTGACAAGAGCCATAAGACATTTGTGCACATATGTACATCCTCTCCTCCACACACTGGTGGTTGGGCACAGCTCACCCTGTAATTCTCTACAGAAACTTTGGACATCAAGCTATGGATGTTTCCAGCAAGAGAAAAGAAGCATGATGATTTGCCTTTGGGGCACCTTAGGATCTAAAACCCCTGATATCCTTTAAGTTCCACTGGGGTGGTGAGCTGGTGGCAGGTAGGCAGGGAGGCACAGTACAACGTTGCTGGCTACTGGTGCTTCAGGAAGTGTCATTATATTTCCTGTTGCTAATGTTTCATGCTCTCTCTGTAGCTTGGGCTGGCTGAAAGGAGGTACAGTGAGGGTCTTTCCATAAAAAAAATGCATAGAAGGGAAATACAGGCTTTGAAGAAATTTAATAATTTAAATTAACATCTTGTCAGCAAGGTAATAATGTATACTTACTGTTCTGGAGAGTTGATGTCTTCTATAGGATCTTTGCTTGTTCTGGAAGGGTCTGAGCCCCACTGTGCTGGTGGATTTTGATCAAGATGATTTTTCAAAATGGCTTTCTCACCATCTGGATGAATAACACATTCAATTTTACTTTACTGTGATCACATGACCATTTAAAAATTGTTTCATTTTAACTTTTTACAGATATCCATAATGCCACAAAATAAACTCATACTACCTATATCCCAATATAGTGTTAAGTTTTGCTGTGAGAATTTGATACTCTTATGTTTTGGATGATGTGTTCCTCCATAGGAATTACCATGAAGAAACAGAAAAGTGACAAAATTGATATCATGGTCTCTCATCTAGTCTTGGGCTACGTGAAAAATTATTGTAACTATGCTGTTAGAAATTGTAACCTTTTCATGAGCCTTCTTCCTTAAGACTTCTCCTAGAAAAACTATAATCTCATTGATGTATAAACCCTTAGTACTCTTAGGATCACACAGGCAATTAAATGCTGTCATTTGACTATCTGCTCCTGCCATCGCTTTTAGCACGGAATTATGATTCGTATCAGTTGCACTGGTCCATAGGCTGTCTGCAGCAAGCACAGCTAATGGTGTCATTACCCCTTTTTCTTTTCTGCATAGTGATAACAAAACAGATCATAATTCTTGATTCTCCTGGGTGTCCCGGGAGTCCCTGGCTAGCTGTGCTGGAGCCCATGGCATCATTCCTCCTGAGAAATAGGTGTGAACACAGCCATTTTAAGAAGATCCCTTCTTTTCCTGCCTGCTTTTTCTGTGGTAAGCCAAATAAAATCACATGGAACACATCTGAATAATGAGGGCAGTTCACAGTTTTCATAAATAATTACAGAGAGCTCCAAATCCATCACCAGCAGTTGATTGCCACACAAACAGAGAGGCAATGAGTGCCACAGGCATTGAGGCAGTGTGGAAGAGGAGTCTGAGATAAATTCTTGAAGAGGATACTGAAGGATTTGAAAGTGCGTACGAGGGGGGAAAGGAGGAAAAGACTGAAGAAAAAAGGAAAATGGCATGAAAAAGCTGGTATATTTTGAAGGGTTAAGTTTCTTTTCTGTTGTACTCATGTTCAGAAGCCCAAATAATGCTCAGCTCCCAGTATGCTAGGAATAGATATGCTATCAACAGGCACTGGGGGGACAAAACAAGCAGCAGAAACACAAACTGAGGAAAGAAGCTGGAAGCATAAATGTTTTGAGGGCAAACTCCAACATCTATAATTGCCCTCCCAGCAAGGTCATCCCTGGCATTATTTGATAGCATTCACTTCCTACTGTGAAAAACTTAACAAGCAAGCAACAACCAAGTGTGTAGGTGAGGAATCAGCAATGTGCAGACATGAGGATCACTACAGCTCAGAACAGGAGACAAGATTTTTCACTTATGTTGCATTGAAGAGAAGGATCTGGGTGAGAAAGGAGTTGATCAGAACACATGAAACTGCTTCAGTTGGGGCAAGAAAATGTCAGTGAAAGAGAGCTAAGGAATTGAGTTGTAGCCAGAAGAGTGTTTAAAATTAAGAGATGGCAGGATTCACTGATGGTTTAGATGTGAAGGGAACACAGCAAAGAGTCAGATCTGACAGTGGCTAAGATAAACAGTGAGGTCTATCATCTCAGGGCAGTCTGAAGTTTGCTGGTGTGGCATTTGCTGTCACAAGAGTTCAGTTTTTATTTTCTGTACATTGCTTTTCTTTGTATATCAAGTTTGACATTTGCATAAAAGTCTTGTGATGTCTTTAAACAGACATGTAGAAAAGAACACTTTTTACTTCCGTGATTAAAACCAACATTCAGTCCTGAGCTGATCTAAGCTGACAATAGAAACTGCTGACTTTTTGATATAGACCAAAGTAAAAATTTGAGTAACCCTTGTAATTAGGAATGGAAAGGCTCTAAGATTTAATTATTATTATTATTGGCCAAGTCCTTTGGCCAAGATATGCAATTCAACATTTTACAAAGTCACTAAAGATATAATTTTTCATCAAATGATTGGAAAATACAACTGTTGCTGTTTGGGAGTATGTTATTTAATAGAATGATCCGTGTTGTACACACTAAAGGAGTTTCATGTACTTTCAGATGTGCCGTGAGAGAGAGAGAAGGAGGTGGTCCTTGTCAAAAAGGTGGGGGATTTAGTTTAGAGTAGATCAGAAATCATATATTCTCTTCCTACTCACCTCTCAACACCAACTGCCCATATAACACCGTGTGTTATTCTTAATAGACTCTTTTCTACCACTCTTGCAGATGACTTGCCCTTAATCACTGAATAAATTTCTGCATACAAGGCTACCAAATGCAAGTTTTACCGTATATCTATAAAATATAGACAAAATGCACATAAAATTGTCACTTTTTTTTTCCTTTTTCATTTGCTTCTTTCAAAATTAAAAAAAATGTTAGGTAATTCTTATTTGTTAAGCATTTTGGGAGAGGAGTTGTTAGGTTTTTATTTTGCAGCTATGGAAACTAGAATATCTTTATTTTTCATTTACCTTTCATTTAAATAATGAAAAGCAAGATTCTCACTTAGTCATATGCTTCTGGGAGCTGGAGCATAAAGAAAAACACTATTGCCATATGCACTTAAAAAACTTAAAGAGTTTTGAAAACTAGTTTTATATACGTGAACAACTGAAAGCAGTGGTAAACATTTGATTTCCCAGTTTCCCCTAGAAAGTGCAGCAGTGTTTTTGATACTTTCCCATCTTCTCTTCCTCTGTACTTTAAGTATGTTGGCTGGAAAACGCCCTTGGTTCTCAGGGTACTGTCTGCCACTGCAGATTCTACCCAGTAAGTTGCACTGGGATGATGTAACTACCTTTGAAATTGAAATTGCATTAGCCAGAAGCGCCTTCTAAATAATTTTCACCTTTGTGGACCTCAAACCGGAACTCAGAAGTCTGGATAAGTGATGCCTGAGCACTTTCCATTCAGAAAGCTGTCGGGAGAAAAGACAAATACCTCTCAAGGGCCTCACAGAGCACTCAGCAATGGGCTCATTATCAAACAAAGCTGGCTGCCAGTGGTCGGGAGAGCCAGGAAGCTTTAGCTCGGGAGTTTTGCCTACCTGTACCAAAGAAACAGCCTCCATTTACAAAGCTCTGAGCTGCAAGAGCACACTCAATGCAGGCTGCCGAGGGGCTCAGCGAGGAGGTCGCTGCTCCCAGCTGCTCTCCTCTCCCTCTGCCAGGGGTGATCTATAATCACTGCAACCTCGTGCTGCCAGAATTACCTGGGCAGGCTAAAATGCGCCATGCATATTAACAACCCTCGTTTCAGCTGCAGGCAGAAAGCACCAGGTGACTGATGATGCTTCAATTTCTCCCAAGAGTTGAGAAAATATATTTTTTTTAACTATAGGCTTGTTTTTTTGATGTTTGTACCCTGCAGCTTTATTGAACATCTTCATCATTATGCTTTAGTGTCACTACTCTTCTGATGACTTAGAACTGGATGACAGAACTAGTCTTCATCCAATATCTTTCAATTCTACTGTTGTTTCTCTTTTCTAGAAAGCATATATTATGCTCCACAAAGAAGCAAGTATGGTTTAATAAGGACTTATAAGATCTGGCAGAGATAACTTTGACGATTTACTAAAGAGCTCAGGAAACTTAAAAGCTAGAGGCAGATTTTGAACACCTACTATAATCTTTCCCAGTTCTGTTGTTTGGACTGTGAAACACGACTAGCCAGCCTCTGTTTTTCATGTGAATAGGGTGTTAAGAAAGTAAACTGAAAGGAAAAATTAAAATGATCACATCATCAGCTGGATAACCAGAATAAAATTCTCCTTAAGAAAGCACACTGCACTGGGAGTCTTAATCATAGCCTCTGATAGTTGTGTTTTGAGAGGAAGATTTTTTAAAAAAGAAGAGCCAGCAAGATTCTGTTCTGATTTATACTACTTTAAATCAGAAGAAATTCCCTTTACTATAAATTCATTTCTGTGCAAGAAAGGGTAGGCACTGAACCTCTGATAGCTTGGTCTCCCTATTGAAATAGAATCAAGCTCCAATTTCAGGATTGAATCCATTTGTTAGGCTTCATAGAAACTAGCGTACATCTCTATATATATGTCTATAAAGAAAGGAACTATATCCTTGCTTCAAAACAGCATCCCTTTAAAAGAGTTATTTCTGAAAGCCTTTACCTTTGAATCTATTTTTCAATCTCAACCTTAGTGCTTCAATCACATGAACTTCACAGAAATATTTCCCCCATCTATCACAGATGAACTCTGTTTTGCTGCGCATTTGTGAGCAACATGCCTTTGAAATCTGTTTTTCTTTGAGCTGCTTTTACATGGGGAAAAACTAACACCAGGAAACATCGGAGTGGGGTGACAAGTGACAGTATGTAGGCATATCTGACATGTAAATGAATGCTCCCAGCCCATTTACAGCAATGAGTAAAGATTGCTTTCTGGCTTAAAACAGACAAGGTTTTCTGAGCAAGGAAGGGTGCCTGCAGAGAGAGAATCTGCAAAAAGGGTTTGCTCATAAGAGGGGACTGTGGCAAGAATGTCTCTTGCTTCTGTACATCCCATAGAATGGCTGTCATTCCTTAATTTCCCTAATATGCTTCTCTGAAATGTACTGGCCAAGGTAGAAATAGAGGGAGATTCTTCTGCAAGATTTCTTCTGAGCTTCGCTTTATATGAAACTCTCTTAATCCATGATTTTCTGAATTATGTCACATGGAAATAATTTCATGTATTAAGACATCAAAAAGAAGTCAAGTAGAGTGAGATAGTAAGATTCCAAGTGTAGTAAAATTATCCACATCCCCCAGCCCCCTTATCCTTCCTTTATACAGCGTCTCAGTTGAGGCACTTGTTCTCATTTCTTCCAAATGTCAGCCTGGCAAACATAGCTGTGCCTCCAAGCCTGACTCTTCTTGCTGAATGGCTCTGTCAGTTACAGAGATGGCCTGAGCCAAGGGCTGGCCTCCCCCATACTCCACCCCTGCCTCAAACCAAGGCTATAACATGGCTCTGCCACTCCAAAAGGGCCTCCAGATCCCACAAATGCCAGGGGAGGAGTTCGTGTCACCCTGTGCACAGAGTTGAGGTCACTAGGAGGCACAGTGACTCAAAGTCATCTGAGGAATGCAGGAAATGAAGTTAGGGGATGCCTTTTTAAATTCAGCTGGGGAAGCCATTTGTAGTCTCAGAGCCATAGTCCATGGAGCATGATGTAAACTGCTTGACCACACAAAGCTATGTAGCAGTGCAGCTAAAAAGCCTGCATTAAAGGAAAGCAATCAAGCCATAAACCACAAATCACATTTTCCTAATTGCTTTTCTTACATAGCCAATTGCTGTAGATATCTCAGGGACATTATGCATTTGTGAACAAGAGTTGAGTGTCTCAGATAATATCTCTCTTTAAATGAGATATACTGAAATGTGCCGTAAAGAAGGAGTCCCTGTGCCAGCAAAGAGCTCCTGGGATACACCAGGAGCTGTTGCTGTTAATAACTAACCAGGAATCCCAAAGTTATGAAACACTGCCTGAGGTCAGGAAGATACAGGAATTCACAGCTGTATGTACCTTTTTTGGCTAAAGTAATTTCACTTTTGTATCTTAAATCCATATGTTTGATGTAAATGAGGGTGGTGGGGAAGGAAGATATAAATCAGAAACCTCCTTTGGCACTAGGCTATAGGAATTAGGATTTTTAACTCTGGGCAATTTTTACAGATCAGAAGCCTACTGAAGCGTACTATGACATTAAAGTTTGATTGGGGCTTGTTTGAGATGCATTGCCTAAATCCCCTGTTATGATCAGTTCTGTGAGGAGCAGTGCCCTGAGTTTGTGAAAGCAATAGCAATGGGGTTACACTACATGGCATTCTCTGTGTGAGCTCCTCCAGAACAGCAAGGTATTTCATAAAAACAATTCACATATAAGTGAACCACAAAGGAAACATGGCAAATTAGCTGCTATGATTTTTAGTTCCAAGTCAGCTGCTATTTTGAGCCTCTCTCTTCACTGTCCTATTCCCATTTTCCCAGCTCACATTTTTCACAAGATCAAGGAAGGCACAAACCTCATCATCACCTTTAAACCAATATTGGACTGGCTTCCCCAGTTTCACAGTGGGGATGAGAGAGATGGTCACTTCTAGGTCATGCTAATAGATTATTTACAATTCTGAAGCTTCACTCAAGTACCACCAGGGATACATAATTTCAAGTTTCTGTACTTTCCTTTACTGAAAGCTCATGAAATGCATAGCTACAGAAAACATAGTCATGTCATTTGGAGTTAGCGTTCCTGTAGCCGTAAGGGCCAGAATTTTTTTAAGTACCATTTAAGTGATGTCTGTTTGAATCTGCACAGGAGCAGCAGTGACTCAGCAGCATGAATTCTCCAAAGCCTTGTTATTTTTATTGGAACAGCAAATTTATATAAAGCACACAGGTTGACTATTGAGAAAGGATGTGGTGAGTGAAACAGGAGATTTAGATGTAGATAAGGGACAGAGAAGTGTGGAAAGAAAAGAGGCAGAAGAAATGGAATTGGGGGGACAAGAAAAGGCTAGCAAGGGTTGCTGATCACAGTGGCTCAGAGCCTGGAAGTATGAATATTTAACGCTACTTGTGTCCGAATCAGGATACTCTATAATATACATGCATGGAGTATTTGCCACCAAGAGTGGGACTGAACTTCAAATATCTTCTGCAAATTGGGATCCAGGTCTTCCTCATTCCCAGGTGAATCAATGGTCTAACCTTTCCATATAAATTTGGACAAGGGAAAGCATATTTCTCCACCTGTCTCACCTTTTGTGAGGAGCTTTATGTGGTAGATACATTAAGAAAATTGGATCCAGCAACTTCAGTATGCAGAATATCTACCCTGTAAATCCCAATAATATACAGTTCCAAGCTATCCTGGACATTAAGGCTCCATGCTTACAGATTTTAAATACCCACCCCATAGCAAAAATGTAGAAGCTGGGGAGCTGTACTGGGGGAAAATTAGGAACAAAGACAATCTTGGATGCTGTTGCTTAAATCAGCAGTTAGGCATCAATGTCTTTTGTAGACATAACCACTAGTAAGTGCAGAAAGGTTATATTTTACCCTTGATTTCTTTGCCTGCCTCCTACTGCTAATGGAGTGCATCTTGCTGTGGGAAGTATCCATCCTAAATTTATACCCACTGTATTTCTTGAGAATCATTTTTTGTTTCTCATACCCAAACTCAGATGGGCACTTGGCACAATGCAATGTATCTTTTCTGCTTGAAATATTATTCATGATTTATCATTTTTCCCAGAGCATCTGACATGAGAGGAACATTCTATGTGTTCCTTTCAAACTGCCTCATCCCACTCACTGATGTTAGTTCTTGCTCCTGATCTCAGCCCAATAATCACACGCCTCCAGCAGCTATTTACGTTTTCTTTTTCCTCCTTTCCCCTCTTTTTTTGTGTTTTTTTTTCTTTTCTTTTAAAAAGGACACTGAGAACTCTCCCTTTTTCTTCTTTTTGCCAAAAGTTATACAACCTATTGTATACCCAGGCTAAAACAAAAGGTGCAAGAAAAAGTAACCTTATCCAACCGAAATTTCAATATGCTTCAAAAATGCATGTGAACTCTTGCTGTTGTTCTAAAATTTTTTTTCAGATTTATTCATAGGAGTAACTTCTGTCCCACTTAATCAAGCCTATGGTGCCAAAACAATAGGAAGCCTGAGCCTTGCAGTGTAACAAACTTGCAAATATACAAATTCCGAACACAGAGCAACCAGTTTTTCACATGCTATAGGAATAGTCAGCTGTACAAAGCTATTCGCCAGAAGTCACAAAGTAGATCCATTCTAGAGTCAGATATGGAAGGTGGGTGTCCTGGCTTCCACTTTTATTGCACTATGCACCAGATTTTATTGCTTCCCAAAAAGCAAAATGGCTCTAATGGAAGCAATTCTCTTGCATGTATTTCTTCAGGGAGCGATGCAAGAGACACAGGAGAAACAACTTAGGAATATTACAGTTGTCATTAAATCCCTTTTTATCAGTTCCTAGGGAAGAATTTTCATACATGAGTGGCTTCAATTCTGCATAAAGAATCCAAATCAACACTGAAATATTTACATGCTTCTCTTTTACATGCTTGATAGCAGCGTCCAAAAGCAGGATTTCAGCAGCCTAGTCAGGCAGGCACATACTAAACTGGGCTTAAAATTCTGTGACTTTCCTCTCTCCGTGCAGCACAAAAAACTTGACTTCTGAACACAAGTACGCTTCTAAAAGTTTCCCACTTCACCATGCGTATTACAATAGAAGAACTATATGTAGAAATAATTACTCAGTGGGTACCATGTAGTTTATTTTGTGAATCTGCATACTCTCAGTAATTCAACCAAAATATTTAAACTGTCTTACCAAGGTCTGAGTGCTCTGAAACCAATTCAGTGAGATTTCTATTAAAAGGTTTGGCATGTTAAGCTACTACATTTTACTAACACTCACCTTTGCCATCTGTGAAGTTCCGTATACTAAGAATGTCATTAAGGTCCTGATAGTGGTTCTGTTTAATGTATGTTGTTTTCTCAGGTGTGTCCTGAAGTTGCATTGTGACTTCTTCCAAGTCTTTGTCCAGCTGCAAAAGAAAGAGAGCACAAATCCTTCAAAATTCAAGAGTCCTCGTTTCAGGCATCTGCAGTGAGGCACAGCTTTCTATAATTAGACTGCAAGGCAGGTGGTAATGCAATAACTACACTGTGACAAATACAGTTTTCTTATAACACTACTCCACTACCTCTAAAAACAATGCTACAAGTAACAAATTGCGTTCAACTGTGATATTGCACACTGGGCATAGGAGAGGAATAAGCTTTAGAAGTTGACAGTAGAAGCAATTCAACTGTACTGACAAATGAGATATAGGCATAAGAAAGCCCAGTCTGAAAACCTCTCAGCTATTTATTATCTACATGTAAAGTTGAGGCATACAGAGCTATAACCATATCATCTACCAAATTATCAAACATACAGGAGAATATAAGGAAACTATGGCATGTCCAGTCATGTGAGTCACTGCAGTCAACTTTACCAGGAATGTACTTTTAGCTCTGAGCAGAGCACAGTGTGCCCTCCTCAGAGGCTGACTTGTTCTCTATTGTCTACAGCCCCAATAGAAAATGACAAGAAACAAGCTTCCTATTCCTCTTCGTGAACAGTTGTGCAGGGTGTGGTGTCCAGAGTACGTCCCACTCACTACCAGTTTAATTGCATTTTAAAAGTGCTGAATTTAGCTTTACATTAGTCCTTATAGAACTGGGACATAGCAACTCAAACTAGATGAGCCAGAGATGTAGCTGCTAGCCATGGTAGGGCATGTTCCAAATCCCCTTGGCAATGAAACTGATTTGGACTCACTGGTTCTGGGAATTTAATCTGTTTAAGCAAAGTCCAAAAGAAATAGGCAGAGCCCTGCAAGCACTAATGTGGATGCTCTGATCAGCCTTAGTTCCCCTCACCATCATGAGGCTTGCAAGGCACAGGCTGATATCTTGTGTTAGGAAGCTTAGTAGGAAAAAAACTACAGCAGAGTAAAGGAACAGAAATAGCCAGCAGGCATCTAGGCCTTCATTAAAAATTTCAAGGCTCTCACATGAAAGGGACCTGGCAAAGCTGAACTAAATTTCTTTAACAAGGCAGAGATAACTTTTACTTTTGGACTCTTTGGTAGCCTGAGTAAATACCTTTTAGTTACCTAGGCAATTGTCATTACTTAAGAGCTGGGCAAAGAAATAAGTGTAGCAATAAAATAGTTTTTCTTCAAGGTATAAAAATACAGACTGGGCACACATTCATTTCTTTATGATATGATCAGTTATGGTTACCTTGCCTCAAAAACTGGGCTGTCTTCAAGACTAGTTTGCCATCATTTCAGGTCCACTATAAATGTACATGCCATAGCTCTAATGGAATTCAGGTACTCCATGTACTCAGCCTTTCCCTCAGTAGATACTGAAGAAAACACCACCTTTGTGAGAAAGGAGTCAGCTCACGTGTTCATAAAGGTATTTTTCTACCTTAAGAAAATATGTAACTGTTTCATGGAAGATGTAAAAATCTGTCTAGCAAGTTTTCGTGCAAGCTCTCAGAGAGGTAGAGAAATAACAGCAACAGCAGCCTCAGAACTCAAGCATAAACAGGAGCAAAGACAGCCCTTAAGTGGCCCTGGGGCTGTGGGTCTCTGTTACACTTGCTTGTAAAGGTTACACTTCTGGAGCTGTGGAGCTCAGCATGTCCATGTGACACAGCAGAGTTAATTGGCCTCTCACAAATAAATAGGGCAAGTTTAGTTCCATTTTGCTGAGGCACCTGCTACATATTTGCTGTACTAGTTAGCAATCCATATAAACTGTCTCTTTTCTATTATTTCTATGGGGAAAGTTAACTTTTTTTCTCTAAAAAGTAGTCAGCATTTAAGCAGATTGCAGAATTGTGACAAAAAACAATGAAAAATGAAGTGCCTAGGCAGTATATACAGTAAACAATACCTCTGTAATTTTCATTCTCAAGCGGTGGTTCTCTGACTGCAATCCTTCTAGTCGAGATGTGCTGGCCTGATTGACGCTGGTGACTGATGTTGATGTTTTTGAATCTTCTTTCTTTTGATTTTGAGTGAACTGAAACCGTCTGTTCTGTGTGGCTGCATCTGGATTTGTTCGCAGTGTGATGAGCTGAAAGGTTGAAAAGCCTTAAGAAATCCTGGGGTTTTTTTTTTTTGTAGCTATTTATTTTGTATCTCAAAATACTGAAAGGCAAACCAAGAGCTTCTTTTTGACTTTCAAGTATAAAACTCTGGAAAGCGAGCTCTGCTTGCAATGTGCACTACTTGAGATGATTTCTAAATAACTTTATAGAATAAGTTGAATGAAAATGATTATGAGAAGGGAAACATTAAAAAAAATTGGAAAAAAAACTCATTCAAAAGATATTTATCTGGATTTGAAATATATTAAATATATTTTAATATTCTATCAAATATATTTTTCTTCTTCATTGATATCTTTATACTTTCAAAGGATATATTCCTTCTTCAAGAAAAATATAATCCACCAAACCCTTCTCTTCCCAAGCACAGTTTCATCTGAAATTTGTCCTTTCCTACTGTTACAAGTAACACTCAAGCAGTGAAAGACATGAAGCAGGAGTATTAACAGAGAGAACTCATGGGAGATTGCACTCTGGAGATAACAGAAACTTAATTAGTTTTTAGCAACCCAAAATAAACCAAATCTGTTCAAACAAATTAAATAAGCCACTTAAAAAAAGGTTAACCTTAAACATATTTAATTTAAGCAAATATAAGTAAAATTTAACACTCAGTGACAATGTGAAAATACCACCTCGACATGAGGAGAGAAAGCTGCTGCTGTTTGGCAGTGGGGGGAGAGATTCTCAGATTACTCCAGAGAATACAAAATTCATGCTACTTGCCAAGCAGCACACATATATATTTGTATACAGACAAAGCTGAAGGAGCTCCCTGCCCTGAGAGAATAGGCATGGAATCATAAATCCAAAGGTATTGAGTTGTCTGAAAAGAGAGGATGGTCAATCATTTTGTATGCACAGCCCAGCCAGATTTTGTGGTGTAGCTATATTTTGGAATTGATTCCTCTTTTTCTTAAGAGTGTGGACCTGTTCTGTAGCTCCAGTGGCATGAAGTAAGGCCCTTACTTCTGATCAAGAGAGATCTGACTGCTCAGACTCTGAAGAATGTGGTCCCTGGCATGTATTTACAGACCAAGGCTACAGACTGGGATGATGCTTGCAGATAGTACATTTAATTTCTCAGGTGGTAAAGTAGATGGAGAAGGAGAAGAGGCTCTGTGTCTGCTTCACCTTAGTTGTTACTGGTAAAATTTGCCTTCAAAAATTCCAGACCTCTAAAGTAATTGAATATATCAAGTTCAGCCAACCTGACAAGTTGCATGCTGGAGGATTAAGGGAACTGGTCCAAGTCACCATGAGGCCACTCTCAGTTACTTTTGGAAGATGATGTTGATTTTGAGCAGATTTTTAGAATTGGAAGAAAGGGAACATCACAGCTGCGTTCAGGAGATGTGAGAGAAGAATTTGGGGAAATGCCTCCTTGTCACTTTCACCTCAGTCCAGGGGGTATGTTGCAGTAAATCCTCTGGGGAACCATTTCCAAACATATTAAGAGCAAGAATATGATTAGAAGCAGTCATTGTTGATTTATGAAAGAGAAATCCTGCCTGAACAATCTGATTTATAGCTGTCTTCAGTGAGATGTCTGGGCTAGTTGATGAAGGTAGAGGGTTATTTTTCTTGACTTAAGCAAAGATTTCACACTGTCTCCCAGAGCATCGTCATAGTTAAACCGACAAAATGACTGGGCAAGGGACCACTGAAGTGGATTCAAATTGGGCTGAACTGACAGGCTCAGAGGATTGTGGTAGCCAGTCTCTAATGCTGTTCCTCAGTCTGGAAGGAAATGTGTCTGGGCCAACAAGAATCCCCTAAAGCTAGGCAAAGGCATATATAAATACTAAGTCCTGCCTTTGAGGAGAAATAACCCCCAGCACCTACCCAAACAGCACAAGGGCTGTTTGGCTGGAAAGTACCTTCCAGTAAAGGCACTGGAAATTGTGGTGGAACATGAGCTAATAATACCCTGGGCCAATGAGGTGATCCTTCCTTTCTACTCAGCCTGGACACACCTGGAGAGCACACCTGGTGTGCTGTGTCCAGGTTTGGGCTGCCCAGAACAAGAGAGAAATAGGTGTAGCAAACAAAGCTCAGAGAAGGGCCACAAAAAAGCTAGAAGAAAGTTGCAGCCCTTATGATATAAGTAGAGACTGATTATTTAGCCTTGAGATGGAAGACATTGCAAGGAATATTATTCATGTATATTCAATATATCATGGAGGAGACTGAAGAAGATGAAGTCAGACTCGTCTCAATAATGTACAGCGAAAGGGAGGGAGACATAAGATGAAAAACAAAATTTTCACTTAAACATCAGAAAAAACTCTTCCTATTGTGAATGGGGTCAAATGCTGGTAGAGATACTCAGAGGAGTTGGGAATTAATCATCTGGAAGTAACCAAGACCCAGCTGCTTAAGGCCCTGGGTATCTTGCTGTAGCTGAACCTTCCTAGAGGGAAGCGTCTTCACTCCCACAGTTCTTTGTTTCAAATTAGGCTGGTTGTAATGGCTGATTTGTCTAAGTCCCAGACCAAAGACAACATGAAAATGAAGTTAAAGGTGAAGAATGGTAATTACAAAACTTCTTAAGCAGCAGGCAGAAGTGTTACAAGATAAAAGTTCTGCTATTTTATGTGGTCTAAGTTAAAACTGAATATAAGATGAAGTATTGCCATTGAATCGTCCTCACCTGAGAGTCTATAGACAAAGATTGGATGTTTTGCAACAGGGACATGGTGTAATGAATTAATTCACATGGTGTGGACTAGATTAAAAAGTCCACGGGCAACATTGTTGGCTCATGCTGTACAAAGAATGAGATTAGATGAACATTGTAAATTTTTTTTCTACCATAAAGTCAGTGGAACTTAAATCTTGCTGTTAAAGTGGAACCTAAATCTGTGCAGTTTCAATTTTAACAAAGGGTCAGTGTTGAATATCCACAGAGCAAATTGTACCAACACAGAAAAGAAATGTTTTAATCCTTAGAACTGATTTTGCCTTGGTGCTCTCTGCAGGAAACTGGATCAGAGTTAATGTGTTAATGTCATTGCAGCCAGAAATGGTATGCACTTGCTGGGAAACTACAAGTGAGCCCAGTGTTCTGTCTCAAAATGGATTGAGTAGAAAAAATGGAAGGACATGGAAGCTTCATAAGCATAGATAAGCTTATGACAATTACTTCATGAAGGGAGAGTGCATATTAAGATTTTTTCTGTTAAAGAAGTGAAGAGTATGCTGAAAAGTACTACAGATACCTTGATCCTTAAAAAGGTAGACAATTTCCAACAGGAAAAATATACATAATAGGTGTTTGAATTCTGCAGGTAACTTCTACAAGATACCCTTGAATGCAGAAATCTAGAATAGTTTTAACAATGTCTGGAAAGTTTTGACTGGATTACATGAATGTGTACATGTAAGTACAATGTAGTATAATGCTATCAACATTTGCACCTTTAAATGGAGAGGGTAATGAGCATTATTTTCTCTGATCTCTCTTACTCTGCTATGGGATTTTCCTCATGTTTTTTTCTGAGGCACTTGGTACTGAACAAAATGGCAATGGATGAAGTGGACATTTAATTGGAGAAGTATAGTAATTGCCATGGTATAAGTAAATAAGACTAGTAGAGCTTACAAGAAGGAAGGGGAAAATGTCATGTTTCATCCCTTAGTGTGTCTACATCGTTGAGTAGTTGCCTATTTAGATGCATAAAAGGGCTGTGGGGTAAAATTGAATTTCAGCACTGTTGACCCAGGAGACTGCTGAAGATTAGTTAAAAGGAATGCACTTTACTTGGTATAGCAGAGAACTAGTGGCACTCACCTGGCTCAGAACACATTAATGCTTGCATCTGTCAGGTCAGTTTAATAAATGAGAAAGTGCAGACTTCCAGGTCTGCATTATCATCCCCGGGCTTGATGACCAACAGGCTTTACTATTCACCAGAAATCTTCCTAAGTCTCCAAGATTGTACTAATTTATGACATAATTGCTTGAGGGGGGAGATTTGGTGCCTGTCTCACACGAACACCTTACCTAGATGTACAAACAAGGCAGTGTTGGATAATCTCCTGTGGTGTCTAGATGAGGTATTGTGCAACCTGTGCTGGAGCAGGCTGAGGGGAGAGTGCTTGCCAGCTGTCCTGCTGTGACTGTGGCACAGCACGGCCAAAGGAGATGTAGGACAATATATACAAGAGCTAGAAGAACTCTCCAGCTGTGAAAACACTCACATGGGCATTGGAAGTGCTGCATTCCAGCCTCTGCTTCAACATCTTTTTTTTGTACCTCATCCAATGATGAATTTTATTGCTAAATAGCTAAGCATTTGGAAACCTCACAATACACAGAAAGAGGTTAGAGACTTCAAGCTAGGAAGCTACGGTTCATGTTTGTATTTTGAGTGAAAAAGAACTGAGAGGAAAAATGAGGGTAAGGTAATAGGGGTTTAAAAGAAGATCAGAGGAAGAAGGGGTTAAAAAAGGAATCAGAAAAATGAACCTGTGACAAGAGAAGAGAAGGATGGGCAAAGGAGCATGAAAGCAAACGGGCAAAGGGCATGGACAGCATTAATAATTCTCTTTGAAGAGAGTTCTGACATTCTTTGGAGGTATTTTTGGCATCAGAGTTTTAATATGCATTTTCATATGGCTTACCCTCTTAAATCTTGCAGTGTTTCAAAGTACACTCTATTGCCGTGTTTGTGAATATTCCCTCAATTTAGAACAAAGTTGTGATTCTTCCCTAAGATCCAGAACAAAAATATGACTATATATGTCTGTATGGCTTTTTAATATTTGAGAAGTGAATTGCAGAACTCGCATAAACATCCTGTTTAGTCAGTCATGGAGAATGAATTACTTTGCTTTTTTAGCATATGACAAATCAGATTCTTTTGCTAGTCTGCACCCCTAGTTTCTTTCAGTGGTTACACTTTGAGATAAGATTATTAGCTTGTTTGTCTTGCTGCTTTTGCACACATAGTTCTTGGTCCCCCAGTAGATGAGATGCCACTCAGCACCAGAATCTACTGACTATAATTTGCTCAATGCATTGATTGAACACGGTCCAATAAAGAGCCATAAACCTCCTTTAAATACTCACTTGAAAAATCTAAAAACAGATTCTGGAGGCAAAAAGACTTACATTTTGCCTTGCACATGTTTCAGACATCCAACTGCATATGTATCTAATTTGGGGTAATAAGCTATGTTTATGCAGGCCACTTAAAATGAATACAATTGAAAATTTTACTTCAAAACATAGAATGCACTCCCTAGTACTTGAGGCTTTGCTAAGCAAGCTTACATAAAACCCAGTTTTCCCTTCATTCAAGATCTGTCATATTCATGTCTAAAGCTTAACTCTGCAAGAGAACTGATCAAGTTCCAGCCCTCTATTAAGTATCTTCTCGATTCTTCCAACAAGGCAAAATTAAACTGTCCTCAGTGCCCAAAATAGCAAAAGGAAATGAAAGCACATGTCTCCCAGTCTGTGTCTCACTTAGTCCTTTAATATCTCCATTAATAAATATAACTTCAGTGTCAGCGTTTGCAGCATAGACACAGTTTTCCTCTGAGGTACTGACAAAGCCTACTGTACCACCATAAATGAATACTAAGAGGTTTCAACACAATTGATCTCTTATCATGCTAGTGAACTAGAAGATCTTACTATTTTGTAGGTATAGAAACAGAGATCTTGATTATCTTGTTTAGGGTATGTAGGAATCTTAGAATATCCAGGGAAGGGACCCATTGGGATCACGGAAGTCCAGCTCCTGGCCCTGCACAGGAATGCCCCAAGGATCACACCAAGTGCCCAAGAGCATTGTTCAAATGCCTCTTGAACTTTGTCAGGCTGATGCTGTTACCATTTCCCTCGATATCCCTTTCCAGTGCTCAGCCACCTTCTGGGTGAAGAACCTTTTCCTAATATCCAACCCAAAACTCCCAGAGACAGCTTTATGGCATTCCTTTGGTATCTACAACTGGTCACCAAAAAGCAGAGGGAAGAGCAGCAACATGGCAGAGTAGACAACAGGACCTGTCTCCCCTGAATCTCTGCTTATGTCTCCACTCTTTCAAAAAATTTCTTCAAAAAGTTGGAAATAGAGACTATTCCACCGAAACTACAGAAAATAACTTTTTTTTCACCAGTAACAATTTCAGTAAAACTATAGGCATCAGAAGCTCATGTATTCACACTCTCTCCAAAATGTCATAAAGCTTTGTTTTTCCTTCAGTGTCCAGAGAAAAGAGTTTATAGATGGGCTTGGTTAAGAATTCATACACATTCCCTGCACTTGAAAAGGTGATGAACACCTACATATTACAGCATAACTACAAAACAGCAAGAAAAAAAATCCAGATCCATGCAAAACAAATTCACCTACCTTAGGTACAAACACAAGGCAGAGAGTAATGGTGCTGCAGAATATTATGACTAAAGCAACGATGCAGAACTGCACATTGGGCTGGTCCCGAGTAAGGAATGAGACAGCAGCACCGATAATGCACATTATCCCCACGTTGTATACACTCATTCCGATGTACTTGCTGTCATTCAAAGCAGGAATGCTGACATTTCGTGTCTCCCAGGCAAGGAAACACCCAAATAACTGAAATGGTAAAAGGAGAAATGATGATAGTTTTAAGAGGAATTGACTGTCATCCAGAAAAAACACTAATTTAAGACAGGTATGTTTTCCAACTTGACAAACATAGGCAGTATTACAATTCAGAGATATACACCTACCTTTTCCTCAATATCTAATTATAGGTGTGATTTGTTTTGCTCACTAGGACAGGCTCCTGCTCAAGCAAGAAAAATGTTAAACTTAAAACTAGTCCTGATTGGAACAAATTTTTCTAAATGCTATGATTATCTTCATTTTATATTTTAAATAGTTTTTAAAGACTGTGCTTCCTGTTTCTTTTCAAGGATTCCAGTAAAGATATAATGTGCATTGTTTTTTTAGCTATTTTTAGCAGTTGTTCTCAATATACTCTTATCAATGTAGCTATTCATTACATGATTATCACCTACATTAATAAGCAGCAGTGCCAAGATGTGTCCCATGAGAGATAAATATACAATGTAGAAAGTGTCACCCGAGTTGTTCAGATTACAATTATAATGTCTTTTATTATAGTGGGAGTTGGTAATGGCCTTTCAATTGCAGTTGTCTAATGATTTCTGGCATAAAACATTCTTGTGGCAATTTTTTGTTTGCATTTTTCCTTTGGTGTATTTTTAAGTTTTAGCCCCTTTGTTATTTGCAATATGCTTTTGCAATTCAGCAGAGGAAAGCCTGCAGTGGAAGGAAGCCATCTTCATCCCTTGAAATTTAATTAGATTTTTCTGCAACATGAACTGCTGTAGACAATTATTTTCTTCCTCTTGCATTCCTCAGAGGAGTTCTGGCAATGCAGTAAAGGCTTAAATGAACTCAAGGCGTTGCAAATAGGTAACCCAGCCTACAATCTAGGCAAAGCCCCATAGGAGTGTATGGAGCCTTGGGAAGCATGTCAGACAGCACATGGTATTGGATGGAAGGGGAGAACAGAGAGAGGAACTACTATGAAGGTCCAGGACATGGTTTCTATCATGGTTCTCTAGCTTTTTTTCTGATCACAATGCAGGGATAGACAAGAAGGAGAAAGAGCAAAGGTGCACTCCAATGACCTTGTTAGCCTTTCTCCCAGACCATCAGATTTGTCCACTGCCACGTCATGGAGATAATATTCTCTTTTATACAACTTCAATTTACGTGCAATCCTGGAAACTGGAGGTCAATGGTGATGCCATTTGAGAGATTAATTTCAAGTTGTCTAATATAGTTTACCTTACATTCTTTGTTTTTTTTGTTTTTTTTTTCCTGTGGCAAATAACCTGGACTAGAAGAACAGTGTTTGGTTGCCAGACAAGCAAGGGAAATGGCAGATTGATGTTTGCCCTACAAACTTGGGTTTCAACCCAAGTTCTAGTAACACTGATACTCTAGTAATGCAAGTTTCTTTGATTATTTGCTTAGTTTTAATCTCAAATAACAATGGCAACAAAGCCAACCACTTTTGACTCAGCTACTTTGCACTCCCACAGCCACTTCCAGGATGCAGTTACCTACCTACTCATCCAGGCACTTCCAACCAGGACATGCTGCTGAATTGCCAGCCCTGCCCTCCCTGAGCTTGTCTGCTGCCTTATTTCATTCTCTGGCCTACAGCACATATATCTGTCAACACCCTGCCACATGTTCATGAGTAGAGCTGGCTGGGAGGCTTTGGCAGATTAGGAATCTACTCTCAGACCACGGAGTGTGGCAGGCTGCAGGGGCTTCCCAGTCCAGGCAAGGGATGTAGAACCATTTGCTCACCCACTTTCCACTGCTACCATCACTGCTGCAACCCCTATCAAGATACATTGCCACAGGTGGCCCATCCAAGCAAGAGCAGCAGTAACTGCCCTTGCAATCCCTACCCAAGTCTTTCTCAACGACATTCCCACCTTATCCCTCTACATCTGCTGCAGGAGATGGTCCTGCTCAGGGCACTCTTTGCCTCTTTGTTGCAGTCCTTCGGTTTAATCTCCTTTGGTAGGACTAGAGCCCTCACCTCACTCTGGCCCGTTGCCTCTTCTGCTCACCTTCCTAGCAGCACAAGAATTGCAGGAAGGACAGCAGAGGCTGCTGCAGGCAGAGCACGGGAAGGGGATGCCCTTAAGGGGTCTGTAGACAACTACCTGGATCACCAAGGGGTCTCAGCAATCAGGTAAGGCAGCTGAGGTGAGTGAGCCCCTTATCAAGCTTTGTGCCAGAGCAACAGCTCATCCTCAGAGACATTTTCAGAGCCCCTCTGGTAAACAAGGTAATCCCTCCTACAGGAAAGCACGCAGGCAGCATTCCTTTGCTGTTGGGTCTGGCACTGTGCGCAGGCAGAGCAGGAACGTACAGACCCTTTTTCAGGCTCTGCAGAAGCAAATTGCCACTATATTCACCTGGGTGCATGGGGGGTAATAGAGTGGTGGTACCCATTTTCATGGCACAAACCTGTTTCCCCCAAACCCCACCATCTCAGGGGGTTTCCTGTTCTCCTCTCCCTGCACTCTTGGTGCTGCATAACTCAGTTCTGCTGCAAATTTAGGTTTTGCCAGCCCTGAACTGACAAACAGGCTGGTCTGGGCTGAGCTGTTTTGAGGAGTAGAAGGAATCCTTGTCTGTACTTCTACATCACATTTTTAAAGGGATAAGACCCCGATTAACTATGGAGAACATTTCTATTTTCTCCTACTATGGTTAATTATTAATGAGATTTTTAGGGTTGTAGGTCATCCCTCACTCTCTTCCACTTCCCCCAGTATGAACAGATTCCATTCCAAAAGCATTATTCTGGGAAAAAAGCCAACATACTTACATGAGGCCAGCACTTATTACAAATAATGGGGATGAATTTATAGCTGAGGCGGTTATAAAATGATCTAAAATATCAATTATAATGGAAAAAAGATCGTTTGAAGAGTGTTGTGGGGGTTATGGTCTGGCCCATTCTCATTTATAATTGAGAATAGCACGGAAAATGGTTAAATATCTTCTGGATGAAAGGAAGATATATATTTATTTATATGATAACTAAAGAAAGGGAGAGACTCTTGCAGCAAGTGGGTTTCCTCAGAATGAGGCACTATAAATCTAGGAGCATTGTTCTTAATTTTTATTAGCATTTTGGGTAAAATGCTTGCCTCAGGAAGAGAGATCTCCTTTTCTAAAAGTCACAGCTCATCTTTGAGACTCAAACATGGATAAAAGCTGAGAGTTTTCTGCATCCTGCTGCCAGGGCAGTGGTGACTGCAGAGGTGCTCCTTGTTTGCCTGGTACAGATGCCTGCAGGGCTCTGTGGGGCTGGTAAAGTTTCTCCTCTGAGATAAAGCCTTCCTGAGGGAACATGATGCTTTGCTTTTTCTCCACCTGCCCTTCCTATTTTACCCCTTCCTGAGGCTCAGACAATATGCACACATGAAATATTCAGTTTTATGACTGTAAAAATGTCTTGGTTGAGGAATGGGATGCAGATATTGCTACTGAAAGGTCCAGATTTCTGTGATTCCTTGACAACTTTGAATATGAAACTTGGGAGTTACAGTTCAAAATACAGTTCAGTTAAAAATCTAGTTCAGCTCCTCTTTACTCTTGGTACCTAAATTTTAAACATTCATCTTCCCCAGATAAAAAAAATTGCATTTCAAATTATGCTTGAGGGCACCTAATTCTTGAGACTGCTGTGGAATTTAAGGACTATTTGATATTTTTAGGCTGCCTGCTGGGATTTGTAATGCAGCTCTCTCTTCTCCTATTGCTCCTAGAGGGCTCAAGCTGGTAAAGGCTTCTCAGACTGTCTGCTGGCTTGGGCCCCACACAAAATACATCAGCAGCCATCTTCATTCAAGACAATGATTCTGGTGATGACCATTGCATAGCTTAATGTTTGGAGAACACAGCACAATTCCAAATTTTGCCTGAGATGTGCTCCCTAACCCCAGAGCAGTCTGGCTTCAGAAGGAGCTCTCGAACATCTTTCAGAGCTGTCGGATTTTATGTAATGAGTGCCTGTCTTAATGAATTGGGCACTTGCGTGGGATGTTAACTCTGATCTCTGCTGAGAATTTTGGTTAAACAGTCTTTAGAGAAGGCATGCCTAAATACACATTGAGATGGAGGCAGGCAGCTCCTAGCAGAGCTAAAAAGCTGGATTCAGAGAGGTGTAGGACACATCTGTCCCCACTGCTTTACACCAGTTACAATTCCCATCCTGAGGCTTCTGATGGACCCCACACATCTCTGAAGGAGTTTGAATAACTCGAGGCTACACATTCCCCTATAGAAAGCTGTTGTCTAAAATGTAAGGACACCTCAGCCTACTGTCAAGTCTAATGACCTAATTATAGTCCTTTTTGGATCTCAGCCAATGACACTGAAAATGCAGCTAGGAAGGCTTCCTACACTGTTATTCATGAACTTAAAAGCCTTCTTCAATTTTAGTGGTCTAATACACACATCTTCTTTATGTAGAAAGTGCCATAAAGTATTGGTTTGGATTTTCTCAGAAGATATGGGCAGCTGTACATGCAGAATTGGTTTGTTTCATCTTTTGTTTGAGGCTAGGCAGCTTCCATTTGACACTGATTTAGAGTATTACCTTTGCAACTGCTGGTGTGGTAGGTTTAGGCTGTGTTGTCAGTGCACCTAAAAAGACTGTGAGAAAACCACTGTATAAATTTGGAGAAAACAGTATCTGAAGACAAAAGGATTGTATCACTGTGATTAAAGATAGAATAGGGGTCACTAAAAGAAATATGTATTAAAATGTTAGAGGTGATACAGGTGTATGGAGAATATTATACTTGTGTTTGCATTCAACAGGCAAACTTAATTTTTGTACTGATTAAATTTTGATATCTGGGAATATATGTTGATGAATATGGGAATATTTGTAGCTGTAGTATTGGAAAACATTTAACACTGTTTTTTAAGGCTCTACTAGCTAGTTAATTTTAAATCTTGTTTATGAGAATTACTGCTAAATACAGTAACAATTTCTTAGATCCATAATATATACTGATACAACCAAGTGCCTAATTTGCTATTGGGTTGCACAAACTGTCACATGACAGAAAAACTATTTATTCACCTCCGTTGCCCTGTACTACCTTTGGAAAATTTTTTTAATGCTTCATTTCAAAGTCATGTCAGCTTAGGTTATTAACAGTATTATGAAAGAAAGATAGAGAAAATTACACTAAAGATATCTGACAAAAACAGAAAAATACCAAAGGAAAAACCTCCAGTCTTGTTCAGAAATCATGCTTGCCAATAACTAGGGGATATGCTTTTGGAAAGATTATATATTGGACCAGGCTGCAGCTTTGCAGCTAATTGCTGTATTGTAGTAGCAATGACCCTGTTCACTCGCAGATTGTAACCCTACTGTGTGCCACATAAAAGAATAAAAGCAAGCCTTTTCTTCAAAGATTTTACTTTTGGAGATGTTTATTTGTTTTGGTTTTGTTTCTTCTAGCTAGATTACTGTGAGATTTTCCCTCCTTAAACCAAGGCAGTTCTAGATTCTGGCCTGTAAAGACCTTTCAGCCTGAAGTAACTGTGAAGCTTGACTTGTGCGTTCTCTGCTCAGGTTCATTCATTAAATCCAGATTGTCACAGACACAGGCACATTTTTATTTCAGTGAAATGGCTGCAGATATTTTTCAATGAAAAAGGATAAAAGGATTTTTTGTTTTTATATTTTCACTGGAGAATTGTGCAATACAAAGTACTGAGCAGTTTTCAGGAAGATGCTTAGAAAAGTGACTTTTTTTTTTTTAATTTAATTACCTGTACAATAAGTAAGATTAGAAAACTGAAAGACAAACTACTCTCCATTACCTTCACTGTCAGTACAATCTGATGTTAAACCATTGCTCACTCACCTCATAGATCTGCTATGAGTCAGCTGTGTAATGTGTATTTAGTTAATTTTCACAAAGCTGCTCTGGGTAGATGTTACTAAGGGGAAGCTTAAGATTTCTATTGAGCATTAGGACAAGAGCTAAATATTGATTTTAATTGCAAGATATGCATATTCAGCTACTGAAGGACTTTCTTCTTAAAGGCCTTGGCAAAACCCTTTATTCCCAGTGGAAGAGAGAAAAGCAGCTGCACAAAGCTATGAACACTAACAGGCATCCAGATTTCACTTTATACTCAGTTTCCCAAATCAACAGGTCAATAAAATATTTTCCCCTCTTTCCATTCAGAGTGTATTTGACTTTTTCCATGAAAATTCTGCTTAGTCATGAAACACATTATAGTAATTCAGTCGAAACAAAGGCACAACTGGTCATTAGCAAATATCCATTTGGAATAGCTTTATATTGTCTCTGGCATAAGATTACCACAATCACAGCTCTGCAAAGAGGTGAAGCATCTCTGCTAAAAGCCAGTGTTGTGCTACAGTTTAAACTTATTACTGCTATGCAAAAACTGATGCCAAGAGACATGTAAGGGAATACTGCCCTATATGCAACATTTCAAAAATATATTTCAAGTTCTCTTATGGTCATATTAGGGCAAAATTTATCCAACAAAACCATATGGAAATGTAGTTTTGGACGCTAAAATACTCTCCATGTTTTATTGAAGATATAATAAGTATCTGGTACCACTATAAATTACTTTCCCTCGCCACAAAACTTAACTATCTTCCTCTCTAATCATTGTAAGATGGGACAGATGGGCCCCATCAGTTAGATGAGTTGGAATCATGCAAGTTAATTGATAAGGAGGTAGGAGCTTCTTCAGAATTCTCTTTTTGATCATGAAGGGAATTAGGAAAGAATGAAAATATATGTGTTAAAAATCAAAGGTATTATTAGAAAACAATTGAGAATTTTAACATAATCTGAAAATTATTCAATTTTTCTACACATCAAGTTTATTAATTTTATACAGGAATTAATTAATAATATGATTGACACAATCTCACAAGATAATTGAGAGGGACTTGAGGAAATAATCTAGTGCAACCTCCTGCTCAAAAAGCAGGCTCAGATGTGAGTTCAGTCCAGGTTGTTCGAACTTTTATCCAATCTGGTTCTGGAACCTTTTAAGGATAAAGGCTGATCAAGCCCCCTGAGTGAGCTACTCCACTGCTTCCTTTGTCTTAGCAACAAAAAAAAAATTTCTTTATATCCAGCTTTCATTGAGTAAATATAAAATACTAGTAAAATAATAAAAGGAGGGGCATGTGTTGCACACCACAGCTGTACTGTTCATATGCAGCTCCTGGGTTCAACACACACAGAGGGCTTAAGCACCTGAGCAGTAGTGAGAAGCTACATCCAACATCCAGCAAGGACAGTCAGACCATCCCTCAGTACCACCTGTAGGGTACCTAGAGTGCTGTCAATGACCAAGTTTTCTGCTGGATATTTGCAAACTGGTGACTGTCACACAACCAGCATCTGCTTCCCCTCCTTCCTGCCAAGGCAAGAACACCAAATGATGACTGAAGACCAGGCTGCAGGGCACTGGCTGCAACCCAAGCTCTAAACTATGGTACCTAGCTCCTTTTTTGAAAATCTACTTCCAAGTGTATGAAAGAGATGGAAAAGTAATGTTTATGTACTAGTCAACAATGCAAAGGAAGCCGTTGGAGAAGGGAGAAGGGGTAGCAGTAGGTATATTTACAAACAACGACTGAAATATGTTTGTGAATGTGCTGTAAATTATCTGTCCTAAGCTGCACATATGAAAAAATGCCCTTCTTACCTTAAAAATTGCTTTGGTTGTTGTGGAATGTAAAACAAACAAGCAATAAAATTGGCCAAAGATTGGATAGAATCTAACAGAAGTTAAAAAGAGGGAATTCATAATAATGATTGTGATTCAAAGATCTAAAATAGAGATAGTGGAAAGGTAAGTTAAATGTATAGTAATAAATGATAGGCTAGCAGCATTAACAGAACTCATAAGGATTTATAAAAATGTAAGTTGAGAAAAATAATCATAATAACGATTCATTCCTTGGAAGATGACAAATCCAATAGCAATGATGCATGATCAGATATGCTTAACAATGGGATTTGTCCTATATTTACATAGAGAGGGAAGAGTCCATTCACATCTTGCCAAAACAGTGAAGTGAGCTTATTCCAGCAATAAGAGAGAGCTCTTGAAAACTCTGTCTAGAGAAGCTGCTGTAATTGCAGAGATCCCGTAACTTACATGCAGTAGTTCTAAGATTTGATTTAGAAGTTTTCTGGACTGCTGGGCTTAATTGTTGATATTTATTGGAATTCTGGCAAAGCTTCACTTAAGATACAAAGAAGCCATATGGGAAAAGAGAAAGTGGAACACCCCCAGTGATTACAGAGCTATTACCATAATTTCTACCCTAAGCAAATTAATGAAATGGCTGACACATGAACTCAGCCAATAAGTGGGGGAAAAAAAAAAAGGGATAGCAGTAGAATTTAAATTGCTATTATTCTTTTAAAATGAGTTTGCAAGGCTGAATAAAGGTAATTACATTCATGTAGGATACATGGATTTCTCAGTAGCATTTGTCCTAATACTGCAAAGTATCATTATTTAAATATAGAATGCTATAAAATCAATACAACAAATTTAAACTGATTGAAATCTATGTGATGGATCTCAATATATAATTATTAATGAGAATCTACTAAAAAAAAAAAAAGATTCTCTAAAAAATTTCACACTTAAGCTGTCCTAGATATGTACATTGACTTGGAGGAGATAACAACATGGCTGAAAGAGGAAGCAGATGGGAAGGGTGGTAGACAATTCACAGAAAGATTTTTAGAGAAATCATAGAAATTTGGCCAAATGCAAGGCAAGTTACCTAGAAAGAAGGACATCATGACATTTTAGAGTAAGGGGGATAACATATATGCAAGACCCACCAAAGCTCAAGGCTTGGAAGTAAGACAAATTCAGCTTAGAAATTAGAGAGCCTTAGGAAGCAGAGGATTCATTCAGACTTGAAATTAAGATTGAATATTATCCCAAGGATATTTTTTGGTTGAATAAATACTTTATTTGGCTTCCAAATCAATCACAGAGTTGTGTTGGGCAGTATATCAACTATAGTGAAATGCTGGAATATCAATCATTAGAATAAAATAAATTTCTTATTCTTAGTGACATTTATCAAGTCCCATGATGAATATGTATTATTTTCTGTTCCTTTCTCAGTCATGAAATACTGATATTTTCATTCTTAGTGAGTTTAGCTAAGGACAACACATTAAAAACAGTGTATGAGAAGAGCTTGCTATTATTAGTTATGGCTTAAAACCCCCTCAATTAACACAGGGCAAAAGTAGGATTTCATACAGAGAGCAACAGCCAAGCTCAAAATATAGTTTTGCCTCAAAAGCCTGTTTCTCAGTAGCTGAATAACAGGTACCTGTAATAACATATCAGGGACACAATGAGACTTCCAACATTTGTACACCTTGAGTCTNAAGTAGGATTTCATACAGAGAGCAACAGCCAAGCTCAAAATATAGTTTTGCCTCAAAAGCCTGTTTCTCAGTGGCTGAATAACAGGTACCTGTAATAACATATCAGGGACACAATGAGACTTCCAACATTTGTACACCTTGAGTCTACTGCTAACTCAAAGCATTATCAGGAAGAGAGGAATTAAACAGTAGACACAACTAAGGTGTGTGTGATTAATAAACAAAGCATTCAAGGAGTCCAGTCTGCTATTGTTCTGGCTGAGACAAATAACTCATACTTCTCAGAAAGATGTTAGTGCACTCCCTAATAATGTGCCATCAGCAAGTTTAAGATTGTGTGTTTTCTATCATCCTTTGGAATATATGAAAAAAATTGCTTTTCAACTATGTCTGACTCATCAAAAATAAAAATATTGCAACTGACTAGTTGACATGCAGCTGATCTACTTGACATGGTGGTGTTCAGGCATAGGTTGGACTCGGTCTCAGAAGCCTTTTTCAGGCTAATTGATTCTGTAATGGTCAACATGTACATATAGACAGACCTCAAACTTGTATGCAGGCTTTTTGGAGCTGAACTTGATTAGGGAGAAAACAGTGAATCCCCTATGTATGAAGGAACTGGAGCAGACTAATACATTGGTCATTAAAAAGATTAATAAAATGGTAAAGAAAAAATTTAGAATGGTGATTTTCTTGTTATTCTCTAGTCATCTGAGGAATCTGAATCTAACAACTGAGAAGCCTTCATGCAGAGTAAGCATTTCCTCACATCCCTTCAGAGGCAATTGAAGAATTGTGAATCTGACTTTTAGAGTTTGCTTACTTTAATGTAGAGGGAACCAGTGTATCCTGTCAAGTAATGCTTTCCCTTAGTTTGCCATTCCTTGCCTTCCCTGCCCTTTCCTGCCCTTCAGTGCTCTGCCCTACCCTCAGTGATTTATTCACTTCATCAGTGCACTTAAGATATCAGAATGGACAGTATTGCTTTTCCTTCAAGACAAAAAAGAAAGAACTTTTTCAGGTTAACCCAATTTTTTGTATTTCCATTTTGAGACAAGAGGTCACAGTAAATAATTTTGGCTGGAGTAAAGCCATTTCACCTTAAATATTGCATTGTGCTGTAATTAACAATACTAACTCCTTAGTATATAGCATGTTAAGTTAGTGTTAATTAATGTAGTTCATTATTAAAAATCACAGAATTTTGTATTAGCTGAACTTTTATAAAATGATACAGTACCATGAGAGATTCTGTTTTTTAATTCTGAAGGCAAAGTATGTGTGGTGTAGAGAAATGCCTGGTGATGAGATAAAGTGCATCAATTCTGTTGTCCTCATATCACTCATTCACTCATCATAGCAATTATTTAAATGATTCAGATGAGTATCTTCCTTTTTAATATGTAGCAATTTGTGTGTTAAGAGGGCACTGGAGTAATAAAAAGTGTGTGTTTCTCTGGTGGTTATGAAACACTGTGTGTCTGAAATTAGTGAGTAATGGCATACATAAAATAAATAGGATATTAGTAGCACTTAAGCTGAATATAACAGATATACCACAAACCAAGAAATTCAATAGTAAATTGGATACTTTACATATGCATATTTGCACATATATGCACATAATGCTGTCTAATAATGCAATTGCATTTGCAAAATAAGTTTGCAAATGACACTCACAGACTTAAAGAGTATCTTGTAGAAAACAGTCCAACACACAGGCTGACAAACCAATCTAGGGCAAAGGACTGGTGAGGACCCAAGAGGTTTGATCGCTGTCTAACACCACTCAAACTTGAAGCCTCAAAGAAAGTTGCTGGAGAATGTATATTTAAAACATTTTAACCAAAAACATTGCTGAAGTTATTAAAAAAAACAAAAAAACCTTACCAGTTTTTTGAGTCTTACCATGGCCCTAGTGCTGGTGAATGTCACAACTCCCAACCTGTGGTGCCCTTCAGGACACAAATTCCTTGTTGCTGTGCTATATGCCAAGGTTAATGTGCATCCAGAGCCACCACAAGCTGACCAACCAGTGTGACATGCTGAGGAGTGGGATGTCTCCTAATTCCTGATCCCTTTGGAGGGAGCATATACATCCTAGCTCTTTATTTCACAGCCTGCTTAGACATTCTCTGAAAAGGAGGCATCTACACCTAAAGTTGTCTTTTTTTTACTTTTTCTTTATTAAATGAAAAGCTGAGAAAGCTTCCTTTTGGCTAGTAGCTCTAGGATCAGAGCTCTCACCTGGGACCTGGAGTCACTTGATGCTAGTGCCTCCTTGCTTGAAAGCTTACGCCAGCGGAGTGGTCTGACCACAAAGCAACTTTCAGAATTTAAGGAAACAAAACTTCTCATCCCTCCCTGCTGAACCTTATATTGGGTATTTAAAGACTTTTCAGCCTGGAAAAAGCAGCATGTAAAGTAGCAGGACTTGTCAGAGCAGTCATTCACAGGAGAGAAGGAAGAAGAAGACTCCAGGCACCAGCAGCTCCCTTTGGGCAGCAGCACCAAGCATGCCATGTGGAAGCAGCTGAGCCAGTCTTTCCCCAGTGTCCTAATGAACCAGCATGCTCCAATTGCACAGAACAGATTGACCCCTTCAGGCAGTGTAGACTAATGTCTATCAGGCTTGGGATCCAGATGGGGCTCAACTCGAGATAGGTGTTTGCTGGTCAGTGCTGTCCATATCAGACGTTTTCAAAACCTCCAGGCTCAGTAGCTTTTAATCACTAATAGTCACCCATACAGTTTTGTTTTTTTTGGTTGTTTTTTTTTTGAACTATCAAGCCTTAAGGTGCCTGGTTTCTGAGGTCCGTTTTAGTTACTAAATCTTTTTATGGGGATGAGTCTCAGTAACAAAAGGGTTATTTTGATTCAGGTCCCAGATTAACCTTGCATCTCATGACTATTCCTCAAATACAGTAGCAACTAAGAGGCAAACATCTTGGACAACCTTGTTCTACCACTTTGGAGAACCTACAGGAATTCAGATGATTTGACTTCTTTATTTACAAAGTTGTCTCATTAATAGACCCATCTTTGGGGGAGCCTATATTGAATTTCTAAGTTTGTGGTATATCCATAATATTCAGCTTAAATACTACAGATGTCTTATTTATCTTAGATATGCACATATCCACATATTACTGCCTAATGAACACTAGAACAGATCTGATTACAGAAGTTGTACTTGAGGCAGTTTTTACTCACTCCCAGCCATCAGGAAGGCAAACATATATCAGTTCATTCCTATCAGTAAATATCAGCTTGAAGTCAGTGCTGTGCAGAAGAAGCAGTGCTTACCATCAGCAGCCCTTTATAAGCATAGACAATTCCAAGCCAAATGGTCATGTGGGTGTTTTCGCAGTGCTCCAGGATGGGTCGGATGGAGATGTCTCTGCCCGCAGGGTCCGGCTGCAAAAAGAAAAGGCAAAATATTTTGACTCAGATTTCCTTTGCTTCACACCTCAGTGGTACTTATCTCTATTTCAGTAGATTGAGGATGTTCAGGATACAGAGCAGACAACTTAAGGGTAACTTGTGAGAGCAGACCCATGAACCTGCAGAGAAATACAGTGAAAAGCAAGGATCTGAGGAAACAGTTGCTTGATAGCTTCTACCTGGAGAGGTCACATCTACTGCAAACCTGAAAGAAAATATCTGAAGTTGCTTTGTGTTTAATAGTGTCAGTCATATTTATCAGCTTTAGGACATCTACTTTTTCTATAAGGCAAACAGCTTGAAAGCACAGGCATGAAAAACAGTGCATTTAAATTTCTTTTTCCTTTCACCTGCGGTTCTTGTGTCACTGACAAATCACTGATAGACAATGTATGAAACATTGCTGTATTTCAGGCGGTTTTTCATTGATAACCATGAACTAAATCAATGACTATTTACTATGGAAACTGTACCAGTAGCTCAGAAGAGATTATAAATCATAAAAATAAATAAAATAATTAAAATTCTTTTAGAGCCAGTGATAACATGTGTAAAATGAAACATTTCTGGAAGCTTTGCAGCTCTGTATTTATTTTGAAAAGGAGATTGTATAATATTGCAGAATTCAGAGGACTTGGAGATTATCAAAACTGTTTGTACGAAGGAAGAGCAATAACAAAGACTCAGAGAAATCTGCAGGAACCATCCCTTGACCTACTCACTTTGTTACTAGCTACTGTGCTGTACACAACTAGAATAGATATTAGGGTCTGGTCCAACTGCTAGACTGCTTGTTAATGATGTACATTGTAAAAGAACACAAGGCTCTTGTATGTGACTCTAAGAGAACTTGTCTTACTTCCATACTGCAGAGCACTCCTGTTGGCTATTCTCAGATGCATGTATCTACAGCCTGCTGTGTTTACAGAAAATGCTGAAATACTGAAAACTAGTTTTCCTTTCTACTTTGAAAGACTGGATTTGAACTTCAGCCAAACTAAGATCGACCCAGATGTACCTTTCTGTACCTTGTTGTCCAGTGGGCTTTTCCATTTTCCTTTTTTATGAATAACACAAGTAAAATGTCTCATGAAGAAGTATAATGATTATTATACGAGGAAAAAAGGTGTTTTCACCAATTGAAAAGTAGATTTGTACATGGAAGGACTTTGGGGAGATCTGAATAATTTTCTGAAGTTTATTTTTGCTCCCCCTGATGATGTATGACTTCTGCTATGTATTTCAGTGCTCATAGCAATAATCGTTAGTTCACTTTCTTCCACTGGTGTTTTTATATGTGAGTCATTTCCCCTGACCTCATACATGGTAAAAAAAAAAAAAAAAAGAAAGAGAAAACCCAAACAACCTTCTGCTATGATGCACTGCACAGTGAAACTATTCACAATATTCTTTGCAAAGGCTCCAGTAGGCAAGATTCTAATACTTAAAACCTTTTCCTACCCCAGACTTCTGTAAAAACCCTAAATGGGAAAGTTAAGCTCTTGGAAAAAAAAGGTGTCCTAAAATAAAGTAAGATAAAAAACCAAGGCAGCAATATTAACTCTCCCAAAGAGCTTATGACTCCATCCTAATGGTTGCTGATGGCAGGCAAACAACCATTAGCTGAAGAACTGAAATGACTGCAAACATTAAGTGTCATCACAACATTTAAGAAGCTACAAATGTTTGTCTGGGGATCAGTTGAACTACTTCATTCTCCCTGATCAATGACAAAAGCCCAGTGCTAAAATTTAGGTGCACTGAAAGCACCTTTTCATGTCAAAGTTACAACCTAATATATTTAACATCTCTTTTTTCTGTTATGTAATAAACTCCACAGGACAAATCATTCACACTGAGCTCTGAATGTGTTACTGATGTGTCACCAGGACTGTAGTAGAGAGAAATTTTTCTAACCTGCCAAAAGTTCCATCTCTCATGGTCTGGAATTACAGAAGTGACATAAAATTTAAGGTTTTGATCATCAGAGTGCTTTCCTTTTCTTTTTTTTCCCTTCACACTGGTGAGTCAGCACAGGACTGTCTCTTTGTTTCCCCAGTTCCACATCCCTTCTGCTAGGTATTTCCTCTATTTCAGTTTCCCACTTTTCTGAAGTAAGAAAGTATATAAATAATGAGGACTTTCACCTGGTGTGATGGATGATGTCATGTGGTTTGTTTTCCTTGTTCCTAGATTGAAAACTGTAATCGCACCTGGACTGAAGGATTCCTGCACTTTTAAGTGACTATAAGTAATTGGAATAATTCCCCATTTTGAGGAATATTACTGAAATGAGAACTCCTATTTGATTTGTGCCAGATTATATGTTTATGTAATTTTATACAATTTATATATTTACTATATGAAAATTTCATCAAAACTGGGAAGTGTATGTCCATTCATTACTCAAAATCTCTCTTTTAAGATCCAGGCACAAAAATGATGAAGTGGAAAACATCATTTCTTTTCCAATACTATTAGAGAGTAAATATTGTTTCCTTAGTAGGAAGACTGTCAGATTTTATGAGGCATGATAGTTCAAAATCGATGTTAATTAAGTAAAACAGTGTGTTCAGATTTTCTTTGTGAGATAGGAAAATCTTGTGAAGCGCTCTAGGTAGAACAGGGAGAGAATATTGATTGCAGCAAAAGTGTACATGTGGCAGCACTTCTTTCAAAAGACTTTCTAGACCTGCAAGGTGGTAGTATTTTAAACAAAGATTTGTTGAAGTCCTTTGCATGTGGGGTTAAATGTTGGCAGGTAGCAGTAATTTTAAAGTGAACGGATTTTGCTGATTACTTATCACTACTGCAAAATGACATTCCTGTTCGACTCCTTTTAATTTGCCATTCTGTTTCTTCACTGATTTTGCATGAATTAACTAATCATAGCAAAAAGCTGGGTTAAAAAAACATATGATATTTTCTGATGTCAAAAGAATTTTTGAAAACTCTACAATTACAGCTGAATGGGGCACTTGACTGACCTCTCTAATCATCCACCATTTGTGCACTTTGTTATTGCTTTAGAGAGGATGACAACATAAATGCTACCAGTGATTATATATGTACTGGAAATTTGCCCTTTCCTTTTATAGAAAACAATCTCAATGCCCTTCAGATGTCATTCTCAAAAGCCTGAAGACCTCCTATCTTGTGATTAGGCTGAAGCTTTCCTACCTCTTCTGAAACCTAATAAGGTTTCTGACATTGACATCAATTTCTGGAGTGCTTTCAGCAGCTGAACATAAATAGTTTAATCTGTTCACTTTATACAAGAGTTGTGTATCATAACCAGTAAAATGCTTGCTTTACATGAGATATGCTAGGTCTAGAAAGGAACCCAAACCAGTAAACAGATTACCCACAGAATGTTGATATCCCCTGTGTATGTGTGTTTAAAATATTATTAGTCAATTCTGATTAGTCAATTCTGTAGTTCTGTTGCTTTTTCATTTTCTTTTCAGTCTTCTGGGAGGGCTGGCAGATCCTTGTCATAACAGGGAAGTGATGGCCTAGGTGGCAGAGAAGTGAAGCTTAAAACTACTAGGAACGATCAGGGAATTTTGTTTTTTTTTAAATCTATAAGTACAATTTCTTAGTGGTTGTTATACTAGCCAAAATCCCTCTGGAAAAGTCAGATATTTGTATGATGACTAACGTACCTTTGACTTATTTTGTGTCTTTATTGCAATTCCTTTTCTGTAGCTTCACAAAGGTTCTAAAAAGAGGAAGGGTCTATGTGCCCTGAGGCATTTGATCCAGCAAATGTCTGTAAAGAACAGATTGGGCTATCACACAGTATCCAAAAGTCCTTGACCTTCCATGGTGTCCTCATCAGGTCCCTTGGCCAGCAGAGCAGATGATTCTATTTGCAGAGCTGCGGTGCTGCTGTGTGACAGAGCTCACGGGGGGGTCACTAAGGGCATTGCAGCAGACCCCCAGCGTGACTCTGTGCCATTTCTGAAGCTGCACTTTCACCAGTGAGAAAGTCACAGCATCAGGCCTCAGCCTCTTCCAAAGATGAGAGTGGAACATAAGGTAAATAATCGCAGCTTCTGTTTACTATGTTGAAAAGAAACTGCTTTTTCCATAGTATAGGAAAATGCAGGATCATACTCTTCTGTCACACTGTTAAAATGGCCTTCAAATACCATCCCACTCTGTTTTATCTTCCCTTTAAATAGCTTCAATTGAACTGGCATAATGACTGTATACTACAGCTAGTTTGCAGTGTGAATTAGATATCTCTGGCATCTTTAATTTGGCACATTTAGCAGTCATATGGAGTTCACATGTGATTCCTTGTCTTAAAACTCAGACTTTGCTAAATTAGAAGATTGTTCTTACTTTTTAAATTCACTATTTTTTTTTTCTCCCAAGGATAATTATAGTTGGTTTATACTCTGAATTCTGTAAAGGTGTTTCATAAAGGGATTCAAACAGTTTGAGCACACAGTGTGAAATTGAGAGCCAGGCTCTTAATTACTGATGAAAAGAGAAGGATCAAACACTGTCAACTTTTTGATTACTTCATAATTTGTAGGTATTTTTAGAGCAAAACAGCTGATATGAACAGTGATATGAAGAAGAGATTTCCCAGGAAATGGATCCTATTTGTTTCATGTATTTTTAACTTTGTCCAATCATACTTTCCATTTATGCAAAATAGGGATGGCAATACTAAGCTAGGGTAGCTCATTTGGAATGTCTTCCAATTAAAAATTTGGTAGGCAGCCTAGAATAAAAGGCAACCTTGTTTGTTGCTGTTGATACCTGAGCTTAGGGTTGGGTAATCCCATTTTAGGTTTAGTGATCCCATTTTATGTCACAGAGTACCTCAGCAAAGCACAAAACTATTGCTGAATTCTTGCAGTCCAACGACCAATTTAATTTCCCTTCAATGTTAATTGAGAAGCTTGGACATTTCTGTAACATTCTAATGATTGAAAGATGAGATATGAAGTGATTCAGGACACAAGCTTTCTTACATAACTCTGAATACACATCCCTTGCCTCTGTGACATGAATTAGAGGGTATCTTTAGGTTATCCAAGAGGATTAAAGGGTATTTTCTACTTCATTCATTTTCTTGTTATACTAAAAGCCAGTTCAACACTCCACCTGAGTCAATGGACTGGACTTTAGGCATTGTCTGGCTTCACAAATACTTCAAGAATTAAACTATTCCCACAATTCAATATATTAATATATATATGTTTATATTGTAACTCCTGAAAATCTTCATTCCAAGTGGTATTTTAGTATGAGACAGTAATTCATTAACGGTTAGCTATCAATCATGACACAACAAAATGACACTTGCTGGAATACCAACATGAATATCCCCTTTTTTTCTAGTCTGTCACTTTTCTCAATTTGGTTTTCTAAAGAATTAAGAAGATGTATCATGTAAGTCAAGGAAAAAGTAGTGATACATTTGTAGCCTTCAAAAATATAGATGTTGTTATTTTACATCCTTCAGTTCCTTACGTATACAGAATCTAGGCCTATATTTCCAAGTGAACAGGAGTGAAGAGGGACAGGAAACCTCCCTTCCTCCCCCATATATATTAGAGTTAACCACTGTAATTCCTATTATCCCAAAAAAATAAGGTGTGATAGTACAGACACAGTGATATCACTCTGCAATATATTTAAAAGAAACCTACTTTTTAGGTCCCCATCTGCCTCTTGTACAAATAATTCCATAAATCAGTCAGCATACATACTGTAAATTAGTCTGATTTAAAGATGATAAAATGCCAGCAGGGCTATTTATAAATTCTCGTATCATGAATTCGTCCATACATTTATTTGTAGAGAAAATCTCCCATCAGCATTATTCATAACATCACTTTACTTAATGAGTTTTATTTTCCTGTTGCGGTGGTTCATTTCTGTTTAAATGAAACTGTTTTCTGAGAGCCAAAAGGTTCCCAGAGATTTCTTGTTATTTTTATTAATATGATCTCCTAATCCAAGCAGTTTCATTTATTTGTGTTAATATAAAATGCAAAATAGTAGTTCAGACTGAGTCAAGAAATTGCTGTGATCCCTGCAAACAATTGCAGACTAGCAAATGAAAGGGAAAAAGCAAAATTCTCTTGAATCATGGAGAGTTTCAAACGACTGTCACTGAATCTTCCCACTCTGCACTCGGCTATCGCTTCAGTAGAAATTTTACATCACAGTATTTCCTCAGAGAATGTTGCCCCAGTTGCATATCTAGTGACTGGATAATGAAATGTTTCTGTGTGTGTGCATGGAGGCAGAGGGACAAGTGTTACAAAGACTTCATGAAGCGCTCTCGGCAGTAGAACGTGAGGTTTTCTTTGAAGGGAGGGCAAAGGGCCAAGACACATAAGAGAAGTAGGTCAAAGGAATGAGGAACTCTGTTACTAGCCAGACCCTCTTGCACTGTACAGATTCTTCCAGAAATATACAGCTCCTGGTATCAGCTTCACAAGATGAATATCTTCCCCTCTTTTCCTGTGAAGCTGCCCAGAACTGTAGTGCACAAACCAGACTTGCAGTTCCTTCTCTTTTTTTTTTCCTTTCCTAGCTAGATTTCCTGCCGTGCTGAAGGCCATGCCAGGCACTCCTTTTGGTGGCTGGAGCAATTCAATGCCTCCTTGCTTATTCTAATGGAAACAGACGGCATTCCTGGGAAGGATGGCAAAGGCAGAAAGGAGAACAGCCGAGTGAAACCACAGAGGACAGCCAGGGACAAACTGTTTGGGTGGCCCCAGCTGGAACCAAGGTACAGGCTGTTTTATTAATTAATTTCCTAGTGGGTAGGCTTTGAGTTATAAGACAGGATATGACTTACTGCCCCTTATGTGGCACTCAGAGAAACTGGATTTAACACTTTTCCTATAAATAAGCCAGTCTTGCACCCAACAACTAACAGAATCTAACATCAGTTGCTTCTTCCTATAAGAAAAATCATGTCCTCAGTAGTTCCCACCTACTTGGGTCAAAGAGGACAACAATCTCACGTCTACAATTGTCTTATATTTTCTGTTTAGTGTTACAGCTCCCTTGATTTATGGATTCTGAAAATATTTATCACTATGCTTATTTGCATTGTAGTGACAACAACAACAAATGGACACTGACTTTATTTAGAAAGTGAAAAATCCATTGCCTAAGAGGATTTACAAACATATATATCATGTGTGGGAGAAGAGGGAAGCATAAAGTAGGGTTGTATGACATTTTCAGAGGCACATATCAGAAGAGACCACTCCCACCCTATGCAGGCACTGATAAATGAATAGTTTCTGGGCTGTGGCAAATAAAAAAAGATTATTTCTCAATATTAGGGACCATTTTAATTTCCTCACTTGTTTTTTTATATTCTCCAAACAATAAAATGATGGTCCATCAACCTATTGGAGGATTTTGCTGCTATTTTTATGACTGCACAAAGACATAATTGAGGAACTGCTGTATTAAGGGGAGAACTTTCCATTGTTTTCAAAAATTCTGAGCAAAATCTTTAACTTCTAAATCCAAAGACTAGCTTAATAAGTATATTCCATAATCTCATAATGATGATTGAAGCAGATACACCTAATTCTCTTCCATAAGTCCTTCTAAAATTAGGTAATTCAATCTCCCCAATACAAAAGCTGCTTTCCCTTCAATCAACTCCTACTTTCTTGTTGACAATCAAACATAAGGTATACCTCAATGTACAGAAGTACATGAAAACATATGTCTTTCATAAAAATTTTGAAGATTTTGATTTTTTTCTCACATCTTGCAACACTAGTAATCTCTCAGACACAAAAATTTTTACATACAATTTTCATGCAAAAAATGAGTAGATGAATAAATCAGTAAAGGTCAGGTCAATAGGAATATTTTGATTACTTCAAAAGATTTGATTTCGTTTTGACCTTTTAAAATTGATAACCTTTTTCAATATAACCTAACTCCATTTTGGTAAGAAAGGTCATGTGGAATTCAAAAGAGATGTTCTTTAGTTAACAAAGGTCAACAAGAATATCTTAGCACTTTCCTACCAAAATAATTCTGCATGGGGAACTGACTGAGACTACCTGTTTTACTACAAGTACATGAATCTTATGGCTACTCAATGTTTTCTGAGAAAAATATCTCAATAGTTAACTTAAGGAATACCATCAGTAATTAGCTTGTAAATCCCTGGCCTTGACAGATTTCTTCTGAAAATTCATGCTTGCCAGTGTAACTGACCCTATATTAGGGCAGTGACACCAATGGACGAACCACACATCTTTGCAACTTTTACAGACATAATTATGCTTACAAGTGAAGGCAGGTTATTAACGGTGTACAAAGTATGCCTTTATCTTCAGTAGAGTCCTGTTTCAGTAGTGAAAAATGTAGGTCTAAACAAACTAAAACTACACTTGGAATCTTAAATCAATGTCAGTCCTGCTTTAAAGAAACACTAAAATGTGTCTTAATATTTCATAGCTATATTGACATTACAGTTAAATGAGACTGTCATGCTGGCTGTCTCATCTTCAGTAAAACACAGACTATGGATTTTCATTCCATTAACTCCAGTTTGAAATAAAACATCTCTTTTAGAAAAAAAAACATCCTTTGACAATAAACTTATATAGCTTTTGCTGAGCCAATTGTATTGACTGCAAAAAAAATAGCCCTAATTTTGGTTCTGATATCTAAAATGAATTATCAGGTTCCTTTAGTTCTTACTATGTTTTGTCTACCAAATTGAAAGGCTGCATAACAAAATTGTGTTGCTGTGCGGGTATTTACAGACTTTGACCCAGTAAACTCTTAATATAGTCCTTGATAAGCTATGTCTTGAGCTGGTGTTTCACTGTCAGCATGTTTTATCTTTCTTTAACATGCCTGATTGGTCTTCACTGCACCATTGGACCAGCACATTCCTGCAATCTGAAGAGTGGAATGGAGTATGCTCAGCTGGTCACAGCTGCCCTACAGACATAGCCAGGATTAATACCACTGTAACACCCAAGGTCAAGTCAGACCAAAGCATACACATGTAACCATAGATGCCACAAAATCTCTCCATTCCTCTTTTCTCTGTTTTAAATGAATACAGAAATGTGAAGACAGTTTAAATGCCATAAAAAAGAAAAAAGATAATCCTGAAATCTTATTCACCAAGTATTTTGCTTGATTTCATAGGAATAGTTGACATGAGTGAGAACCCGTAATAGTTGCAATAAGCTACCTTGAAAGCTACGTGCCCCCAACACAACAAGAATAACAGTTACAGGGATTTTTGATTTTTCCATTACATCTTTCTTCTACAAATAGCTATTTCAGTGTTGCCACTTCTATTGACGTTATTCAGAGCAAAGCAGGTAGTCATGGGAATTTTTTTCTTTCTCACAGTTCAGTAAAACTTTTATGCAACATTTTTCTTAAATAATTTATTTTCTTTCAGCATCTGTCAGACCAGATTTCATTTAACACAAGTCTACCACACACTTTAAATGTTGCAGATCCTTTGCTCTGGTATACAACAGAAGAATGTTCAATTGAAAAAGCAAGACAATGTGAAAGAAAACCTAGCAACCATAAAATACATTTTATATTTCCATAGATTTTTTTTACATTGTTAAACTCTAAATCACATAGGGTTTTTTGTTTGTTTTTGAAGCATATATATGATACATATGTATAGATATATATATGTAGCACAAACTACTCTCTGCCTTGTAATTCCCACATATTCTTGAAAATATTGGGTCCATTTGCTTATTTTTAAGGTGATGTTTCTGTGAATTCTTGCATTAGAAGATGTGGACAAGACAAAATGTGTATTCTTTCAAGCTACAATGTTATAGGATGCATTGATCTGATGTGTTTTCATTTCTTTTCTAAAGCTAAATATATAGTGTATATCCATGGCTTTACATTTTTTCTCTTGCCATGTGAACTTGAAGTTATCCTGCTAGATAGAGATGATCTTACCTACAAGCATCTTCCCAGTACAGGTGTATCATATTGTGTCAGGTCTCAACATGTTCCAGGATAGTTCCAGTATTGGAAGCAAAACCTGTAATCTTTACTGGACTTGAAGAATTCTTTGAGGTGGTTATTCTCACGGTAAAGTGCTTCCTCTAAATCTATCCACAATTATTTTAATAGGGTGTAGTTAGCAATTTTATCATTCCTCCTTTTATTTTTTTAGGAATGTCTATTCCATAGCTTTATTTTGACAGGTAAGCATGTTTAATTCTCCTAGAGCACTTCCGGAGCTGACATGAAAGCCATCAAAAACTCTTTCTCAGCATAACCCCTGACAGCTTACATTTGCACCCAAATTTTCATTTCTGAGATTAAGGCATTGAAGAGAAACAGTAAGGGGTTGATGCCTTTGTTCTTGATACCACTTTTCACAGCTCACTGAGAGACCAGCAGAGGACGAGATAAACACAGGGAGACAGGCGTTATCAGCATGAGGGCAGGAAAAACAGCACATTTCTGCACAGTGATGGCTGGTGTTGGCCTGGTTTGTCTGACTTGGCATTCACCTCCTTTGCAGTATTCACCTACAGCCACTAACCAGCCTGTCACACATTTCAGAACAAACCCTTCTGTCTGGGCTATCTGAGCAATTCTTATGCTGCCAGGATCTCCTCTTTTAGGCTGCAGCGTGACAGGATTTGGGGAGAGGCGGGGGCAGTGACCTTCTGGCACTGTGCACTGGGCTGCGTGTGGCAGTGCTGGAGGGCTCCTTGGAGCAGGACCAGCCAAAACAGCTCCAGCAGCAGCAGTGCTGTGGCCCCAGGAAACCTCAGTTTCGCTGAGGTGCTTTGAGGAGCTAAGGAAACTGCAGAACGTTCTGCCACAGAGCTCTCAGTTGACTCTCCCCAAAGTAAATCCATGCTGAGGGTCTCTGGAGCACCTTTGGTAAGAACCAAGTGACCCAGCTCAGTAAGGGGACATGACTCTGATGGAGTAGACTTTCCTACCATTAAGAAACTGAAGCTTGAGGTGGTATTCACAACTCATCTGAGGGTTGAAAAAGCATCAGCAGTGACAATTCTCGGTCACTTGAGATTCTATAAAGCAAAGTAGACTTTTGGAAAATTACTCAGAAAATTCACAAATATATCAAGGATAGAAATAAACCTTGGGAGAAAATCCTGAGACCTAGAAGAATGAAGGAAATACAGAAAACTCAAGAAGACTGAGACATCAGACCATTCTGGCTCAAGAGGATTGTGGGGAGGAAAGGAAGTGGTGGTGAACATTTTTCCCTGTCAAATTAAGAAGAAAAGGAAGAGAGAGCAAATGCAGAAAGTGGACAGGTTCACAGGATTCCCCTGAAAAGCATTTCCTTCTGTCACCACCAAGTGTGGTATGAACTGACTCAACACCAACCTCATAGTCCCCCAGTTAACATATATAAACCAATATACATAAACCAAAAATAGCAAAAAAAAATCTTTCTGCAGCCTGACCAATATTAATAAAAAAAGTATCTCTTAGTGAACTTCTGTAAAAGTAATTTTTTTATTTTGAAATGTGTTTGTGTAAATAAATGCTTATTTCCATGGTAATAAGTCCCAATGTTCCCACAATCACCTTGACATTACTTTATGAATACTTCAGTCATTCAATACAACAAATTAAACAATAGCAATTATTGGTTAGAAATGGAAAACTACTTTCTTAGGAGGCAGTTGAAGGCTATGAAATCTACCTCTGTATGAAATTATATTATAATTATTATAGAAACAGGAACACATATAGAGGCAAAATACAAATGTACTCTTTTGAACTTGACTTAACAGAATCTTAATTTGAAAAATACCCATCCAATATTACCCTGCAAAGATGAATGGAGAGGGAAAGACATGACAGTTTTTCATATGCTTGTTTATGAATAGACAAATATATCCACCCCTGAGAAGTGCCAGGATATGCTCAATGGGATAAACAAGTGGAAAAATTTGAGTAGACCATGATTTAGCAAACCTGTTAAAACACAGGGATTTATATATATCAGATAGTCAATAAGTAGCATGGTTTGTCTGCATACAATTGAGGGATTAGAAAATTTACTGTTCATGAAAAATTTTGAAAGCACCATCAAAGGTGTACTTACACTATTGTTTTCAGGGAAAAGTCCAAACAAATGCTTACCTTAAATGTCAAAATATTACAGTTTTTGCCAGGACTTTTAATCACAGCTGAAAGTTATATGAATTCTATACAGACAGCTTATGACAGCCTTCCTCAATTAAACAGAACAGTCTTTCACAAATAATTATTTTCTCTAGTAATGTGGACAAATTGTGGAACAACTGATTAAGCAGCAAGTAATAAACTGATATATATATATAAATAGAAATAACTGGATGTAGTGTTTCAAAAGGAGAGAGTCCCTATTACACAATTTGCATGTTAAATAGTACCTTAGCACTGTATGAGCAAGCTCTCACAATATGGCCCCATGCATTTAAGATTTTATGGAGGCATATTAACTTCTTATCATTCTTTAAGTATCTTCTTTCCCCCTGAAGACATGAAGTCTGTGGTATCTCGATTCCTCTATCTGCTAATTATGATTAAATAAAAGGTTTCAGTTTTCAATGTAGTATTTTTAAATCCACTGTTTTCAAGAATTGTATCAAATATAATAGTCACAATATGCAATTTGGGTTGACTCACAGGATCATGAATGTAAACATTGAGATATGCATTGCTCATGTGTGAATCAAATCAAACCCTGAGGACCAACATCTCTTGTGGCAAGCAATAAGAATCTTCCTCCAACACTGTCTGATCTATATTAGCTGTGCTAATATGTTCTTTTTAATTAAATAGTATGCAGATGTTATAGTTCAATTTCTATTCCCAGCATATTTTCACAAGAATAAGTTCTCATTCTCTTTAATTCTCTATGTTTGCCAAAATAGTCTCCAATGAATCCAGTAACTTTTAATTCCATGGTTAAAATCATTTGCCCATGCCACGGGTTACAAAGATACAGAATATTGCTTACAGACTGAAATCAGATCCATCAGGTACCATTTGTTGTTTCTGAGGTTTTTTTCAGAATATTTTACTTAGTGGACAGTTAATATAAATAAATACCTGAAATTCCCTGATAGAACACCTACCTATATAAACATAAGAATATCTTTACTGGTACCTCCTAGCCTCCTAAGTTTATCTGCACATGTGAATGGCTATCTTCAACCCTTAGCTTTCCAGCATTATCTAAATGAAAAAACAAAAAGAGAAATGATAAACACACAGATGAAGGACATGACTGAATATGCTATTTTTTTACCATCATCAAGCTATTTTTAATGGATGATGAACACTCACATCTGTACAATATAGTGTTTAAAATGGGTGTGAAAGACAGGCAGGTGCAGGCCATGTTAGCAGAGGAATTTATTTTGTGTGTATGGACAATAGCAAACAAACAAGATATGATGTTATTAAACCTATCCATTAAAGTGGCTGTCCAGCAGGGCTAATGGGTCTTTGCCAAAAGGGTGTATTTTTCTAGCTCTGCAGAGAAGTGCAATTCAGAGTATATTATTGTTTTGGATCCAGCAGCCATATCTAAAAATTGATTGCTGTAGTTCATTCCTGTCAGGCAGCTGCTGGGGTGGGAAGAGCACCTACTCTAGTTATAGCATGCCTTCCCTAAAGTGAATGGGAATCTTACTTTTCATTTTAGTGCAGTCAAAGTTATGCCTGTGATTTTTTACATTTTTCAAGCCTAACAGGATTCCTACAACTGCAGCTGTGAGTCCCCACCTGCAGCACTGCCTGGGCTGGGCACACCTATTCAAACAAAGCCCAGTAGCCTTGCTACCTGCCAGGGGATAGAGCACATCAGGCACACTTTTGGAGCACTTCTGATGTAGGTCCACTGAAAAAGTGAAACTAAATCTGAAGTGCACGTTCCCAAATCAAAATGCTGATGCAGGCAGACAGACAGACAGACACAAAGTTCCTTGAGGAGGGAAGCCTTTTCATAAGTCAAGACTTAGATTAAGCTGAATAACTTGATTATTAAATGTGCATTTATAAATGTGCATGTGCGTTTGTATGTGTGTAGTTTCATATGATGTATCTCTGATACAGATATCTTTTTTTTAAAGAGGAAATTCACTTTTAAGAAGCTGTAATTTGAAGATTCAGTCGTTTTTAATTTACATTAGAATGCTGAACTGTAATTTAACAAGAAGATCAAAACAGAAAACTGAACCACCTTACAGAAGCTGCCTTTAAGGCATGAAGAGAGATTCAGAATGTTTCTGCAAATTGCAGTCTTCAGGCTGATTAGACATTCACTATGTCAGCATCACCACAGACAGAAGCCTGGAGGGGTTTTTTAGCTATACTCTCTTTCTAGATCTGTGTTTTTTAACTTGTGTCAAACAGTGAGAGCAAACTATCAGGTAAGGTAAGGCTGCTTTGTGAGGGTGGCTCCCATGTACTGTAGTAGAGAACACCAGCCACTCTCAGAAGTGCCTTACAGGCACCCAACAAGTCCCTTGGAGTCCTATGGCATGTGCAGGTACTCCTGTGCATATGCAGCAAGTCCAGGGCTTCCTGAAGGTGATCAGAAGAGAATACACAGTGCCCTGTCATCTGGTTAGTACACAGAGCTCACAGAGCCAATAGTCTGAGCACTTAGCAGAAAGCCAAGCATTTATCTTCTCCCAGGCATTTCTCCTTATGGCCAAAATAGTGCCTTGTTTATTAACTCACAGTTTTTGGAGCATAATGCAAAGTGTATACTTTCAAATCCTTAGTCTGTGTCAAATTCACAGTGTATGGAAAATGGGGGTAAAGGGGTGGAATTTACCCAGTGTGTTTTTTTGTCTTTTTAACTACATCTGCTAAAGAACATTTGTAGCTCAGTGGACAGACTGTTGCAAGGACAACAAGATATCAAGCTATTCACATAATTCCAGCTTTAGGAAACCATGGAATAGCTGAGGTCAGAAGGCACATCTGGAAGTCATCTTGTCCTCTCTGCTTCACACAGGACCAGCGAGGGTCAACCACATGATATAATCAACTGTGGTGGTACCCAGCACCTTCCTAGAAAGCACAGGACACGCAGCTTGTTTGCCCAAAGCTGGCCAAGCTGTAGTGCTGCATGAGAGGACATGGCACTGGTGGCACAATTACCTCAGGACCACGTTTCTGGCTACTCCTGAGGTTTGCACAGGAATGCTTTGTTATTCAAGTATGGAATTCAGTCTGCACTCAAAATGAAGTATAGATACGCCAGCGGAATATTCCAAATACAGATCCACAGGAAAAAAAAAAAATCCCATGTTTTACCTCCTGCTTAGCCTTCATGTACATGTCTTTCCCCCTAACATATGTCCTCAATTCCCAAAGTGATGGGTACATTGAAAATTTATGCATGCTTTACATTTAATTTAAGCATGCTTTACATTTAATTTAAGCATTTCCATAGCAACTCCTACATTTCAGGATGTTTTATCCCAAGATGCAGAATATATTCTTTTCAGAAAAATTTCCCAGGCTGTATTTAGCCACATTCATATATGACTTTCTGCAATTTAATTTTCAATGAAAATTACTCTATCATCTACCAGAAGCAAACGTTTTAACAAATAGATTAACTTTTATGACTTGCTTTCATCTTGCTCTGTGTTTAAACAATTAGACCTGCATCAAATGGAGCTAATGAAGCCTGATTGCTCAGAATCAGTATTTTTGATTGATAGATGCAGTGTTTTATAAAGTTCAACTTCGAAGAAATAGATCAAAGGTGCCTCTAAAGGATGAACATGCTTTCCAGAGGCCTGATATTCAACCAGTGTTCACAATGACACGATGATAGATAAATCAAATATGTATATATTACTGTCTGTTGAAGTCTGGAATAAAATTAGAGGGACTTGAAGTGATATATGACACATGTAGCAGTGCAGAATTGATGACCCATACTTCTGTATGGGTGACCTAAACTGTTTTTAAAAACATTTGAGATTCAAGTAGGAATAAAAAACCAACACAGATAGAAGAGGAAATATATATACAAATAAAGGAAAACAGGAGAGGTATGGGAAAGAAGATCTTCCTTGCAAATTTTCACTTGTTTTTCATCAGTATTTTGCCTTTCTAAATGTTACTTCTGACAAGGATTCCACAACTTTAGGCTACTCTTCCCGCCCCTTTGCTGTGACAATAGCAAACTTTCATCACATCTGATTCCTGTTCCAGTACCACAGCTGGTACAGCACACATCTCTCACACTGGTATGCCTCCCTGAGCAGTCGGCATAAACCAAAAATTTGAGGGGAGGTGAACAAAGCATTCAGATTTGCCATCAGGTTATGCACACATCACCTGCATTTTGTGGAAGCAGGAGTGCCTTAGCCAAGTGGTGAACCATCAGGCTTCCCACGCTGTCAGACAGTAACCTGGTGCTTTACTTTCCTGATGTGTCACACAAACCTGATCTCTCTGTAAACACCAACAAATAACCGAAAAGTAAGTGGTGACACACTTCTTGATTTGCAACTTGCACATTTCTTCCAGTTCCATCACTTTCATGCTAGGAAGCAAGAGAAGGAGTTAAGAGAGAGATACTCTCAGGATCCTGGCAGGCTCCAGGACATAACCATCAAATAAATCAATTAATTTAACCCTAATGCAATTATCTGCTTTAGATGAAGGGTGATTTTAGCTTGCTGGATTCGCTTATAAGATCAAACAATTACCCTAATAAGTTTATACTGTTCTAAAGATGACAGAAGCCTCAGTGTCCCTAGTACATCTCCAATGACTGGAGTGGAGCTGCTAGATATAAATTTTTTACATAAATGAGAGCTTCTTTCAGTCAGGCGGGGATGATTTGATCTTCAATTAAAAACTTAATATTCAAAAATAAAGCCTAGAATTATAATTAAACTGCTGTTAGATGTACAGTGAATGTGCACCTGTAGCACTAAAATGATACTTAGTTTGTGGGTGGAAATTTGGATAACAGATTCAGAATTGAAGCCATTTCCTCTAGTTTTCATGCCCAATCTGTTGTAAGTCACAATGTCCTTAAGAGGGCAGATGATGTGTAAGGCTCACAACAAGAACCTAGGCCATTAAATTTTACCACCTAAAGATCTGCTGTTTATTTTTTTCTAAAAACAGGGTAGTGAGGAATAACAATGTCAGCCAAGCATTCATAAAAACAGAAAACTTTAAAGGCATATGGTAGTCTCAGCTCCTGATCATGCAAACAGAAAGACCAAGTTACTTCTCCAAGAAATGTGATCAAACAAATTCATAAGTGTGCATCCTGTATTTCCCCAGGTTACTAGAGTAAAAAGACTACTACTAGTCTGATATCTGTTTTAAGACCTCTAGTACAGTGAAAACTGAAAAGAGAGTATCAGCTGGAGGAGTGCTCAGCCTGGGAACCTTGGCAGAGTTGGAAGGGCCCAGCAGCTCAACAAGCAAAGTTTAGGCAGTTCTACCCTCAACACTGCACTTGGGTATCTGAAAAGTTAAGAGCTAGGATTTCAGAAGCCTGAAAGAAGCGGCAGCTAGACTGAGGTCGGGAGAATTTGCACCTAGGTGCCTACGAGACATCTAGGCAATTAAGAATTTAAGTAATTTTGGAGTCCTGACCCTCTATTCCCACATACATCCTGAAATGCTTTAGCTACTGCTGGCTTTCCCTGAACAATGCACCACCATGCAACAAATACTGTCAACACGCACCACCATCTGCCATCCCCAGCTCCTTTTCCTCTACTTCCCTTGTAATCATTGATTTTCTGTTCCAAGGAGTTCCCCTGCTTAGTTCTGAACATTTTCCATGTAGCTAATTAGTCTAATCCCATGCATCCCTGGCATTTGTGGACACTTTCCTTATTTATGATTTCCTTCCCTTCTGATGGCAGAGGTAAAAATGAAGCAGACGGGTTTTCAGGAGGATGAGAAAACCTGGGAAGCACCAGAGAGGCTGCCACATCACCCCTGCAGCCCAGGGCAGCTCAGCCCATGGGAGGCTTCATGACAGACGATCTTCTACTTGAGGTTAGCAGGAAAGAGAAATAGATGTCTGAGAGAAGGTTGGAACAGTAAAGCTACATAAACCTGACAATAATTGCCCTCTGTATCTAGAGCTTCCCAAGCCAAACAGAAGCTATTATGTTTAACATCAAAACTACATGTGTATTCACTCTGTCTGAAAGACATACTTGGCAGGTCAAAATTATGGCCTCTAAATCATAAAAAATATCGAACATATAATACTGAAAGAAAGACATGGCAGCTGAAGTTAATAAACTCTTGGTGATGTATTGTTTCAGTTATCCACATATAAACTGGTCAAAAGTCACATTGGGACAAAGTTTAGAGAAGTAATTTCTTTACAAATTAAATGACTGCCTCAAGCAAGACCTAGTTCTGAGTACTGAGAGGAAGGAATGAATCTCAACCAAAAAATTACTTCAGCTAAGATGAATTCGGATATTATTATTCTGAAAATATAAAGCCTACACAGATTAACAGGAAAACAGTCAAAGTCAGTAATTGATTTAATGTTTGTTTGCATCTCAGTTCTGAGTACTAAATCAAGAAGCAGAAGTTTTTCATAGCAGTAACTAGAGTTGAACCTTAACAGTAATTATAGCCAGTTTCCTTGAAGGAGAATAGATTAGGATACAAAGAAATTCTTATCTATATCAACCATGAAAATTCCAACCCATTTCAAACACAGCCATTAGAAGAAGGAGAAAACACAGGAATAAATAGGCAATTCTCCCAAGTTTTAGATAGAGGACACTTCATGAGACCATTTTTACTAAGGTCAAAGACAACAAAACAGAACAAATAAGAAGGAGAGAACTATCAGAGATGCTCAAGGATGCATTTACAGAGAGGATAGAAGCTCTGAGTTTCAGGGATACATGTCCCTCATTACAACATCACCAGTACTTGCGGCAGGCCAGCCCTGCAGGAAACATTCCCGTGACATTTCAGTTTCCTTTGCAAACATTTCCAGTAGACACCTCCATTTCAGCAGTGAGGTGCATGCATGGCACCTCAGGACATCTGTTCACCTGTAGCTTGTCTAATGATGAGTCTCACCACAAAATGCTTCCCAACTGCCTGACATGTTTGGCTTGATTTTCTAATTCTGCTTTGGCAGTAACTACCCCTGTCTGAAACATAGCTTGTGGGAAAGACAAGGAGGCATCCTTTTATTCTTCCCTCCTCCACCCAAATTGTTGTCCATTGGAATACAGATGAACTTCAAACTTGCTTCCATGACATCAAATTTGAACCAGCATCTTCCACTTTTGCACACTAACTTGTGGAAGCACAGTGGAGTTTAAAATCTTGTACTTAAATTGGGAAGAGAAGCATGAGAGAAACTGCCACGTCCTCATGTCCCTTGATGTACAGCTGTCAACTGGAGAAGAGAAGATGTTGAAATGGGGCACCTCAAAACCTAATTTAGGATCAGGAATTCTATTAACTAGTGCAAGCACTTGAAAATGGATCTAGTTCTCTGTGTAGCTGAGCAGCAGTGAAAGAAATGGGTATAAAGATTAGGAAGGTGGTTAAGAAATTTTGAGGTGCTGTACTGGAATACAGAAATCACTGGCCATTGAGTGTCTCTAATCCTTTTCTATTTTCTAACACATTTCATTCCAAGTTGTACAGAAATCCATCCTGCCAGCAGTTTCACTGGCTTTAAGGAACAAAAGAAGTTCAAAATGTGGTAGAAGTCGAGGTAAATCACACATTTCTTGAAAAATTGCTGCACAACTCAAATAACCAAGAAGGTAATAAAACAAGGAGGCATCAGGGTCACCAACACCCTGAACTGCCATCAACAGATCTCTTCATACTTTTAAAATAAAATTTTCTCCATTGCTTCCTTGCACAGAGTAAATTTCTAATTTCTCCTGAATGGCAGTAATGCTGCCATATAGACACGTACCTGCCACGTTGAGAAAATAAGGTGACAGGGAGATGTACATGGACTATCCACACTGACTGTTGGAAATCATCCATCGAATCAACAGTGCCTTTAATTTGTTTCCTGAGGATGAAGACAGCTTCTACTGCTAATCCTGACCTTAAGTCCTTAATATTCTAATCCTTCTCATACATGGACAACACTTAATTAGAGGTAAGCTGCATTTGGTAGAACATAAAACTGCTCAATTATCTGTGTCACCATTCAGCTGGCTGGCAAGAAAAAAGAGAAAAAAAACCCATGTATTTTTTCATGGGAATTTTATAAGTGACAAGCATTCTCACAAATAAATGTTACTATTTATCTTATTATGATGTAATAAAAAAATTGTATTTTTAACCCTCCTATAGACTGAAGAAGTGACACCTTAAAATAGGGTATTTTATGGAAATTCTCCCACTCCAATCCCAACACTAAATATATTTAGTGTATCTTGAAGAAAAGAATGATTTTCCCATTTTAGTGGTGGGGAACTGTGAAAGACTAAGTGGATTATTCAAAGTCATGATGGGAATCATGGCTACACTCAAGTGGACTTAATTGGAATCCTGAGTAAGTTATCAGACCATTACACCAATCTCTACCCTGGTTATCGACAGCTTCGCTTGCATTTTGTACTGAGCATCATAAGATCTCACATGTTCCTTGCTGCAAAACACTTCTCCATGGCATAAATAAAAATTATTGAATTCGTATCAAGGAAAAACTTGACAGGAAATGAAGCTCCATCCTTATACTTTAATGTCTAAAGTGCTTCTGAGAAGTGGGGTGGGAAAAGGAATGACCTAGCCAGAAGTGTCATGACAACATACAAGAAGCATAAACTTCTGCTGTGGTACCAGAGTTGCTTATTTTACATAAAGAATTAATTCATTACTGCTAATATAGAAAAAATATTTTATTTTAATTTATTATTTAATTTTTATTTATTTCTATTTTACTTTATTTTAAAGAAAATTTAAATGGGTTTTAAATAGAATATTACAAAAAAAGTCAGGTCTTCATTGGTGCTGTTGCTATACAGAAGTACAACTTATATTTCACAGACAAGTGTGAATTCACACTTAAAACCAGAACTTGTTTCAGTTTTTTTTCTTTCTTTTTAGGGTAACTAATATATCTGCACTGCACCTCAGCAAAGACAAGGGAATTGTCACTGTAGTTAAGACCAATAGCACAGTTAGCTGAAACCTTACTTCCAGAGGTGCTTTGCAAATGTCCAAACTTACTACCTAATCATATTTCCAGAAAACAGAAAATAAAATCTTTCTCCCAAGGTACTAGAATTTTCTATGAACAAGTGGTAAAACCTTTATTACTTGTATAAAGGTTGCAGTATTTTTCTTCTTCAGCTCTGGCACCAGTTACTTCAACAGGTTATTTATGCATAGTCTGCAAAGTATACACTTTTATCTATTAAAGAAGTGTTGAGAAAATTAAGACTTTGGCTGACAGTTTGCTGATGTCACATTAGAAGAGTAAATACACTGTTGGGCCTTTTTCACCATTAATTATTTTAATATTATTATCTTACTAGCTCCCATTATTTTCTGAACTTTTAGAAAGCATCTGAACTAAACTCCTTTATGATTTTTGTTGTCCTCCTGCGTGTTTCACCTTCTAGGTGAAATTTACATTTCAATTCTCTGATCTTGCCTCCCTATACATTCCACTTTTATCATTATGTGCCACTGACATCTACCACTCTTATGAGCTATAAAATTGCTCTTCAACATGGAAACTCTTATATTATGCTTCTCTCTGCTGCCTTTTTCTCAATCCTTTTAAATCGTCTGACAATAATTTCAATACAACTGAAGTTAGGGCCAACTGTAAGTTTTGCTATGTCAACATTCATGGTCACTTTTAAACTTGTTAAGTAATTATGACCTTCACACTGATTTTGAGGCATTTAATTGTTATATCAAATTTGTATTTGTATTTGTATTTATTTCTAAAAAATTGATAAATGAAGGCAACATTTTCTGATTTGTTATGTGGTTTTCGAACTAAAATAGTAGAACAAAACCGCCATCCTCTGACTTTCAATATTAAAATGTGAGGTAACAATACCATAACATAGTTTTTGTAAAAGAGCAATGACTGCCTGGATCACTGGTTTATGTTGTACATATAAGCTCCATTATTATGATATACTTTTGATTGAGTATCTTGTGATAAGAGAGATAGAAACTTTGGAAAATGTATCATTTGTATCATCAAATGTAAGAAAACCTTTGAAAAATGTATCAACTGCTCAAACCTGCCTACTTTCAAATTTTGCTGCTCTTCATACTTTTAATCTGGTATTTCTGACAATAGAGTATTTCAGTATATTCTTTAAAGTTTTAAGAAACTTTAAAGCTTTAAATAAAATATGAAGGACAGGAATTTTTTGATGGTTTTGTGATGTCTGAAAGGAATGGTAATCTTGTATTCTTTCCAGACGCCTAGAAGTGATTTGAAGGCTGGCTTTTTCAGCTTCTGCTTGGTGTCAAAAGTGAAAATCCAAAGGCTTCCTCATTGACTACTACGCATTTTATTTATTAGGATTACATTTCTCTTTATGCATCATACTTGAAAGGGGAGATTTGTCCTACAAAAGTGCTTGAAAGTTTCTAGTTTCTCCATAGATGACTATTAGAGCATGTTGAATATATTTAGTTTCTGTTTTCCACAACTGGATGTAGTGACTCACACTTTGTGGCTGCTCTTTTCATTTTTGAAGCAATTATTCCTGAAAAGACTCATAACCTAGATTGTCAGCCAATTAGTTCTTATATGCCTGAAAAAAACTATCATCTTTGCAGAAATGTATAATTTGATCATTTGTTGGAGTCCATGGTAGTGTTAGGTTTCTTTGAACATTTTGGTTTGGATTTTAATTGTTTTTGTTCATAGGTGCTAAATTAATGAATTAAATCTAGGACTATATTGATACCTGGCAAAAGCACAGATTTACTACTTTAAAGCATGTCTCTGTTTATTAAAAAACCCCAAAAACCATCATCACGAACAAGAAATAACCTTCAAGAAGCACTGAAATCAATTTCCCTATACTGTGCAGTTAAAACATACAGAAAAGACAAGTTATGTTTAAAGCTTGTTTTACAGTCACCACAAATAATCTGTATTTTAAATATGCAACGCAACAGCACATGAAATCTGCAAGCAGATCTCATGTAGGATTTTACCCTGCTGGCTGGGGAAGAAGAGAAAACTATGACAGCCATAGCAAATTATTTTGAAGAGCCCTTTCAGACTAAGCAGAAACAATTCCACTTAACATGAATCTTACATCTAAATAAAATTCAAATAACTACATAAAAGGCTACAGAGCCTTAGAGATTTAGGTTCTTCAAGCTAAACTCTTCAAAAAGAATGGCAGAAGTGGAAGCAGCCCTTTCTGGTGCATAACCACTGTTACATGAGGGTGATACACTTCATGAGTTCCTCCTGTCAGAATTTCTTATTTTAATTTTTCCTTCCCAATGACAACGTTGCTGTAGATATTTCCATGCCTGTGACAAGGAGAGAAAATAATATTCTCCTGTGGCTTTAGGGATCATTATGTGCAATCACAGCAAAGCTCCTTTATCAGAACACATCCAGTTTAGCATGACATTGTTGGAGGTCTCTTGAGATGGCTAAACCTTAGAGATTTCCTCATGCAGCTCCTACTGTGTCAGTATTGTGTTTGCTTCTGACATACTAATAGACAATTTTCCTTTCAAGCAATGTACTATAGGTTCACAGGAAAATTCTAAAGCACCTCAGGGACCTGTCTGTAATTTAACCCCCTGCTAAAGCAGGGTCAGCTATGGAGCCAGAACCAGTTACTTGTCCAGTCCAGTCTCACAATGGACACAGACTGCACAACCCCTTTGGGCAACCTGGTTTTATATAGGATTGTGGCCCCTGCAATAAAAGATTCTCGTTGTGTCTAGGCCAAGCCTATCTTTTCTGTTTGTGCTCATTGTTCCTCACCCCACCCCATGCACGTCTGAGAGGAAGCTCATCTCACCCTCTTGGCAATGTCCTCACAGGTGTTGTAAGGCTGATGTTAAGCCAATTTGAAGCTTTTTCTTCTCAAGGCTGAGGAAGACCTTTTTCCTTAACCTCTCCCCTCAGGTAAAGTGCTCCAGCCTCTATCATGTTGGTGGTCCAATCTTGAACTTGTTTCAATAATGAGCTCACAGAGATTTAGGATGTGTTAGTGCTTTGCTTTGACTCCTGGAATAGTACAGGAACTCAAGGAAATGGTATTCTAAATAAAATTTTAATTCTTTTGAATCATCTGCGATAAATTGAAATAGAAATTTTCGAACATAGTTTGATTTTCAAAAAGTTTGACCAGGACATGGAGTGACAGGACAGAATCACAGACTATTCTGAGTTAGAAGAGACCCACAAGGATCATCGAGTTCAAATCTTAAGTGAATAGCCCATATGAAAAATCAAAATTTTAATTACATGAATTTAGACATTAACAGCAGTAATTTTAGGACCAGAAACTGGCTCTGTCCTAGATTTTTGCTTCATCAGATGTAAGATCACATGTGACCTACTTCATGAAAGAACGCTAATTTCATAATCTCCATTTAATGTGAATTATGGTTTTGACAGGTGGATGTATATGTTTGTAAAATCAGCAATTCTACTTGAATGCTCAGGGTGAGTGGCTGATTCTGTGAAACAGAACTGCAATACAAGCCTTCTGCATTTCACCAGCAAAACCAGATGAAAAGTAGAAAGAAGTAAAGTTCTTTCTGAAGCATATGCCATAGTTTGTATTCTTTATGAGACAATGATTTTAAAAGTGATGTTTGATTTTGTGCTTGCTGGCAAACACAATTGTTTTTGTTCTATTGTCATTACCGTGAAAATAGTTATCAACAAGTTTATGTAATAATTAGAAGCATGATGTGAGGGCATTGTGAATGCACCATCATTATTTTTTTTGAGACAATGAGATGAGTTGTTAAAAGACCTTCTAGAAAAAAAACCAGCTCATATACTAAGCAGAGGAACTAGAGCCACTCTGTTCCTCTGGCATTCAAATTAGAAATGCCTCTGACATAAAGTATATTAATATGAAAATGTGTTTTTTAAATTAAGTAAAGAAAAATGGGACCAAATATAGGAAAGAGACAATATTTTAGAAACAGAGAAGACTGACTTTTGTCCTACATGCTGTGTACTTTGCCTGTGTCTCTGAGGCTGTGCATTCCCTGCCAGGGCACCCACCCAGCCCACACCTGCTCCTGAGACCAGCAAAGAAACAGCTGCGAACAGAAAATGTTCATTAGACCTTTATGGTGGCTGAGCAGCAATGTCAGAGCAGCCAGACAAGCGCTGTGAGATTGATCTGAGGACATGGGGTCCACCTGGGGCTGCAGGAAAGAGGGTGTGGGAGTGTTAATGCAGACCTACACTGAATTTAATGCAAGTGAGCTGTAAAGAAGGGCAGGTGAGAAGAGGGGCAGGCTGTGGCACACAGCTCACCCCAACCCTGCAGGAAATGTTGAAGGCCCTGCAGAAGAATATAGATAAATGGTTTTCCAACCTCTCTTGAAAGACAAGAGCTACACTGTCTAGCACACTCAACCTTCTCATAACAGCTCTGTGTTGCATATTTAATTAATTACATAAAGGTGACAGTTTAAAACAACAGAAGAGAGAATAATCCTACTTGCTAGTTTTACAAACTTGGTATCATTTCCTGCAGTGAAATAAAATGCCCCAGATATTTCTCAGGCTAAAGGATGCTTAACATTCTGAAAGAAGCTTCTGTTTTCCTGAAATACTTGGAAATTAGAAAATTCACTGCCTGAATTTCCAACACTCTTTTTAAACTCTGAAGCAAAATATAGGTGGAGCACTTTGTGAACACTTTTTGAAATATCAGTGGGAATATGAGTACTTAATGAAATAACCCACATTTGGAATTAAGGCTGTGAGACTTTTTGTTAGATGAATCAAATTGTTGATTTGGACCAAACACCCACGTTTATGTGGTAATATACATTTTTTCCCCCCATTTTCTTCTATTATGAAAAAATAAAAAATCTTTTTCTCTTAGATACAGTATTATTTCAGAACTTGTTAAAAGAACAATGCTAAAGAAAGCCTGGACTTGCCAAACAAGAAGGAAAGTGTAGGTTCATTCAGCCTTTCAGGAATTTGCAGTTTAGGAGCCCCAAGCTCAGATGTCTCCTCTTTTTGAGGGGATCTGAATTCCCAGTTCCTACTTCCCTGGAAAGTGCCCTGGTGCCACAATAGGCATTTCACCTGGTGAGGAACTTTCTCTGTGTTACTCAGTAGTAACTTGTGTGAACACTGGTGTGTGTTGAATCACAGAATCACAGATTAGTTTGGGTTGGAGGGGGACCTTTAATGGTCATCTGGTCCAACCCCTGCTACCCCTGTAGTGCATCCAAGTGCACTGTCTATCCAGCAAAAGTCCCAGCACATGACTGGAGAATCACTCTCAGACAGCTTTCTCTATCTTTTTCTTTTTTTTTTTTTTTGTGGGGAGCAGGGGGAGGGAATGTGTAATTATGTCAGTATTTAATGAATAATGAAGCAATCTCAAAGGGGAAGAGTGAGGAAGCCCTTGTTTAGAACATCTCATGATCTGATTATCAGCACCTCCTCCTCAGCCCACATCCAGCCTTCAGTCTTAAAGAGGATGGATTTTATTAGAACTGAATCAAGTCCCTTCCAGCCTTCCACACTGCTCTAAGCCCTGAGACAGCAGGCAGGCAGAAAATAATTCCCTTGTCTAGCTCAAACATGCATCTGAATGAGGCATCTTTTTTTTTCCCCACATGAAATTACTTGGTGAATTTGGTTTACACATCTGTAAGATATTGAGAATTTATACTTTGAAGTAATTAACTTTTTTTTTTTTTTTGCTAAAACACTTTGTCCAACTATGAAATGGGTCACCAACAGTCTTTTTCACAGATCCTGTTTGGTAAAGAATAAATACAATTGCACAAACACAAAAAAAAAAAAGAAGGAAGAACAGCAGCAAAACTTAGTAGGATATACAGATTTTGCAAACAGAAATCCCAAACATCAGTAAAGCAAAGGATTATTGCAAAGAGAGTACTGTGGGCTTGTAGGTGAGCCCAGCAAGGCACTGCTGCCAGCCCCCACCAGGTGGCTCTCCACACTGGAGCATAGCAGGTTGGAAAATCCCTCCTCATCGGAGAAAGGGGCTTCTTGTGCTTATGCAAAAATACTAAGATTTGCTTCTGAATCTAAGTACCCACCCCAGCTGCTGAACAGATGCTCAGTCTAGGAGAGGGTGCGAAAGCCTCACACTCAATTCTTCTGTTTACTTTAGGCCGTTATTTCTGAATTATTGTTCTGCATCTGGAAGGATTATTCCCTGCTTACTCAACTGTATCCCACAGCACGTGCAAGTGGGATGTGTGTCTGACTTTGCTGGATGTCTGTCTACTGCAAAGAATAATACAGCAAAAGTCCTGTGCACCACTGAAATCCCAATTAAGGATCATGTAATCTATCCTTGGAAATGTGATTTTGCTCATTGGCTGGAGCTCCTCTCCCTTTAAATTTTTTCTATCTCTACCCATGACTGCTTAAATTGTTTCCACAATTTCTCTGAAATAAAGATTCCATTCCTTAATAATGAAATATATTGTCACTTTATATGGTGGCAGGCATTTATAAGATGGTTTTTTTCCTCACCACCTCTGCATACCTGAGATAACAATGATTATCAAAGTCATCATGCTAAACTGGGTTGTCATTACTGGGTCAGAGTCTGAAAAGGATGCAGTAGAGAAAATCATCTTTATGCACACCCTGCTTTAATTGAAGGACACAGCAGAATGGCTCTTGTTTCACTGACTTTAAACAACCTTGGTCTTCTTTGCCATTTTAGAAGAAGACAAAGTCCTAAATTCTGAGGGCTTAATTTTTTCATACCTCACAGCATTTGATCATCTCTTCCCCCCTGACTGTTTAACAATAAGGTTTTTAACATTGAAAAAGAAGCAATAGGGACACAGATCTGTTTTTATGTTTGTTTTCTTTCTCATCCTAATTGTTCATTTTGTATTGATTCTTCATAGTGCTGGCACCTGGACAAAAAAAGGGCACTTTGCAGCCTGGTGTTTCTTCTTTATGGTATTAACACATAGTCCTCATTTCAATCTTTACAGAGCAGCTGCTTGTAATGTAAAATGTTATCACCACAGCAAGCTAGCAAAAAAGGGTTTGTTTACTGAGAAATCAAAGCTATTCTTACAAAAATAGGAATATTGACTGATATTATGGAAGGTCTGTGAAATAAGCTAAAGTGGTGAGTATTTGAAGAGATAATCCCTGAATCAGAACTCAGGTGCTACTCTCTTTTCTCAAAATTCAACCCTAAATTTAATAATCCAGGGAAACTGGAACCTATCCTCTAGGTATAACGTGTTATATAATAACTATGTATTTAGAGAGAGTATATATTTATGAATATATATATATATATATTTGTTTGCTTGTTTAAGAAGACTTCTAAACTCAGTGCTGCAATGAAGAGCACAAACTGTCTGCAGCTGAAGACCAGTTTCTGGCTTGCCCACTTCTGTGGTTAAAGCTCCCTCACCTTGCTGTATTCCACCCATTGTTCTGCCATGCTGATGTTGAACACAAGGAGGGTGAAAGTACATGGGCAATCTCCTGGGGAAGCAACACCATTGCATTCTTCTCCACCCAGGGATGCTAAAAGGGAGGATGTGGCCACGGCAACAGCAAAGGGATGGCTGGAGCCTGCCTCCCAGGAAATACAGGGAAATCCCTCTGCCAAGTAGCACACACGCCACAGATGGTGGTGGTAGCATGGGCGACCCACAGCTGCTTTCTGCCAGCAGCAGGTGTGTTTCCACACACACACCTGAGCCCTGTCTATAGAACTGCCATTGACAGGATTTTTAAATACAAAAATTACCTCCCAATACTCTATTCCACCTCAAGGGGCAAGGGCCATAGCAAAATGCAGTATGGAAAAACTTCACTTATGTCCCTAGTTTATGTCTACTTTAATTCTAGTGCATTTATTTGTAAAATATAAATGGTATTGACTTCACAGGTACTTAAACAAAAATTTAAATATATTTAATTTTTTTTTCTATTACAAGGGCACATATGTCCTAAAGATATTTTAAGGGACAATGAACAGAGCAGACGTTCACCACTACATCCCAAAAAGATGTAATGAAGTGCAGATTATATAATGTTAAGAATGAGTTCAGTATTAATTTCAAAGATGTATGGCTGTGGCAGACATGCTAATCGTAAGAAGCGTCCTATTAAAATTAACAGAGCAAACAAAAATTTTTAATAAAGGCAAATTTTTTCAAGAGAGGAGATAAGAAAGTCAAGAAAACCATTGAAACCATGAAGATCATGATAGCATCATGGAAACTGCAAGGCAGTAGGCTGATCCTTCTTACTTTCTAAACTCCAATTGGACTTAGTGATACATACCTAATAATTTTTAATATAACCTCGTATTATTTCTGCATCTAAAATATTATTTCTCCACCTTCTACTTTTTTAGGGCTTTTTAATTTGGGATTTGAAGGCGCTAACATAGTTTCTGCATTCATTCTTCTTGTTGCTTTGCATTGCCATGAGGAAGAAGAGAATTACAAAAAAAACTTCCTGCAATTCTAATTGTTACCAGCCCAACAGCCCATGGGGTTCATGTTCATAAAAATCTCTGGATGTGGGTCAAATTCAGTCTTGCTTCTTTTTGCCTTGAGGTATTTTTCTGCAAGGCTAATTCTATAGGGCAGAAGCACAGAACATTAGACAGACAGCTATTTTAAGTGATTAAAGACACTATGTTTTAAGAAAGAAAAGAATTACAATTTCAGAATAATTGTGCTATGCAGCAAAGATTACGCAAGTACCCCAAATGTGAAGAAATGGCATCTTTTCCATGACAGCACTTGTTTTCTGTCCTTGTCAGTGACAGCTTATTTATTTTGTATTGTTTTTAGAGATTCTGGAGTGCCTAAAACACAGTTGCACTGTTTTTCAAGTAAAACAATTTCAACAGCAGCCTGATGTGAAAGTTCTTCTTACAATCAGGTTAAACATAAAGAATGCAATATTTTAATAATGGGAAAGGCTAATCATGTAGGAAGCGTTGTTTTGTAGCGTGAGCACTATTAGGCAGCAAACCTTAGAGCAGATTGACAGAAAGAATGAACAAAGCTGGGTTTTGAGCACTTATCAAATGTTTTTTTCCAATTCCTGCTGCTAGTCATTATATCTCTGGAGATGATCTGACAAAAAATGGAGCTGGGGAATTTCACATCTTCAGCCAATAGAGGAGCATCAGAGAGGCTGATAGCTGTCAATAAAACTGGGATTTACAGCACAGCAGAACAAGATGAAAATGAAGATACAGATGTGTATGAATTACCCTTGGTATCCCAAACAAGGAAGTGAAGTGGAGCCTTCCTCATAAACAAGACTTTCCTGCTGATCCAGGAAGATAAGCATTTGAAAAGAGGCCATCAAGAGCCACTCGTGAGCAGTCTCTTCTTCCAAAGCAATTCTCCTTGAGGATACAGGAAATCAAGTATTCATTGATAATGTTTACTTTGTAAAGGAGTCATGTGGGTCAGATTATCAGATCTGCTTCACTCACTTTTCACAGCTCAACCAGTATCAAGGATATAAAAATGAAACACATTTGCCAGCTAAAGATCCTTTCAGTACAAGACAGTTCATTATAATTACAGAGTAGTATCCCACCCTTCTTAGAAAAGGAAACATGTTGGAAATGGCTGTAGTTTTCTTGCACTTTGCTTACTTTGGCAAACAGCTCCTTTATACTGGCTGCTAATTAGGAGTCTTCTGAACAGCACTAAATTCTCCCAACACCATAGCTCAAGCAGAACCATCCCCAGAATCAGGAACCAGGCAGTCTCAGCCATGACCATGGTGAATATGAAGACAAGCTTGTTACAAAAAGCAGTTTTGTTCTATGAAAAAAAAAGATATTTTAATTTTATGCTAATTCAGAAAAAATGCAAATGTTGAAATATCTTAATTTTTTCAAGACAGTTTTTTCCCGAGAGCCTCAATAGAGATTCACAGCCATGCTTTGCCTTATAAAGCTGTACAATTCTTCCTCTTGAATCATAAAGGTTATCTTTTTTTTTTTGTTTGCATAGACACAAAATTTGTGTGAGAGTATGTGTCTCACCTGTATGTTAATTATTGAATTTAAAAATAATTTAAATTTGGGAATATTAATTTGTCCCATCCAGGCCTTTGACTTATTGTGTGTTTGGTCATAATAAATATTTGACTGGATATCATGCATGTATTTTCAGAGCTACTGAAAGTAATTTTCAGACACCTCTGTATTTTCGAAAAAAACTATGCTGTCACCAATAGCAATTATAAGTGACTGTTTCTTTTTCCTGTCATTCTGATTATATTCACTATTTCCCTTTAGTTTTCTCTCCTTGCTGGATGGATAGATGAAAATTGCCTATGCTCTCAATTAATTTTCTCACTCTGCAAATTAAACTTCCTGAAAATTGTTCCCTTAAAAATGAATTTATTACTTTTGCAAAACTGCAGTCAGTCTGCACCCAGATAATCTCATCCTCACTCTCTCTCATATATATCTGCTAGTCCCAGATGGTTCCACTTTACTATGCCCAACTATGGCATGAGGAAGGCCATGCAGAAATGGGGGAGTTCAGAATAAGTAGGGTATTTTTTTACTTTTTTATTTTAATCTGACCCCTACTAGATAGTAGGAGTGTGTTATTTGGAAGAGACTTTCTGACTATGTGGAGTTCCACCAGCTTTTGTAGGATTCTAGAAGTTTCTGTCTCAGCTTGTTGCTGAGACAGGAAAAGCTAGCAAGATCACTGAACCAAATACAGCCTCAGCATCTTAGACAAGAAACCTCTGCATATCATACTAAAAAATGTGTTGCATTCTTCTACAAAGGATTGGAAGATGCCTAAAACACAATAATGTGTTGGGAAATTGTTACAGTGGGATTTGCTCCATCAATATCACAGCAACCTGTAGTGCCCTAGACTCTCCTGCTTGCCCTTATTGCAAATATTAGTGACCTTTGGTTTTCCAGTCCTCTGAAACCTCCTCCAGTCACCAAAATTTTCCAAAAACAATCAAGAGTAGCCTCACAATGCATCAGACATGGAGACTGGTAGGTCTGAAGAACATATGGGTCCAGTGTGGTCTCTTGAAGGGAAAGACCCTAACTTAAAGAGAACTACTGGTGGTTAGGATGACAAAGTGGAGCCCCTCCCATCATTTCTTTCTGTTTATGCAGTTCTACCCCCCTGGTTGGCCCGTTGGCCTCTCCATCCCTTTCCTCCTTATATGTATGTCCCCTAGAATGTTCTCCCTCTCCCACTTGTCCCCATTGTGCTGCAGTGCCACACCCCCTGCTCGCCCATTGGCCCAATTTTTCTGCTGTGCCCCACTCCTGCTTCCCTATTGGCAGTTACCCTTTGCCCCGCCTTCACACCGCCCCGAGCCCTCATCCCATTGGATCCCGATGCCCTGCTCTGCCTTCCCTCGCTGCTGTACTTAAACCTGGACCCTCGCACGTTACCTTGTCTTTGTCCCTGGATCCTTTCATCTGTGGCTGGGATAAACCTCCTCCATGGAACTCGATAAAAAGACCCCTCCTGCTTCCTGGTCGTTGGGGATTTATGCTAGAGCTGTCTGGTGTGTGTGTGTGCCTGTGCCACCGAGTGGCTTCTGTAGGGAGATGCTGGGAAGGTCGTGGAACCTCTGCCTCTCATCCCTCTGCCCAGCAGCTGACAGTCTGTGACAATCAGCCAGCTGACTTAGTCCTCATGGATGCATTCACTTCTGCCCCACGGATGCATATGTGCACTTGGTTTAATATTCTGTAATGTGATCTTCCTGAGTATAAAACTTAATTGTCTCAGCTTTTCTCCCAGGTCTCAGGGAGCTGGGATTCCTCAAGACAGATTTTATCATTAAAGGCTGAGGTGAAGAAAGCACTGGGTACCTCACCCTTTTCCATGTCTTTTCTCATCCATCCCATTCAGTGTCAGGCCTTCATTTTCACTGATCTGTCTTTTGTTGTTGATGGCCCTGTTAAAGACCTTCATATTCCTCTTCCTATCTTTTCCAAGATTCAGCTGTAGATGGGCTTTAGCCTTCTTAGTGCCATTCCTGCATTGTCAGAGAATATCTCTGTATTTCTGATTTTCACCTGTTCCAGCTTTCACCTCTTCTACTGTTCCTTTTTAGGTCTGAGTTAAGTAATGAGCTTGTCCTCACCCTTAATAGAATCATTAAGGTTGGAAAAGACCTCTAAGATCATCAACTCCAACTGAAAATCCAGCACCATCACCGCACTCATCACTAAACCTTGTCCACAAGTGCCATATCCACAAGCACTTCAAGGGTTGGTGACTCTACCACTTCCCTAGGCAGCCCCTTCCATTGCCGGACCACACTTTCCACAAAGAAAAATTTCCTACTGTCTTTTTTTCTCTACAACCTCCATTCAGGTAGCTGTAGAGAACAAAAAGGTTTTCTCTCAGCCTTGTTTTCTCCAGGCTAAACATCCCCAGGTCCCACAGTCACTCCTCATAAGACATGTGCTCCAGACCCTTTACCAGCTCTGTTGCCCTTCTTGGGACATGCTCCAGCACCTCAATGTTTTTCTTGCAGTGAGAGGCTCAAAACTGAACAGAGAGGTAGGCCTCCTGCCACTTGGTTTGATTTCTTCCACATTGGCATGGCTCATTGTTATGAATCCTGAAAATCAGCCAGAGCTCCTGGTCTGCTCTTCTTTCCATGACTATCTCCTATCAAGTAGATCCTTCAAGAGGCCAAAGTTTCTTGTTCTGTAATCCAGAGTCTTGCTCCTTTTATTTGTTGTTCAGAATGGGCTCTCCACCACCTCATGGGCAGCCAAGACTGCCCCCAACTTTCATATCCTCAAGCCTCTATTGTTTGCAAGCATCCAGTTTAATGGAGAGTCAGCCCTTGTTGGATCACCAGTCACCACTGCTGGGAAGTTGCCATCAGTGCAATCCATGTATCTCAGGATTGCTTGTTTAGTGCTGTGTCCAGCACGTAACAGGCCCCTTATGAGGAGTGGGGTTTTGAACACGAAGCTTCTTTCCCTTTTCTGGGGATGGCAGCATCCTCTTCCTCATCTGCCAGTCTGTAGCAGGTACCTGCCACAGCATGGGCTGCCCTCTAATCCTAAGCCATAAACTGTTGACTGTCTAATTGTCTGTCCCGGGGCAGGGCTCCATTAACCCCTTTTAGTCTCTGACAAGAAGCTGAATGACTCCACAACCTTCCTCACCTCCTGTTCATGCTGTCCATTCCTTGCAGCACGCTGGCTGTGGGAGCTGTCCCACCATGTCTGTGCAAGGCTGTAGGCCTGCACCTGCACACAGGCTTTTGATTCCTCCTGCCTTTGTCTCATGCTACATGAATGCATCAGTGTAAAGGCATTTCAGAGGGGTGCTCCAGCCAGAGTATTTCTCATAAATTATGAGAGCTTCTTCCATGATGCTGTCTGTGGAACTTCAGGGTTTGTCATTATGTGCTCGAAGTGGGTGTCCTTCACCCTGTTTTGTCATTCTTAAGTTCTGTCCTGTCTACTGCACCTTCCTGCCAACACAGCCCACTGCTTCCCCGATGGACTGTGGGACACCATCTCTCTTCACCCCCTCATTCCTAGCTTCCAGATCTTGTCAGGAGGCTTTGCTGCCAGTCTGCTGGCAGAGACACTTTTGCCTGAATCCACCTCAGAGCTATTTTCTAGAATCCACCTAAACACTAATTTCAGACATTTGCATTACTAAGTAGAAATCACACAAAGCTAGGCTGAAAGAAATCTCTGAGACAGGATGAAGCATACCCAGCTCACTCTTGATTACACATTCATCTAATGTGTCCTCAGAAATCTCCAGTGAAGGAGACTGCACAGTTAGCATGTTCCAGCACAATCTGTCCTTACATTTACATTTTCTTAGAATCTAACTTAACTCTCTCTTGGATAAATTCTGCTAACTACTTTTGTCATATACTCAGTGGATAGGAAGGAATTTGAATTTCTCATCATTATAATAACCTTAATATTTCCCAGTTCATTTTATGACCAGCTTTCTCAAACTTGTTTTGTTCATAACAAAGAAGCCGCAGCAAATAAGCAAATTCTCAAACCTCCCTCACAAGCCATTTTCTAAACTTCTGATATATCTTTTGACTTTCCTTTCGACTCTTAGCAATATTTACCTATTCTGAAATCCAAGTGTCTGACATAATGGCCTAGTTAAAATGCTATATGTAAACCAAAATACCTCCTACATCCCATGGTTTAGAGACAAACATTGAAATTGCTCTGCTCCTTTTTTTTTTTGCAGTATGAAACTGCAGTTTCATATGTCAACTGTGATTTATCCCTGCTTCTTTGTACAGTATTATCACCTTTACTTCATATCTTCCATTTAAGTATTTTATTCTTAGTAAGCATAGCAGTCCTTTCATGTGCAATGATTTTCAAAGCATGTCTTCAAACTGCTATGACTTTTGAATTTTAATCCTACAAAATATTCCCATCTTATCAGTGGATAAAAAAAAAAAATCTCTGTTTTTCGAGGAGCGTTTTCTGATCATTAATGAAACTGGGAAAAACCACGGGAAAAGTCTGTAAAGAACATTATATAATATGTCTTCCCAATTTGACAGTGAACTGTCATAACTACTTTTTAGTACATTTCTGCAGCCAGTGGGTGCACCCACCAGATGGCAATTTCATCCAGAACATTTCCTTAAGTTGCTTATGAGAATGTAACTGGTAGTGTGTCAAAAGGCTTATTAATGTCCAAATATATCATATCCCCTGCTTCCTTTGTCTCCACCAGGCCAGCTACACTGTCAAAAGGAAACACAGGCTGATTTTGACTTGATTTATTCTTGATAAATTGATGTTGGCTGTTTCATATCACTTTTTTATTTTATTATCTATGTGCCTGTAAGTTGATTATTTACCAAAATTATTGTGGTAACTTTTTGACTGTTGAAGGCAGGGTGACTGTTCTACAATTTGTATTTTGTCATTGGCAATATTTCACAAAATAATGATCCTTTCTATTTTAGTGAAAGCATTCTTGAATGCTCAAGTCAACAGTTTATAATGTAATAGTAGATATTACACATTTTTAAAACTAAATTACACAATTGCAGAATAACTTTTGTATTTCTGTCTCTCTGAATTCGGAATTTGCCTTTTGTTTCTTCTACTATTGCAATTGTGCATGCTACAAGCCTGTTTCTTTACTCTGTAGCCAGATATGAGGAATCCACAGAGACATTTTTTAATTTCCTCTCTGAATGACCACAGAAACACTTTTTCTTACACTTCGTCAAAGTCCTCCTCAGGAAGGCCTTTCTTCATGAACTTTACACAGAATTAGTGAAGCAAAAGTGGTTTACTATGGGCTTACCTGCAAACTCCTAAGAACAATTAGCAAAACAAAGCCACTGACTGCATGTTTTATCCTCTTTTGCCAATTGTTTTTGCACATTGCAAGTGTTTGGGAATTCAAACCAGTCCAATGTTTGGACAATGAACCTTGAGGATACTTAACAAGAGATCCAGTAAGATCTACCTACATCAATCTTAGCTACATATCTGCCTTTATCTCCAAACTTTTCCTTTTTGTTTTCAGCCTGACAAGATAAACACAACAAGGAATTTGTAATTTCTAAGAGACAACAGATTTAATTAGCTCGTAGTACAATGCAGTGCACCAAAGGATGGTGAGAAATAATAAACCAGAAAGTGCTTCAGCCTTGAGACAATATTGCTAACAAGTGTTATTCTTAAAAAAGACTCAGTAACAAGACCCTTTCAGGTTGCTGTAAGAAATATGGATGCTTTGAATGACATAAAAGACAATTATGTTGTGAACTGTTTGGTCTAAATCATTATTTGGAATGGTGTTCCCTTACTATTTCACTCCCAGGATTACACTGGATGCAGTAAGAAAGATAAGCAGTTTCCTGTGATACACAGTCCTACAGCTTCATCTGTTCTGGAGGCGCTGAACTATTGGAATATATTATCCAATACTCATTAGCTTAGCGTTCAGGTGCTACACAGTTAATCAAGTCAGATGTAACATCGCCTCAGTTTACCCTGGCAACTTATTTTATACAGGAGAGACTCCTTTCCGTAAGTCAGGCATTCTTTTTGTTGGCCAGGCTGCTCCTGCACTCTTAATGCAGAGACCAGTTCATCTCCATGCTGTTTGCTCTCCACTGCAGGATTTGCCAAAATAAGGTCACTGTAATACAGTTTTCAGAAAGAGCTTGCCTGTGATGCCTCAGATGTTGAAACCTGGGTTACATGGAAGGATGAGTAGGAGGTAAGCCCATTACACTTTTACCCTCAGCACCACTGTATTGGCCTTCAGTGAGCTCCTGGGTGCAAGTGAAAGGGACAATTTAAGCCTATAAAGCCCTAAATAGTCTGACAAGGATCAAAATAATAATGGCAAAAATCCACTGCTGAAATCATTATTCTGCAGTGTAGTCTTAAAGGGTACCAGAGAAGCAGAGTCTCTGCAGAAACATGACAGGAAGCCAGCATTTTGTCCCCAGAAATCTTTGGTTTTACTCTCCTCACCCAGGCCATTAGTCAACTTTCAGAACCAATATTCTAATATTTCAGAGGAAAAGGCAAGATCAAAGTTTAAGGAAGTGGGGAATAATCAATATAAGTGTACAAGAGAGCACAGGATTATGTACTAAAAATTAACACACTAAGAGCACAGATGTTTGTAGGCACCTCTAACTATTGCAGTGAATCCACGTGTTTACGCTATCTCATCCCAACATCTATGAAAACTAACTATCCAAACTTGCAGATAAAAAAGAGCCAATTTTAATCCAAAACTTATTCAAATGAGTTAAATCACTTTAATGCCAGTTCAGAAGCATTTTCTCAGTGATGTTTCTCTCTCTTCAGATCTCAGACAAGTGATAGAAAGACAAGACAGTTGATCAAAGTAAAATTAAACCGCCTGTGGCTGAGATTAGGGAAAAAAGTAATAATTGCCAAATGAGAGAAGGCACTTCCCTGCTAACAGACACACAGAAACCTTAGGTCTGTATTTGAAATGCTGTGGACTTAACAAGTTTGTGGGGGGGAAGGCTGGCATGACATTAACTGCATGCTGCTTGGCACACAAGGGAATAGAAAAACCACAACAATTAAGTTTTCAAAAGGCTTTCTTGGTAACTCATATTTAAAGTTTCAGTTGCTGTTTTAATCACTCTTGTTAGCAGACAGGAATTCCTATGAAACAGACCGCCAGGAAACTGGCTTTTTTTCAACACCCTTTATATTCCCATCAATTTTGAAGAGGGATAACTTCATTTTGTCAGTCATTTTGCACTTCTCAGCCCTTTTCTTTCTCTTTCTGCTTCTTTGATTTACAGAAGAGAAAAAGGGAGTCACACAGAAAATATTTTTTTCTCCTTCATAACCGCACACTCCTTCCCACTCAAATCTGCAATTTTGGAATTGATGTAGTTGTCACACAGGACAATAGAATCTAGTAGCTCCTCTAATGTACTGCAACGTGTGTTTACCATGTTCTGATGCCATCCCTTGTGATTCCACAGGGAATTGCAGGCATTCCAATGAAGTACACTCCTGAAGCTGCTTTTGCATGGAAAAGTAGTGTGAGCTGTTTATGGTCTCTCAGAGCTGCTTAACGCTGATTCTCAAAGGAAGAAACATCTTTCAATACCTCCTTCACTCCCCTAAAATCAACATGCACGTACTAGCAAGCAGATTTCTTGTCAGGGCCTGAGTAAATTTTTTTTTAAATTTTGCACTGATTTCCTGGTTTGAAACTAACCAGAATATTGCTTCTCCTTACTGAACATTATAAAGGTAATGTCTACAGGCAATTTCTCTGCAGCTTGGCAATGCAGTGCATCCATCTGAAACCCCCTACACTGAGTCCTTTGGCATTTTCTCATTTTCTAAATGGCGGCCACATAAATAAATTGTTAGGTTGGTGTAGCAGGTTACTTCTAGCAAGCATTCATAATTGCTTCAAGCGTTCATAATTGTTTGCAGCCCATTTAGTACATCTCCCCTTTAGGGGCATTTGAGAAAATAAAAAGTTTATTGCTGTGTAGAGCTGTGATATAAAGTAATCGCTCCCCTTATGGAGCACATATCTTTTGATGTGATTTATAGAAAATTTAGCTATTTTTTTCTTTGAATAGCTGAAGCATGCTACTTCAGAGGGAAACTGTACCATAAAACATTACTGTTGTCTGTATGTGCACGCAGACACGATATAGACAAGACATTATATACCTGTATACATGAAATTAGGTCAAAGCATATGTGAAGAGTATTACACGATGGTAGGTTAGAACAAAAGTAATTAACAATTATTAAACACAAGCGAGTTCAACTGGAATGATAATATCAGAGAGGAGGAATTTTGTAGTTAATCAACAAATGGTACCAGATACTGCTCAAAACCTGTCTCTGAGTGCTCTGGTGAACCACTGGATGGCATCAACCTGTAACATTATCAGTTGCTGCTACTTTTGTCTTTATACATCTCTGCTGATTATTCTATCATTTACTACTGCTTTATATACACTCTTGTGCACTCTTCATCTAAATCCCCAATCCTGTGAGTCCATCCCTTTGGAAAAAACAGTTAACATAGTTAATTTATTATCCTAAAAGAGATACTAACTGTGACCTTATTGCCATTTCAGCAACTGATTTAAATTATACTACAATATACAGCACCAGCTGCACAATACTGGAAATCTCATTTATGCAGTTCATAGAGTCTAATAAACTTATTAAGGGCTCGTAATCCTCTTATGCTCAACAAACTTTTAAATAAAAAGACAGCTTAGAGTATGAAGTCACATACTGTCACAGATGTTTCTTGTTTTACATCTGTCAATATCTGCTGGTCAGCCTGGATAACTATATAACTAGTCATGTTATATGAAGAAGAAATATTGTGTTTCATAATGTCTGAAATTCAAATCTGGAAATTTTACTGAATATTCATTTCTAATGGTTGTGAAAAGCTCTGCGTCTCATGCTTAAAAAACTTCCCTCTTGTCACGAAACATCTGGCTATAAAGTTAATGCTGTCAAAGGGAACCTTTGTAAGAGAAGTTATTTGCATGCACGTCACACTTTGCAGGAATGGGGCCTTTATAGGCTCAATTCTACCTTCAAGTATATCTGAGAAACTACGTTTCAAGCCAATGCAAATTAGAAAGATGAACTGAGTGCTGTTTGTAGAGTTTGGCATCACTGATAGCCTTCTTCTATGGAGAGGAAAAGTGCTTGACTGGGACGGCAGCCTGTTATAGATAAATGTTGAAATTCACTGGCTCAGCTGCAGTGTGAGACTGTTGACTCTGTACACGAGTTTGTACACACTATTCCAGTTGTGCTATGTAATTCTGGCATGGGCTACTTGTGTTGATGGCCACTGCCAAAAAAAAAACCCAAACAGGCTCTAGCAGCTACACTGGACTGCTAGTGCACCTTATGTACTCCCTATAGAAATTACACATTTGTCACTGTCTTCACTGGGTCTACAAGCCAAGATCTGCTGGTAGGAGCCTCCCAGCTCCTGTTCATGTTACAGTTTGCCATCTCATGCCCATCATTGTTCATGCCCTCATGCTGTTTCTTGAAGGCAGAAATCAGCTTCACTTAGCTTTAGAATATTCAGCAATGAGCATCCAGCAACAGCCCCTATAATTCATTTTGGGTTGTCTTAATTAACATGAGATTTATTGGAGGGAAAGTATCAAATTAAACTTTAAGCAGAGTAAAAATGTAGTCAGATTAATGCCATGATAAATTTAATTCTCTAGGCCAGATTATTTCTTTTTTAAGGTTGCAATTTATTAGATAGATAAGAAGGAGTTCAAAAAAATGCGTTTCATGAAATTAATTTGCTGCTGCCCAACAGCAACGTGCTCTCAAGGCTGGATCCAATAAGATGATCCAGAAAGTAAGGACAGGGATGGCTATCTTTTCAAGCATCTGCCTTCACAGGTTTGGTGGCTGGATTAGGTATGTGGACATAGAGAAATATCCTCAAATGGAAATCAGGACAATTAGAATCTTGAGTGGAAAGCTACCTGGAGCTAGGCAATAGGATGGCAAGGTCATTAGATCTTTCCTCTTAGGCGCATCATACAGATGTCTCTTTTTTCTTTCTTTCTCCAGCATCAAAGGCACTTGTGAGATTTTCTTTAAAAACAAAGCTAATGAAAGACATGGCTTTCCATTTCCACATAAAAATTGGTATCTTAGACTACTGATCAGGAAGAGGGGAACTGCTTTCCGGTTCATTGAATAAAATAAAAAAAAAATGTAACCTTAAGACTAAGGATCAGTCATCTACAAAGGCAGTTTGTGTCTCCAATCTGATAATGCAAAGTGACGATTTTCCAGGATACAGACAAATGTGCCAGTCAATGCCTGGAAGTGGGAGCTTAAACACTGAGCAGGTAATTGAAATGTGTTTCAGTTCTCGGGCAAACAAAGTCACCATCATCTCGTGCAATCTGAAGGGTTATGTTTTACAAGGAAGGGGCAACTGTCACAGACATTTTTGTTCGGTGTTTTTTTGAAGTCCACATGTCAGAGTGTGTTAAGCCTGAAGATTAAGTTGCTCAAACTTAATAAGAGGGGAGTGATGTTTCCCTTCCAAGTACTGGTGTAAAACCATGTAAGAGTTTAATCCATTCTGCCAAGACTGAGGCAACTCATCACATGTATTATCATTCTGGAGGATTTTAAAGCAGTAAATTGAGTGTTACTGGTTTAGGTTACAGCTGCACTATTTTGGATTTAATCACATAATTCTGATGAAACTCCAGTTAAGATTCTTGAACTTTTCTCTAAATTCCAGTTTTTGTCTGTTAACCTCCTATCCTTTTTCTTCATATTGCATATCTGCTCAGCATTGCAAAACTAAGAACAAGAAAGAAAACAGTCATTAATATTATTCTGTAGGCTCAAGTTTCTCTTCATAGAGTCTCAAGTCTTAACCAAAAATTACTCAACCATAATAAAATTAAGTTTGTGAAGTCAGCTGGGCTGATGTTTATGCACAGTAATCCAAGATACCTGATCTTAGAAAACATGAAACTAAGCAGTTGAACACTGGCTGATGCAGATAGCAGAAAAAGAGAGAAACTGATCTTTCTGACCCCTGAGATTGCTC
>VZTB01003116.1:430937-478006 GCA_013397245.1 Thryothorus ludovicianus | reverse complement strand
CAGCTCTAAAGGAAAGACTGAAGTTCTAATATTGTCGACTCACAGTGAGGATCACAATAAGATGCCTGAAGCTATTATATAACCATGACAAAGGTTGGTTAAACCACACTTGAAGCAGTCCCCAAACAACTGCAGAAAATACTCCCCCAGACACTATAATTCTTTTCATCTTTTGGGTTGCAAACCTCATGTGTAGTCCAGCCAGCCCTGCTTTGGAAAGTGCAACACCAGGGGCAAGGAGTGGAAAAATTGATAAAGGCAACATGAACTTCTGCTGTATCTGATAATTCACCCTGTGCCAACTCAACTGGATTAAAACAGAAGGGAAGAAAGGTAATCATTACACCAACCTGGATGAATAATTACACATGGTTGCTCTATAGTGTGAATGTGAATGCTTCAGGCTAGTTCATCTGACTGTGAATTGCTATAGTCAGAGTAGGTAAACAGAATTTTTGCCAGTTCTCTTTCCTCCACAAAGCAGAACATGACTTGTGATCTTCTACTGTGATCAGCACTGTCATAGTCCTGTAAAGTGTCTTTCTTTTAAGATGAAAACAAATATCATATAAAGATGGTCAGCAGAATTTTCTTTTAACATTTATATTAATAAAAATCTCGTTGTAAATTAGAAAAAATGTTATAATATCTTTCTCTCCTACCTCAAACCACATAAAACATTATAAATCTCTAAATGCTTTTGCAAATCTTGGTTCTAGGCATGCTGTGGTTTGGTAGAGGATGCCACTCTGTATCAAACTGTTTAGTCCAGTCCTCATATTAAGTTTCAGGGCCACAGTCAATCCAGATGCAGAAATAAAACTCACAGTAGCACCCTTCACAGTCATGACAGTAAAATTTTAGCTGCAGTAAAATTACAATGGCTACTGTAAAAGAAACTCTGAGCAATTTCCAGATTTTGGATATTCATGCATACCCCTGGCTTAAATAAGAACAATATTACTTCTGATCTTCCAAGGGTACTGGGAAACAAATGAAATTATTGTCATTCTTCATCATTTTTTTTCTCTAAGTCAGAAGTTAATTACTTCACAGATGGCAGAATGGTGAATGAAATGAATGCAGTCAGCTTGCCTAGAAAACTGGATTGCAGAACATATGCAGTGAAATGAGACAGAAAAAAGAAAAAAGACAGAAATTCAGAAAAAAGGGCTGGCAAACAATAAATATCTATTTCATTTTTGCTTAAAATAGACTAAAAGGTCAAGAGAAATATATGACTGACATTTGTCCAAATAAATAGCAATAAAACTAGGTATATTGGTCCACAAGCAATCTCAGACAGAGGGATGAGCTCTAAATTGGCTAGTAAAAGGCATTCCTCCTTAACAATATATTTCTTTTATACTTTTAATCATAATAAATTGTGATAAATAGTCCTACGTTTGCCGCTATTCTGACCTATGGCTATCAGTGATAAAGATCAAGTTTTTATTACATATTTAAGGAATATAAAAGAAATAAAAGAAATATTTTATGGGTTTTAAGTGTATTATATGTAGGAACATTGCAGACAGTAATTTGCGGCAATTTGATTCATGGTCTACACACATGAAACATTTAGTTCCATAGCAAAAGATTTCTTTTTATTCTTTTGTGCCACTGCTGTTCATCTACTTCACTGATTTAACACATATTGGGAAACTAAAAGAATAATGAGAGTGGCTACAGGCATTACAGGACAGGCTGAGCTATAATATTAGGGAACCAACATTACAGACAAGGCTCAAAAGCCACAAAAATAATGTGTCAGTTCTGGCTAAATTCATCAGAGAGGTCTACACCAGAAACAACAGGTGCAAGTGAGTGTTGTTTTATTCTTAGTCCTAAACTTCATCTGATGTAATTATTTCAAATAATATATTATATTGTATGTGTTTATGTCATGGCCATCAGAACATTCCCATGGAAGCCCAACAGCTCCCCTTATACATCACCTGAGATTAGGGAGAGGGACTTTTTAAAATCAGCTGCATTTGAAGAGATGATGTAAACATGAAAGAAGGAACACCTGCTGTCCAAATTGCAACACTTCATCATTAATTTGTTTTCAATTTGTTTGTTAGTGTGGTAAGAGTTCTTTAAGTATGAACAGTAAGGAGCCTCAGCCCTGATCTGGTACTGTATGAACTTGGATAGGCCAAGTCTTGCAGGAATAGTTCTGTGATCAGATTTTGTCAATGTACATCAAATATTTTCCACATATACCTTTACAACATTTAAATAGCCAGGTCTGGAGCTCCTATGGTACTATAGGAACAGTACAAACCAGTGTGGTGAACTTTTGTTGTGATGTGATATTTTGGCATCTGAGATGATTTATACTAATTTCTGATGAGTATAAATTCTGATGAGTATTTTTCACACGTGTTAAAACATCCATTGGGTTTGGAAGTCTATTCACTGGTTCTGTTATGTTCAGCAGAACACCAGAATGGAGCAAACTTTCAATGCAATAGCCAAGACCTACACAGGTGTCAGCAATGCTGACACATCTCTGTTTAGAGCTGCACTTGGGCACGGCGGCACTTTTGGCACCCTTGAAAACCTAAAGGCAGGACATGTCATGTTGAAGAGCATGGAGATGAAACCATCATAATCCTGCAGGGATTGGGGTGTTCATTTTAGGATTAATTCTCTACAATCAATTGCTCTTCAGAAAACACCTTTTAGAAGGGCAGATCACAGTTTTCATTTATGTAATGATCGGTCATCCTCAGTAAAATAATTGTACCTTAATAATGAAGCCTTTGTCCTGCTGGAATTTCATTGTATAGGTAAGACTGCAGAAGAATTTGAGAAATTCCAGTGTCTCATCCCCTTAGATACCAGTTGGGATTTCAGAGAATACTTTGTCCACACCCCTCAAATATTGTAGTTTGGGAAGAAAAAGGTCTGTTTTGGAAACATATATACTTAAAAAATAGTTCCAAAAATGAAACCCTATTTAAGCATAGCCATGGTTATGTCTGTATTTAAAAAAATTCCAGAGCTTGATCTTGGCATTAAACCATACATCTAAACTTGGCAAATGGGCTGAAGTGATAAATTAAGCAGAATTAAAAGAGACCTGAGAGACCAGGCTTGATGACATGATCTAGCTGGAATGGATTCTTACTGCTGTTTAACTGTAAATGGAATAGTGATTATGGGAGAAAGAGTTAATATACTTCATTTTAAAATCCAGGTTCCTATGGAAGAGGTTACTGAAAAGCTGTAAAGTGATGGGCAAAACAAATGCAACAGTAATGAACTACAAAAAGATAATACAAACACACACCTATCACAAGGGGCTGATTCCAAAGATCTGCTTTCAAAGCTCAGTGTAGGGGTTGGAGGTGGGAGGGGTGGGGAGGAGTGGAATGGGTGTTTGATGGGTTTTTAGGGATTTTTTTTTCCCTTGCTATTTCAGAGAGATTGATTCAAAGTATCTAAGTATCAAACAACCCAAGTTAGACATTTAAACTCCCAGGGCAGTCAATGACAGATTTATAGTCTCTTTTCAGTCTCTGGGAATTCATGAAGATTCAAGAGGTCACCAATCTGAGCTGTTTACTTCTGGCACAGGCTACTGCCACTGCAGCCAATGTGGCAGAATGGATGATATACTTGCTGCCATTCAGTGCTCAGACATTAACTTAAAATCACTGCTGACTTTCTTTTAGGTTAATGACTTAGGTGGCACTCTATGTCAGCCAAAATGTCATTCTGCCACTGCTGGCAGCAATTTGGAGAGCCCCAATAGATATCAGGCTTGGATGTTTGGTGGCAGTAAATTGCCCAGAGTCCATCTGCTAGAGCACAGCTGACAGCAACTGAAATGCTTTTAAAAAGCATTTCAATGTTCTTGCATAATGGAAGTTATCCTGGAAGGAGTGCTAAGCTATGACTGACCACTGACCCCTCCCAAATGCCTCAGCCTGTGAATGAAAGTTCCATGGCAGGCACTTCAGTCTGCTCAGATCCAGAACTGAGAATCCTGCTCTGCAACTGCCTCCTCTCCTTTCAAACAGGAGAAAGACTGCATATATGGTAAGCAGTATTTGTGAGTAAGAGCAAACTCACCAAAAAAGAGGAATTCCTAGGATTTGTGTCAACATGGATCTGTCTCCACATGAATGCCAGAGAGTAAATGCCTAATGCTTAGCTAGAATCAAGGATGGAGAGAAAAAGCTGGGTTTTGACCCTGTTCCCAGAAGTCTCTGCTTTCCATCACACAAATGGGCAATATAAAAAAAAAAAAGAATGGATTATACTAAATAGATTACTCTAACACAATTCATCTATTGCAAATACAGATAAGGAATGCATAGGAAAGAGAAGCAGCAAACTGATGCATTTGAATCCAGCCCCTTCAAAGCTAATGAATAGAATCAACAGTGAAAACCTAGCACTACCTCATGACCTGAACAGAAACTCTGTGCAAAGAAATAAACCTGGAATACAGGCTAGGACACAATCTTGTTTAGTATCTATGCAACAAAACCTTGGTTACGGTACCACAACCTGATATTATGCTGTCAGTCTTCATAGAACTCAAATAGATTATCTCTGCAAAGCATTAGCAGAACTGCTCATCCAGTCTTCCAGTTACATAATGAAGTCTGTGTAATTTGCTTGTGGTTGCCCAGGATTGTTCAACATCAGCTTTTCCTCTAACCTCATACACTTACATAGAAAGAAATCCCACAAAATATAGCTTCATGGCACACAGACAGGAAATATGGAAATATGTCAGGTGTCCTGCTCTTCCACACAGTAGAAGAAGAGCAGGTTAATTATATTCAGGATTTTACAGCATGATTTTAGATCCAAATCTGGAAAAAAAAGAAAAAAATCCACTACTGAACCATATGCTTCTCTTTAAGTATGAGTCACCTGTTGACTTCAGTATGAGTACCCATATGCTGAAGGTGCACAACATATTGAAATAGTATCTTGGTTTGAAATCAAAATTAGAAATAAGATAGATGCTTCTTCTAAAGACCTGAAATGGTGTGGAGTTCATATGTGAAAGATTTACAATTATGTCAGAATAGGAAGGATAGAACATAACTATCAATGTAATTAGGAAGACATAAAAGAAAGGGAACACAAAAATGACAGGGCAACTTCTATATTGTGGGATCACTAGAAGATTAATTCACAGTAATACAAAATTGGATCACTATGCCTTTTGCAGTTTGAATGCTACAGAGCACTGCTGAATTGAGGGTTGCAAAGGAAGAGGAATTTACTACGCAATTAGGATGGCCTTGTGGCTCATAACCGATATATTTAAAATGCTCCATCTTGCTTCTTAATGTGGGCAAAAAAATCAAATAATAATTTTGATTGTCATTCAATAAATCATGCCTTTTTGTTTGCCAGATCAAAGGGTTAGGTAACTTGTATCTCTTCTCTCTGCATAGATACTTCTGAATTTGCCTTAATATTATATTGGAAAATAAGAAACCTCAATTGTAGTATCTAGCATAAAAACTAGATCACTCTCTAAACAGACCAAAAATACTCAGCAACGCAAGATAACAGGGCTATGAATTGTGGGCACTAGGGCATTTTTAAATTGCATTTGATACCTTTTCCAAAAGCTATTTATAGCTTGGAGGAATATTCACTGAGCTGTGCATTCCCAGCTCTCCCACTTACATATGGTAATATTTCTGAGCATTCAAACCCCTTAGCATCAGTCAAGGCCTCTTAGTGCTATTGTTCAGGAGTAAGAACGTATCATGCATTTCACTCATGAGGTTACATAAGGATATTTTAGGCAGAGCTGAGCATAAAACACAGGTTTTTAATGGATCAGCTACAAACATTTTCCCTTGTGCCACAGAACAATATTCCTAAAAGATTTGCAATATTAGTGTTGTTCCAGCTTCAGTGTTTTAATGACATAGAAATGCTAGCAGCTGGTGGTTTGTTAGATTGACTGGAAGAATAAAATAAATTTATTTATGAGCTCATCATCAGTTCTGAAAAGAAAGCAAAAACTTCAAAATAATGCATAAAACAAAATGTTCTGAGTTAAACTTAATTTTGTTATGTACTTAAGGCAACTTGAGACAAATGGATACTTGGCACTAATGGCTAAACCAGGTGTTTTTATCACTTGCTTATTACTGGATTGTGGAAGGCAAGTCAAGCACCAAATATCTAATGTACTATCACAGCAACATTTATGACTGTACTTCCTATGACGTGCTGTGTTATGGTTCTTCTTACTAAAGGAAAACATTTGTTCTGAATATCAGAAAAATCCAAAAGTGGAAAAACTATTTATGTCCCAGGATATAAGACACATAAATCCAAGAAGATTGACCAAGAAGTAGCTCAGGTGTAGCTCAAGCATCGCTCTAGAATTTGATTACCTGATGATATCTATTGTGGTCTTTTAAGGTTTATTTTATTTATAAGCAAAACTAAACTAGCATTTCTCCTTTGGCCTCACTGGCAACAGAACACTTCCTCTGTATAATCTCTACTGCACTGCAGCCCTGTTCATTAGGATGCTGGAGTTGTTCTTGCTTAAAAGACTCACAAGGTGATGTTGGTGGTTGGATTCAGCATTCCTGTCCACCAGCATGGTCTGCATGCTCACTGGAAAGTCAGAACTGCACAAATTGTTATGCTTGAGAGGTCTGTTACCTCCAGAGGAGTTCCTTCTCTCTTCTGGTTTTAGTTTGTTTGCAGGGAAAAAAATTGCCTTAATCCCAGTCTGTAGACATACAGTTTTATTCATCAAAACTACCAGCTGTTATTCTTTTATAATTCTAATTTGTAGGCAAGAAGGTAATCTTTGGAGAAATCCGTAAGTTTAAAAAAACAAAAATATATAAAATAATTAATAGTTAATGCATAAATGGAGGTCACAACATTAGATAACAGGGAGAGCTGCTCGCAGTACTGTGGGATTCTGTACTTGCAAGGACATCACCCTACCCTGCTTTCAGAGCAGCTCTAAAAAAAGATCAGACTTTCACTACAGCAACTCTACCCTGCCATGTGTCTGGAAAACATCCAGCTCTATGAAGGACTCAAGTTGTGTTTCCAGCCTTCATCTCTGGTCTCCCCAGTAAACTAGATTATTCTACATGGTTATAATGGCAGTACACACTTGACTGCCCTTCTCTCTTCAGTGCAGTCAGGAACCACAATGAATGCCGAAAATCAGCCTGTTATGAAATTCCTTTCACTTCCATGGTTCTTCCTTAATTCCCACTGACATCTTGCTCAGTCTTGGCGAGGATGAATTTGTATTTCCCGACTTTCTTAGAAACTGCTGGAAGTACATGTAGGGAAGTAAACTTTCTCCTTCCACAGAAACAGTCCAGAGGATTTCTTTACCTCTGTACTGCACTAACAGACAGATTTAGAGCTTGTGAAACAAGAGACATCATAAAAGCAGCTTTGAGAAAACTAGTTAACTAGTTTTATGATATGAAGTTTGTGTTTTCTTCATATATAATCTATTTTAATTAACCATGAAGCAGAATATTAATTACTGTTGTCATTTCATTTTAGACAGTCATATCAGTTTTAGAATGGACTTCACTGGATGTTATTGAAAACACATTTCAAAATAAAATATGTGACAAAATAAAGTGTTTTAAATAAGCACCATTCAAATTTGATTCTGCAAGTAGGGGGGGGAAATAATTTTGGTCTGCAGCCTAGATCCTGGATGTCATGTCATTGTAAGGAAAAGTCTTTGTGGCAAAGAGATTAACAGACACAGTGCTTTACTTTTCCCCATAACCAGAATGTTTACAGTAGACACAGATTGCACAGACATAGTCTGGAAGGGGAAAAAGAAGTGGGGCATTTCTAGACAGGAAGCTTCCCTCAAGAATTTTGGAATATTTTCTTGTACTAGTACATGCAGTTTCTTATCTGCACTTTGCAGCTGGCTAGCAGTCGCTAATGAGAGATTTCATGTTCATACCAATTACTTGAAATATTTAATGTCCTTCTTAAGGTGCATTTACACATCAAAGAAATGACTCAGTCCGAGCATGCCACAATGCTGCAGAGGAAAAGAAAATGTCCCCACTTTGTGCTGAAAGAGAAATGACTTTGAGTTCTCCTGCAGCTAAGGCTACATCATCAGTTTTTATTTTAGATCTTCATTTTCAGAGGTTGATAACCCAGGGCAAAAGCGCTGTATCTGTACAATTCTGGGTAGACAGTATATCAGGTAAACACTGCAGTCATACTCTCCTTAGCCAGTTAGGGACATTTTTAGGCTGACAGGATCCCGAGAACAACTCCGGTCACAGCAATAGTGAAAGGTGTTGTGTGTAACTAATAGGCAGCTGGAGTCTGAACCAAAATAATCCACCCTATCTTATGCATCTTGAGTGTTGTAGCTAATTCTTTAAGATCTGTGATAAATCACTAAAATTCTCTGTCCATAAATACACCCTTCTGAAAATAATAAAGGGTTTTCTTCTATTGGTTTTGTCAGAACGCATTCAAGAATATTCACAAAATGCTTCTGTGAAGAACACTGGATGTTAATTAGTCTTTTGTTATTCAAGAAAACAATTACTATTGTGTAACAAAAAAATATAAAACATGTAAGTTAGGTTGCTAGTGATGTATTGCCACAGCAGTGGCCACTAACTTAGGTAGTGAGCAGCAAATATATAAAATTTTTTAATTGGGGTTTTTGGGGTTTTGGGGTTTTTTTTAACTGTTAGAAAATATATTGAGCCATCTCTACCATTATTTACATGAAACCAAAGAAAGCTAGTCCTGTTAAATGAAAGGATCCAATTAAATGCATATTGATCTCGTGTTCTGTACTACCATCTTGATAAAAGATTTCAGCTCAGGGTGGTTGGTTACAGTTATGTGAGGACTAACCCACCCTTGCCTAAGCCCATCTGCATCAGAGCTGGAGTGTTTCTGGCTGGTGAGGGGGGATGAGATGCACTCAGAAGGCAGCACATCAGTAAGGGGTGAGCTCAGCAGTGTCTGAGTGGAACACCAGGCACTGGAGCACCCTCCCTTCCCTGCCCAATGGGGAGACCTCTGTCCTCCCTTTTCCATCCAAAGAAATTGGTGTCATTGCCAGACTGCTGTTCACAGAGACATCTTCCCCTCAGCAGATAAACATTATCTGAATTTAGCCTCACTTCCTTTAAGGTCTTATTAGATCTGTCTCTGGTAGGAAAACATCTTTAGCTGTTAAATCAAATAACGTTTTCCTAGCACATGCATTTAAATGGCTGTGGCTGGTTCTCAGTCTGCTGCTTCATGCTATTTGTATTTTAGTCATTTTAAGAAATGTAAATTAGCATTGGGAATACATTTTTGGCCTTAAAATATCTGGAATAATAATCGCAACCATTTTTCTTTGGAATACTAATGTAAACAAATACATTCATAGATATGAAGCATAATTCCCATACGTAGAGAATGTTATAAATAATATCAAGGGTTTAAAAATCTGTAATTTTCTCTCATTTTTTCCACTGCTTAGATGAGAATTTAAAATCTTTAGCTTTTGAAAATTAAAAATAAAAGTGTTAGTCTTTGATAAACAATATCGTTTGACCTAAAACAAAACCAAATCCCCTGCATTTTACTTTTATGGCAGTTAATATTCAAAACAGCACAAAGTTGTCTGGTCTATACTAAAACTAACAGGGTTTTTTTAGCAAAACACATACTCATTCCATTAAAAAAAATTAATTTCTGAATCTGAAAGAGTAAATTTGCTAATTTTAGTACGGGCAGTCTTTGATTTGTAGGTTAGAGGAAAAACAAGGTCCCTTAGACACTATTAGCAAAAATATGTTTCATGTTTAATCCTTTTCTTCAGTTGGGACTCCCTTTGACCAGGAACTATTAATCTCTGTGACTTCTTCATTCCTAGGAGAAATTAACTTTTGGTACTCATCCTCCTTTTAAATAATAATTTTATTTCTTTTTCTGTGGTGAAAGATGGCTGAAATGGTTCAGAGGTACCCTTTAACTTTCGTTATTGTGTTCAAGTATGGTTCCAGACAGAGAATAGTGACATTCAGTTAATTTCCCAGAAAATCTTTAAATCTTCATTCAGAACCTAGAAATTTACACTGTCAAAATGACATTAAAATCTGCATAGAAAATTGTGAAATTTCAAAAGTAGGTGTGTGGGGTGGTGGGGTGTGGAGGAAGAAAAATCTGCTAAAAGAGGTTCCTGAGATGACAAAATCCTGGGAGTTCAAAGGAAGAAGGAGCACAACCATCACTGATATTCAGTAAGGCAAGGGAACTAAACAATTTCAGGCGACCTTTTTGCAAGTTCAGCAGGAATGGACACAGGACCAGTGACAGGACGCTGCAGCCATAAGTCAGCCACAGATTGTTGTAGCAAAGAAATAAACTTTCACTCTGGGTACACAATAGCTTGATGAGTGTCTGTGTGCGTGAGTGAAAATTTCACACCGTCTTCTGAAGTGTGTGGTATCACCTGTCACAGAAAATTAATATGGTTTGAATTAATAATGTACTCCTTAATGGTTTTATGGAAAAATTTGTACGAAATTTCAGGTGATGTGAGATTGTGAAGTGTTAGTTTACCCACAAAAGGAAACCAGACCCAAGGTACTTGCAGAGGATGATTAGGGGCATGAAATACAGGGGGATATAAAGGGAAAACTACCCTCAGGGTACCTGTAACACCAATGCCTATAAAAATTCTGCAGGTCAGAAATTCATAATGTTATTAGGAGAACTCTGAAGAGAGTGAACTGAGTGGATAAAGGTTTTTAGTGAAATATTAACAAAATCTACATCCCTCTGCTTGGTTTAATGGGGACAATAGACTTTTCTAAAAGAGTCACAGTGGCATCTAATGCATATGGTTCTCCCTGTTCAGAACCTGGACAGTGGATGAAATAGGAAGTGCAGTGTAACAAGAGAAAGGATCCTAAAATGGACAGGATTGTAGTAATGAATCTAGAAATAAACATAATTAACACAGTTGTATGATGTGTGTCCTGCATACCTGCCTGCAAGAATTTAAAAGGAATAAACTTCATGAAAGTGGGTTTTAAAAATAGCTATATTAATAGTGTGTCTAAAAGCAGTTTAAACTAAAACAAGGGAAGATGCAGACTGCTGAAAGCAGACATTTTATGAAAAGTGACATGTCTCCAGCTGTGGAGTGGTCTTGGAGGATATTTGACACTGTGTGGGGTTACCATTGCCATCTTTGATATTTCTGAGGACCAGCACACAAAGGAAAGACTCAGCACACTGAGGGGACAGAGGTGGGAAGTGACAATTAACAAGTACACCGTGGCTCAACAAGAAAATAGCATTCCAGTCAGGAAAGTCTACATTCTGGAGCCCATTGACTTGTCCAAATTGCTTATCTAAAGGCAGCCCAGATCTGCCCTACCGTTTACCAGCCTGCCTGATTATTGAGCTGAGAACTGGACTGGCTGCATGCAGAAATGGACTAAATGAAATCATTTAGCATGAAAGTGCATTTCTGCAATGCACAATAGATGAAAGAGATGATTTAAGTGCTTTCTGTTGGTGGCAGATTAAAAGATAAAAATTAAAATTGTAGAAGTGTGTTGTGCAAAAGGATGCAGACCCAGTGTGAGACCTGGCATTGTGGTGTCTGACTCTGAAGTGGTTGGCAACTTCTTTTGAAGTGCAATCCACCAAGCCGTGTCAGCTGCCTGCACTCTCCACAGTGCTCTTCTGAATGAGATTCAAAGCAGCAGCACGCTGAGCAGTGAGCCACAAACACTACTCCAAGAAGAAAACTAACGAGAGAGGTATGTCTGAAATCACACCCTCCTTCAGCTTTGGACTGCCAGAAAAGGATGAGTTATGCTAGGAAGTCACACTCCAGAGTTTCTCCAGTACAAGAAATCAGCTTCCTAGCTTCAGGCAAAATCTGTGGAGAGTTTACTCCAACATTTTTGGACTGGGACATCCGGATAATGCAGCTGGAGGAACCTCCAGTTGTATAATACATGCGTTGTTGGGGACACAGGGAACTGTAGCTGTCGAGATGCTGAACCACCACTACATCTGCAGTCCCAGCTGCAAGAACTGCTGTTGGTCCTAACAGAAACCATCTTGGTTATGCTGGGCTACAAGGAGAAAGGAAAAGGCAGCACAAAAGGCAGGCTGATGGGCACACCCCAGCTGGAGTGGCTGAACCAAGAACAGTTCCTCCATATTTTTAACCAAAGCATCTGACACTGCTATGCTTTCAGATGAACTTATACTGCTTGTATCTATCAGACTGGCTTTTACAACAAGGTCCTAGGCCAAATGCCTAAAGAGGTGTATGTAGAGGAAGGCCTGAGATACAGCATGTGGTGAGCATCCACCATGGAGTATGCCCAGATGCAGAATTTCAGGTGTGAGGGAACTAACCAGTGGAACCTAAGTGTCTGCAGACCAAGGGGAAGTGATTTCTAAACAAAGTATAAATATAGCTTGTACTTATAGAAAATGTACTAGTCTTTAGTCTTAGAAGATGAAACTTAAAAATAGGAAAGGACAGAACTGAAGGAAACACCAAACAAAGAATGAAAGATAATTTTGACTTTTTCCTTAAATGTAAGAGGTGCTATGGTGCAATTTACATGTGAACTATGAATTAGACAAATATACTAGCTACACTACACTACACTACTACACTACTACTAGCTACAGAGGCCACCAGAGCCCACCCTCAAAGGCTGAAAAACAAATAATGTTAAATGACAAAATAGAGTGAAGGCAAAAGATAAAGTATTTGCAAAAACATCCCTCTGTTTTGGTTATAATAGTGCTTCAGAAAATTGGTGCAGGATTACATGCCACTGAGAAAAGTCCTGCATGCACAGACAGAATACTATTCTTGCCTTATAAAAGATAATCTTATTAAAAAACTAAACCTCACACTGAAATACACGTTTCACTCAAGGTAAGAAATTGTAAGTTGTAGATGCAATTCATCCAATTTTGCCAGTTACCATAACCAATCAGCATCACTGCTGCTTTGTATTTTTCCCAGTTCTCACTTCTGTGCTCCTGACTGTTTTTCTCCTTGTGTCCACCAAAAAACAGAAAGGCACTGTCCTTTTCATAATATTAAAGATCTTAACAATAAAATAGAAATAAAAAATTAAGGAAAAGAATTCACCTTAATGGCAGAATGGCATAGGTGATGTTTGGCAGATATTGTTTTAGTATACAATGCTACTACATACACTTTATGTACAACTGTCCCTGCAATATGAAAGACCAATAAAGTTGTGAAGTGGTATTCTAAGGATAGGGCTTGTATCTGTGTGAAAGTCTACAGGCGGGATTTGGATTCCTACAGCAGCTTGACTATTGCAGCAAGCTTGCCATTGACTGGAACACCTTGTTCTTACTTGAAAAGTCATGATTTAAAATCTATATCCAAGCACAGCTCAAGCCCTCACCACTGAAATCAGGTGGAAGCTTAATGATTAATTAATGATGCAGAGGACACAAACTCAGAATGGAGAGCACTATTAACAAAACCACTTACATTTGCAACATTAAGAGACAGACAGGCCCTTTCCCTTCCAGGTTAGATTTGTAGGTCAGAACTGTTTCTGTCTTTGGTGAGAGGCTTTTCATCTCAGCCTGCTGAACGGTGCTGACAAACACTGACCTTGCTGACCATGATCATTAACTGTGATCACCATGACAGATTTAACAGCACTTCTGTTTTATACTGCTTTCTCTGACCCATTTCTTCCTGGCATCTCACTCAGACCTGGCTCAGGATTTCTCTTTGCTAGGGTGAAGTCTGAGTAACAAATCTTCCCAAATGTGGTTTCCTTTTTTGAAATTTTTTTTTTCCCAATCTATGACCTGGCTTGGCTTGCTAAAGGGAAGAAACTCAGCAGTCTGTCAAGTCTGACAGTTCCCCCTGGCTACAGAAGCAGATATGGCTCTTTCAAAATGTATTAGAGTGCCAAGGGGACTATTAAGAATAGGAGAAGAAGGCAAAACAGTCCACTGGATTCTACTTTTTGAGCATGAAGTGTGGGATAAAACAATTCATGTCCTAAGTTTGGACAGAAAACAAAAATAAACTGATTTGTGGGAAAATACAAATATTAGGTTCTCTTGCATTTATAATTTCAGAGCAGTCATGCAGGTAATTTAGCCTTTTACAGTATGAACTTTCCATGTTTCTCAACTCAATTAAATTATTAAACACAGTTGTGCAAAATTTCACACTAAAGGGAGTGTGTGTGTTCTTTTGATACTGTGAACAGTTAAGTTTAATAGATGGAAAATATGCAGCAGTAATAGAGGGGACTTGAGCAAAGGGAAGAAGATAAGTGCTATAAAATGTCATACCCTAAAATATCACTGGTTCAATATTTTTGGGATGAGCAGATAACAGTGAGCAGTGAAAATTCTTCATTCCAAGGAAGAAAAACTTTTCCTTATGTGTCAGATGCTTGTACTCTAATAGTAATATATATTTTAATGGAAAGAATGGAGATAGAACTGTCAAAGGTGGTTGACTCTAAAAATATATAATCTGTGTGTCATTTCCAAAACAAGAATATTTTTTGGAGAACAAGCCACTCTTGATTGCCTCTCAGGAGAGTCTTGCCAGTGAGAAGTCTCCAGTGAGTGATGATCTTCTCCCATTCAGCACTGAGGATGAAATCGATAGCCCATTCTTTAACAGTTAATAATAATCTTTATATAACAGCAGGTTAAAAAAAAAAAAAAGACAAGAATATTTATAAAAAATCTGATTTATCGCACATTGAGAATATGCTTTGCCTGCAGAAGCCATCTGTCTGTGCACTTCACAGCTCTGTCTTCTGCAGGAGATAGGCTGTCATATGAAACATTTCTTTCTGCTGTTTATTTTGGGGTTCTTAGTTTGAAGGAGATAAAATATTTTGTATTTTGTTTTTTTCAGCATGAAAAGACATATTTGAAGGCTGACACATGAATCAAGGGCCCAGGGAAGGTGTTAAGCTTGTATAAAAGTTTAAGTTGACATGACGACTGGGTCAGGCAACTGTCAAAGGTGGAAAAGCTTTCAGGTGAAGTGCCTTAGAGAAGGACAACAGCAATGTTTGAATCTGAATCAACCACTGTACTGAGCAGAGTAGTCTGGAAAAACAAGTTCTTTGCTTGCTCCAACACCAAAAAATGCACTTTTGATGCTGCAATTATGGCAAGAATGCCCTTGTATAATTCTCTCTGAACAAGCATTTTTTGCATGTATGAACATTTATGATGGAGTTCCGTTAAGACAATGTATTTTTAATTAGCCAAAGATTAATTTCTTTTCTTAGCTTTTTATTTCTATTTTATTTTTATGACTTAAAAATTCTGTGAGAGTGACTTCTCAGTTTTAGGTACACATCTTTATGCCTCATTGTTTACTACATCTAGTTACACACTGAAGGCAAGTAAAAAAAAAATATATTTTCAGAGGTTGATAAAGACTAGATCTGTATTGGATGTAGATATTTCAGTAACAAAACAGGTATATGCTTTACAGCTTGTTTATCAGCAATATGGTCAACTTCAAAACTTCAAACAGTTAGGAAGAAACAGTAACAGTGACTCTAATACTTTTTCTGTAGAATCACATTATAGAATACTCAGCTGGGCAAAATTGGTGCATGCAGAGGTACAGTAGCAGAAAAGGAAGTACTCCAGTTAACCAAGTATTGGTATATCCACAGCAGAGGAGAGAAAAACAAACATCTTTCTTTGAAAAAAGAAAGCTTTTAATGGCAAAAGCTGAGTTACGAGATGTAGTAGGTTAAAAATGAATGAAGAGGAAAGGAGTAATCTGGAAAGGAGGCAGCTGAAAGAATGAAATGAGAAAATAAGAGAGAGAGGCACCCAGGGAATGAGGGGGAGGAAAGAAGAACATTTAAATACTTAACTGGATCAAAGACACTCTGCAATATTTTCTCATCAGTTTCAACAGGAATTGACTCAGGGTTATACTTGAGTTCATATTTCTGTTAGACATGCAACTGTGTGCAGCAAAAGGAAAACATTTGCAGGATCTGGTTGTTTCAAAGTAAACAGGAATATTGGGCTGACAAGTCCAGAGCAAAACAATTCTAGTCACCCAAGCAATAAAATGGTTTATGTGCATTTCCTGTGGGTTCAGTTGAAAAGGCTGTGCAGATGTGGTGGATACACACCTCACTGCTCCTTAAGTGGCTGTATGTTTTTGGAATAGAAGTTCATTTACACAAGCTGGATCTGGAAGGGAAGTAAGAAAAAGCAGACAATTCTGGTACAATTTTATCAGATACTTACAATAGAAAAGGAGTAGATGTATGTTGAGATGGAAATGTACTCTGTAAGAGTTATGAAATGAAGAAAAGCTTGGAAACCAGCACCCTTTCAGAACTTATTTATACAAAATCTATAGTTCCTTCAGTTTAGTGACAGGTTGGTTTTGTATTGTTTGTTTTTTTTACTCAAAGAAGCAAAAAAAATCCAGGCAAGAATTCACCTTCCTTCAGATTTCACCTTCCTTCATGGTCAAATCAAATAATCAAAAGGCCAAATTACCTTTTCTGAGAAGTTTAAAAGAGACTCATTATATTGTCTCAGCAAAGTCCACAACCACAGAGAACCTGACTCAGGAGTAGATGTAGATGTAGTTTATGGCAACAGTGAATGAGTCAAACCTTTGATTACATGCCTGAGGAGAAGGTGTTTAGGAGGGAAAAGGGGAAAGAGGGAGAGAGCAGATAGTAGACAACCTATCTGAAAGTTGCCAGAGTGCATAATAAATTGATGAATGGATGAATAAAAAAAAATATGGAAAGAGATCAAGCACAAGCTAGACTTCTTACAATAAATGCACTCGGTGGAAAATTAAAAAAAAAAAAGTAGCATATTCATGCCATATATAAGAAGATAAAAGTCTTCTACAAGTCATTTCAAAACACTTTCTCAGGACAGCATCTATTTTGGCCTCACATGAGCTACAGCACACAGCCTGGGGATTTGTGGGAGGAGCAGTGACCACTTTGAGCTCCTGCATTGAGTACCATTGCACTTGCTTTACACTACAGGAAGCAATTCAGCAAATAATCTGAAGTTAGAGGAATTTTGAGGTAAAAATTACACCAGTATATACCCAGTGTATTTTATGTCCAGGTAATGCAAGGTAAACACTTAGCAAAGTTAACAAAAGTTTATCTGTTAATCATTCTGGTGTCCCAGCCAGGAGACTGACAGGTATTTCCATAATGCTGAATGAAAACAAAAATAATATATATACCTTTTCTTGCCAAAACCTGGACAGGTACAAAACACTTTTCAAAATTTTGAAAAATCAAAATACATTGTAGTGTATTCTTGTTTCCAGTTTCCTATATTGCTGGATATTGGGAAGAAGTCCTGATAACAGACATATGTCACATGAAAACAACAAGCAAGGGAAAAAAAAGATAGATTTGTAATATTCTAAACAAAACTCTCTGATTATTTTTATTATTCAAAGCTTGTTCTTTCAGAAAGTGATATCACTTTTCTGCTATAGCCCTTATTCCATCAGAATTACCCCCGGGGCATCTTAGGGGTACCCTGATAAGTGGTCATCCCTGCAAACCCAACAGCTCTTCTCTGCAAAACTAAGAGAGAAGGTCAGAGTGACTTCAGCTGTTCAGCAGTACCAGCCAAAACACATAAAATAGGTCACATAAGGGGATACTGTTATTCTGTAGCTTGAAGACCTTGGAGCCATTATCTTGAGATAAGTCACTCTTTTTGGTGTTATAAAGTGACTTATTTTCACCCAAATTTCATGTAAGTCCATAAGGAGTCAGTAGAATACTGGTTTTCACTGAGTCTATAATCTCTATTTGATGATCCATGTTATTTTCAGTTACTGTGGTTCTTAGTGGTTTCTGAGTTCTTAAGATCTTTTTAATAAATTAATTGGTTTGCTTTCCAGTTTCCTAATGCTTTTTCTTATAATACATTACAATCTCTGATAAACAGCCTCTCACTTCTCAGCAAGTTACTGACTGTACAATATGCCACCTTAATGTTTTTGCCCTCTGTAACAGTATTTCACCCTTGGAGCACTAAAGCAGAACTGTTTCACCTGGACCATCTCCACAGAACATTTATTTCCTTCAATGACAAGCAATACAATAAACGAANAGAGAAGAAATAGAGAAAGAAGAGGGAAAAAAGGAAAAAAAGACATCTCCACCCCCGTCCCTAAATAATCTTCACTATCTTAAAGCAGAATCTGGTGGTAAAATAAATACTGCATGTGCTCAGAAAAGCCACAGTTCAGGCAGTGAGCACATGCTGGTAGCTGTGCACAATAGCTTGCAGAGTCAAGGCCTGAATCAGCAGTATAACTGGTAAGAAAAAAAGGCAGAGACCAAAAATCTATGACATGTGTTATGATGAGCTGTTTCATGAGACACAGATGACAAAATGACATTCTGTACTCTGGTTGTTAAGAACAGGAAATTCTACCAGTATTTTTACCCTACTCTTTTTCAAATACTAAACATTAGGTACAATAAACCTCATTATTTCTACTGACTATGTTAATGATGTATTTCATTTCACATCACAGTGATTCTTCCTACAGTCTCTAGAACAAATATTTATGAACACTGAATACTTTGTTTTTAAAACCTAAGTAAAAAGTTACATTGAAATTCACTTGTGTGTGGGACAGCCATTCTCACTTCAGTTTGCTCTTAAAACAAGACTTAAATGATGTCACTGGTCTTAATATCCTATGTCCATAACATATTTCAGAAAGCATTAAATAGTGTCATTGTTAAAAAATACTAGTAATAAATATAATAGGGAACAATTAAAGATATTAAAAGAGGATGCTAAATTCCAGTTCAGAGAGTACTGCATTCAAAGTCATACTTCTGTTATTTTTCAAGCATTCAATGAAGTGAGCAATAATTTCTCTTTTATTTCATATCAATTTACCTTATTCAGCTCCTCATTCCCTTGTGAAACTACTTGTAGGCTTCATTACTTGCTTTTTTCTGCTCCTCTGCCTTTGGCTCCATGGAAACCAAGGTAAAATTAGTAGCAGAGAGGAAATCCCAAGTAGCCCTGAGGTAGAATCTTAGTAAATCCACCTTTTTTATTTTACAGAATCAAAGAATCACAGACTGGCTATGGCAGCAAGGGATCTCCAGAAGTCACCTTGTTCAACCCATTTGCTCAAGCAGAGCCATCTAGAGCAGATTTTCCAGGACAATATCTAGGTGGCTTTTGAATATCTCCAAGGATGAGAATATCTCCTCTGTGTCTCTGGGCAACCTGAGCCAGTTCTCAGACAAGCTCAGAGTAAAAATGCATTTCCTGAATGTTCAGAAAAAAACTCCTGTGTTTCAGGTTGTTCCCACTGCCTGTGGTCCTGTCACTGAGTGCCTTTAAAATGTGCCTGGCTTCATTCTCTTTGCCCCCTCCCTTCAGGTATTTATATACATAGCTATACATATGTCATATATACATATATATGTATTTCATATATACTTATATGCACTCCTAGCTCTCTCAGCCTTTCCTCATAGGAGAAGTGCTCCAGTCTCTCAAGCTTGTGGCCCTTCATCAGACTCTGCTTAATGTGCTTGTTTCTCCTGTATTGGGGAACCCAGAATTGGACACAGCACTCCAGGTTTGGCCTCACCAGTAGTGAGTAGAGGGGAAGGATCCTCCTTTCACATGCTGCCAGTGCTTTGCCTAGTGCAGCCCAGGGTCCCATTGGCCACTTTTAGGACAGGGGCACATTCTTGGTTCGTACTTGATGTGGGGTCTACCAGAAGCCCTGGTCCTTTTCTGCTGAACTACTTCCACCCAATCAGCCCCCAGGGTACTCATGCTTGCTTCTCCCTGGGTGAAGTATTTGTCATTTCTCTTTGCTGAATTGCCTGAGTTTCCTTTCAGTCCATTTCTCCAGACTTTCAAGGAACCTCTGGATGGCAGCACAACCCTCTTACATACCAGCCATCCCTTCCAGTTACACACCACCAGAAACTGAGGGTACCCTCTGCTCCATCATCCAGATCAACAGGGAAGATGGTGATCAGGGCTGGATCCAGTGCAGAGCCCAGGGTACTCCACTACCTACTGGCCTCAGCTGGACTTCGTGCTGCTGATCACCATCTTCTGATCTCAGCTCTCAATCCACTGTCTGCTCATCATCAGCAACAGTTTCTCTACGAGCATAGGATAGACAGTGTCAAAAGCCTTACTACAGTTGAGGTAAACAGTATTCACTGCTCTTACTCTCCTTATTTAAAAGGAGGATGTTAAACTGAATCTATGGTTTGATGATATAACTACTTCTCTCTCAGCATTTATGTAAAGTGAATGTTTCTAATGTACTGGAGTGTGACAGCCAGTGCTTGGAGAGCCACTGAAACCAGACAATTATCAGTGGCTACATCGTGGAAAGCACTTGGCCAGGACTCATCTGAAAAACAACATAACAAAAGAAGCAAAGCTGCAAGAAATAGAACTATCACCACTTACACAGGCTAGGATGGAAAATACCATTTAATCAACAAATATGTGTAAGTAGTTAGTTTCATTTGAACTTCTCTCTATGAAACTACTGTGAAAAGCCTCTGTGGTTGTCATGATTTCAATGCCATATAATGAGATAAGGGGAAAACTTTTAAGTATACAGTTGCAGGGAACAGTCTGAAATTTTGTCCTTTTCATTACCAGGCCATGAGCTAATTAGTCAGAATAAGCAGGAAAACTTGCCTCATGGCATATTAATTCACAATTCATATTCACAGGGGTTCCTACTCATCCCCTCAAGCATCCTGGACTGCCTACTGAGAGGCAGCATGGTTTGCCCTCCAGTACTGCCCTGCAGAAAAGTGGGTATAGCAGCACTTACTGTGTTTTGAAGTCTAATTAGCTGTTTGCAAAAAGAAGTGAGGTCGGCAGATGAAAAGTGCTTCAGAAATGCAAAATATTATTATTACTATTAATAATAATAATGAAGCACATGCATAAAATAATTATCATAGCCAAACAACACTGATAACTTTATAAGGTTACCAGACAGTATGAAATGGATGTTAAAGGGAAGTTGAGAAAATACCTTCTTTTCCTTCAGCAAAATCCCTTGAATATCATTGTTCTTGTTTTTTAACAGATACTGTTAATAATACAACTGGAATTAAATGTTGTATATAAGTTGGTGACTTCTCTAAATAGAGAAAATAATGCAGCTAATGTTTTAAAAACAAGTCCATATTAGGTTAACAAATACTGAATATTAATCAGGAGATTTTCCAGATTTTCAAGCACTGAATTAGCTGGTCTCTTGAAAAACATGACCTATTTTAACACACTGATCTTGAAAATGCTCTACTTACAGTCTTATGTTCAAAGTATTAGGCTGCAAGGTTTGGAACAATCTAAATAATTGATGGTCTCCTAATCAAAAGGGACATACATCAAAGAGAAAAAACGACAGTTCTGTTCATTGAAAGAATTAGGAAAACATGGAGGAAAAGAAAAAGGAGTGTTGAGACTGAAAATGTGAGCAAACGAATCAAATTGCTACGAAATCATTTTATACAGACCACTCCTATCATAAATCCCACAAATTGTTTATGATGAATAATTCCATTGACAACATGAATCCCAAAGAAAACTACATTTTCACAAGTTCTATTTTTTATCTCTGTATACACTGATAGACCCAAACATAGGTATTCCAATATATAACAGATGAGATTCCAATCCTTCAATTTGTACCACCTAGCATGAATGTTTTTGTGACAGGTGACCTAATAGCTTGGAAAGTGGTAGTTTGCCTCTGTAATCAATATCACTGGTTTAATTTATAGAAGTTAAAATATGTCAGTGATGCTGGTGGAAAAATTGCAGACTTAGAAAATGTTTTAAATTAATAAATGTACACCAGCAAGAGTTCTGATGTGAATTATATGGCTGTAAGTTAGGTCAAAATCAATTTAGAAATGCCACAAAGTATGTCCATCTTAGGATTCACCTTTACTTTAATCCTCTCAGCTTTGTATGTGAATCACAACTAGAGATAGATAATTTTTAAATCTTCCAGTAGCAATGGCAGTAAATTTCCTTCTAATGTTATACAAAAGGAAAATTGTATCTATGTCACCTAGGGGAAATATGGGGTCTAAGAAATCTGGTCTTGTGAAAGATGTCCCTCCCTATGGCAGAGTTTTGGAACTAGATGATCTTTAAAGTCCCCTCCAACCCAAACCATTCTATGATTCCATGATTCTATGATTTCTAACACAGAAGAATATTGACATCACTTCACCATGGAATATCATGAATAGATCTTTTAAGGCTACAGCCGTCTATTTAATTTATGTTTATAAACTGCACTAAAATAGTCCTTACTGCTAAAACAGTCCAAGCCTCATCATTTTAATGGCTGCACTTCATTAACCTTTTAAATATAATTTATTCAGTTTCCACTTTTTTGTCTGTGTTTATGACAATAAAAGAAATTATCTTGGTATTTTCTTTAGAGATATTTCTAAGTTATGCCCAGGCACATGGATTTTCACTGGTAGGCATGTATTTTTTGACTTGCTTTCTTTGTTTGCTGGCTTGTGGCACTCTGATTCAAAAGAATAATAATTTGCTTCTCTCATCTTTCTTCTTTAGGTCACCCTCACCTTCACTTCTATTTCTCATGTTTTTTTTTCAAGCAAGAACATAGAAAAAGGTCTTCTCCTTTTGCCATATCAATATTGTTTATAAGTAGCCTTATTATTCATGAAAGATTAAAAAAATTCTGAATCATCATAACATAAAATTATTTTTAACATATGAAAATTAGGTTTAAATTTGTTTTATGAATTAAATCTAACATAATAAAAATGCTAGAAAATTTTTTTGTCCTTTCTAGAGCTTTTATGCAAAGCTTCAGTAAGGGTCTGTTCTCAGTGAGCTGTATGTGGTGCAAAGAAATGATGGGGAGTCTATCAGGTGGGTTCTAGGAGTGCAAGCAAACAAGTTTGCCTTGTATGAATAGCCACCAGACACCTGGTGAGACAGATCAAAACCAGAGAAAAGGAAGTCTTGATGTCACAATTTCTACACCCTGCGACAACTACACCCATAAGTACTAATACTTAATTAATACGACAACTTGGAAATCAAATTTCTTTTGAGGAAAAAGATTTATGAAATTAAATTTTGTCCTTTACAGGATACACAAACATAATGCTTATTACTATTTGTATGCAAAGGAAAAAGCTTCGGCAACTGTCCTGTACCCACAAAAAAATAACCCAAAAAACAAACCCAAATCCAAGGAAAGTTTTCTTCTAACTAGAATGTTTTACAGGATATGAAGGAAAAAAAGAAAGGACTCTGCACGTAAACTCCTAGACACATACATACATATTTTTCTCCCTTTATCCCTCTAAATCACTCTCCAACTTTGAATAACACCAAAATATTAAATGCCCACTTCCTCTATCTGTCCCCTCTTTCAAAGATACAGAACAAAGGAAGACAGTACAAAAAACTCATGAGTTACTAAGTTGTTTTAGAATATGTGCTGAATGTCAGACGATAAAATCAGATTTTTTTCCCAGACTTTAATAAAGGAAAGTTCTTTGGAACAGTTACAGAATAAGATAGCCCAATAGCTTGGTATCTCCCATGTCTTACACCCAAAGAATGAACTAAAAACTCTCTATGTTAAAGGAAAATAGTGTAAAGATACACAAAGATGCCTTTTGTCACGTACTTGGACCTTTATAGTAATTTACTGAAGGGAAAGTCAGAGCTGCACACCTTTGACTATTCTCCAAATGCCACACTCCTCTGACTCTTCTCCTAAGGAATGAGAACTGGATGTCTTAAAATGACATCCTAGGGTCCTGTTGCCATCTGAAGCTCAATACAGAGGGATCTGCTTAGTGTGTGGTCTCATTTCAGGATGTCAGCATGACACTGCAGTTACCAACGAGGGCTGTTGCAAGTGCAGGAGTGCAAGCTGTAAGGGAGTACAATCTCTTACAAGTCAGTCTCTGGGCTTGCAGCTTAGTCCTTTTCCCATTAGGTAGGCAATATAGCTCTTTTCTTCTGTACCTACTCCAAAATATGGAAGATAGCTGCTTTTTAATGAAAACAATTAGCTTAAATATCATGCCATTCTCTATAAACTTATCAGTTCTGAGAAGTTGTAGACATATTTCATGGTCAACATTAGCTGCATTCACCAGTGAATGTATTACTAGTTTGCTTGAAACACAAGACTGCTACCAAGAAACTGAAAATGTTTTCCTCTAGTCCCTTCTCATGCTTCATGCATGAAGTTCCTGACACAAAGTAGAGTACACTGCCCCCAGCTGAAAGGTAGCAGCTCTTTTCTGAAGGACTGGTTCACAACAATGATTAAACACTTTCCTCACACAGTTGGGAGCACCTTAATTCTGAGTTTAGATGAACATGCCTCTCTTTTGCCAAAGGTTAAACAAAATTTGGAGAACAGTTTGTTGAAACTACTGACACATCAGTCACACTTTAAGCCTTACATTTTTTGTAATTTGCCTCGTCTTGCTTTCCTATTAGCTTCTACAATACGCTGTGACAGTTGGATAGATTCAAAGCCCTAGCAGTAAGTGATAGAGCTTTCTTATGTAAAATGAAAATAACTATTTCAAATAGGTTAAATGTATTTACACATGCAGAGATATGAAAGAGGTTTTGAGGTTTCCAGATGTGTATTATCCTGTATTGGGCAACTGAAAAGAAGACGTGATCTAAAAGAGACTTTATTCAGCCATGCTTTATTTCTCTGCATTTAGTACAGTCTTTTACTTTCCTAGTCAGCAGCATGCCACCTGCTCTTTCATTTCCTCAAAGTAGGTCAGCAGTCAGCCATCAATCTTTCATCTTCATTACAGCTAAATCCTGAAGCCTGAGGCAAATGAACCATTTTAAAGGAGATGCAGTGATAGCTGTGGTATTCTCTCTCTTGTGTTAGCCATTTGCAGCTAAAAAATATCTCAAAATCCAGGTGAAGCTAGCCAACCTTTAACTGGAAAATAACAGGGATGAAAGCAGTTCTCATAAGGTCTTTGTAAAAATCTGGGGATCAATTCCTAAACACAGAAACATGGGGCCAGTCTTCACATCACATAATCTCTTTCATATCATTATTAAACTCTGAAATTCAAGTTGTATCCTTACCCCCCCAAAAGAAGACAATTCTAGATCTTCAACTAATCTAGTGCCTTAGAAACATAGTCTTACTGCCTCACACAATGTCTCTTTACTCATTTCTAGATGAAGCCAGACTTTTGTCAGCGGTATTCAATGAAAAAACAAAAGGCACAAACTGAAATGCAGGAAGTACCATTTAAACATCACCAAAGAAAAGTGCTTTGTATGATGATGAGGGTGGTTGAACACTGTAGCATGTTGTCCAGAGAGGTTGTAGAATGTCCACACTTGAATATATTCAAAATATAATTAGACAGGGTTTTGAACAATGCACTGTGACTCTGCTTTAAGCAGAGAATATCCAGAGATCTCCTCCAGTCTCTAAGATTCTAGAATTCTATATTTAATTTCTTAACCTCAGTTTCTTTTTCAGGAGTCAGTTTGTATGAATAAAATAAAAATCTGATAAACACTGAAGATCTCTTCCTTTTTATGTCATATTAGAAGAATATGTTTTCCCATCATAGCACAACTATCAAGTGCTCTAAAAGTATGATATTGTGATGTACTTGGAAAAGAATGCAGGACACCTGGTGTTCGAGAATTACATTCTAAACATTCTTCCATCAACGTTCAGAAATGCTCTCTGCAGTCTGTCAGAATTGTTCTCTTTATTCTATGAAAACATTGCAAGGAATAGAAATAAAATAAAATGCAAAGAGAACTTAAAAATATAGGGGTATCCCGTCTCTCCATAGCTGATGCATATAACAGATGTACTTATAAAAATCTATCTAGCCCAAAGCCTGTCTCAAGTCCTACCAAACCATGCCTCCTATGGGGAAGAATCTGGAAAAGGCCAAGCATATAGAAACAACCCTCTATCATCTGTCACACAGTGATTTCTTCAGAGTGAGGTCACATCTGTTTATTTAACATCTGATAGCTTTTTGTTTCACCAGTGTGTCCAGTTGCTGTGTTAATCCCATGTAAGATTTTAGGATGGACAACATTTTGCAGAGAAGTTCACCATGTGCAGTCTATGTTGTCTGTTCTTTGAACCTGCCAGTTCCCCTTTGCACTCCTGAGCTCTTCTATACAAACAGACTATGAGTGATCACTTCTAATCACATTTTCTAAGCCACTGAAGATTTTACTCTTCTCTGTCCTCATCCATTTCTTTTCCAGACAGAAGTGATCCCAGCCTATTCCTTGGATGGAGGCTATTCCATTCTTCTCAAGGCTCTACATAGCTCTGGATGTTTTCCATCTCGTGGAGGTCAGGAACTGTGCTGGAGCTGTGTACAGTATAGGTATAACTCCACTCCAGATTTAAACACTGGCAAATATTGCTTTATATTTTGTCCCCTTCTTCTTTTCTTATAATTCCTTACATTTGCTTCGCCTTTTGACTCCTATTGTGTATTAAGATGATATTTTCTTAAATCTAAGTGCTCTTCTATCAAGATCTAACCATCACCTGGCATTTATTTTTATGCAGCTTCACCTATCATGTCATTTTCCCTTAAACGAGAAATCTTGTTTGGCATTTCAATTTATGAAATCAGTGTCATAGTGACTTGTGGAAATGACTTGTCAAAGTTCATAATTTTAACTGCTTAACTAATTACTTTGATAATTTCTGATATGGATCTTATTTCATATTAATTAAAATTTTATTAATTTATTAAAAAAACCATCCAAACACTGGAAAAGAGGGGAAAAAATATCCAAATTACCCCCACAGCGATCTTTTCCATCTTATTCCAATTCCTTTGTAATACCATTTCTTATAATGCTGTTTGATGGTTTGCCATCACATATAAATTTCCATCCTGAATGTGTCTCCAGAGTACTTTGACTGGCTGTTCTTTCTTCTGTATTAATGTATAAAAATGAAAAATATGAAAAAACTAAATTCGGTTTAAACTGCTCACAGCATAATTGTAAGATTAGATCTCAATGAAAGCATTAAAGATGCATGCCTTCAAAATGTATAGCAAAGCTGAAGAACTTCTCATTTTGGAAGCAAGAAATACTCATTTTGCTTTCATCTGCTGCACAAAGTTACGTGCTGGATCAATGGTGTTATTGCAAACAGAAAATTCCATTGTAAATGGAACTTTCTATCATTAGCCCTACAAATCTAGGATGTAGGTGTACTGTTCCACTATTATTTGCAACAGCCCCAATGCTGAGACAACCAATCAGAGCAGTTAGATGAAAATTTTTTTTCTGCAGGGAAGTAACTAGCACACAGAAGGAAATAACAGAGGGAACATCCAGCTTTTATCAACCAGAATCCAACCCACTAGTTGTTTCAATTATGTCCCTCCCTGACCAAATACCAGAACTGAAATATCAACAGTCAAGATACTAAATATATATATTAACACACATTCATACATATACATCTACATCTATATGCAACATACTGAAAATAAATATTTAGAGAAGCATTTTTTCACAAATATGTGCCTTTTCAAGTATCTAATTCTGAACAGATTTGAAGAGACTCTTCCACACTGGTAAGAATTACACAATATTTCATTTATTGATGAAAAAATTAGACATAATAATTTTAAAATATAAGCAGAGTATTTCCATAAAATGAGGATTCTAGCTTCGTAAACTCTAACCTGATACAAAGTGATAAAGGAATTATCAGCTGCTTAGATTCTCATGTCTCTAAAATTCTTACTTAGGACATAGATGCTTCATGAGAAAGTAAGATAACTATCTCAGAATCAATGGAAAATGTTGAATAAAGTGGGCATTCTAAAGAAATAAGTACTCCAATAACTAAAGTCCAAAATGTTATTTGAGATAATCAGGAAGTTATCTATTTGAGATAATAAGAAAGTTATCTATTGTAGTGGAAATTACATGAGAAAAATTAGGATGGTCAATGTAAGTTTTCAAGAACAAGTAGCTAAAAGGAAACAATAAGCTTTTTTAAAATGTACCCAAAAATAAAAAAAAAAAAAATAGATCCATGTCATTGCTGTTAAGGTGAGAAATAATGATGACAATAGAACGAAAACACAATTTTCTGTTGAAAAGACTCTTAATTACCACCACAAAAAAAACCCCAAACAAATAAAGAGGGCTGCCAGATAGCTACAGTTGTGGTGGCTGGGTCTCTCCATTTATGAGACATCCTCAAGCATTTCCATATAACTAATTAGTAAGCATTTATTTTTGAGTCTTAACTACAAACCATTAAATCGGGCCTTACTGGGAAGCCTTACACTTACTGTCCAGATGTATGTCCATACCAGCCTGTTGTTGTCAGCTCATGGTTGATTCAAAACTCTTTCTTTAAAGAAAAAAAAATGAATGATTGGATTTCAGCAGTCTCAGCATTCTTAACAAAAATAGAAGTGAGTACCTCTCTTGGGAAATTGTCCAATCTGCATCCATTTTTCACTTTTTTCTTCTTACTTCTGACCGATGGTCACCTGCAGTCAGGCCATTACCAGTCTTTAATAGCTGCTCAAGAGTGGGTAGGGATCTAAATCTGAGCTGGCCTAAGCCACAGGTTTGCTGTCCTTTCACACAGTCAGTTTTATGAATGACCTGCACATTATGGTAGTGAAAGTGGCCATGAGGTAAGATTTGTTAAGCGTGGCAGTTCATGGAGACAGGCAGGAGAAAGTACTGTGGGAGGGTAGAGAAGCATGGAAGGAAGGAATGCACTTCCCAGAACAGAGCTGCTGAAGGTCTACGAACAAAGACAGTTTGGAAAGCAGACTTCAGGGTGATTCAGGTCTTTAAAAAGCAAGATGTCCTCTGTTTTATAGCTTTAAAAAAATACATATGCAACCAAAGTATTGTTAGTGCATATTGGCTCCATTAATAATGTGGTTAACAGCTATTATGTGATTCTTTTTTATCCAGGGAGAGAAGTCTATACAGGAGGGTATTTTAAAATGAAAATGCATAGGCATAAACACATTCTGCTGGATATTAATGCAGGAGACAGTTAATTGAGAAACAATCTTTGCTTTTGTGGAGCTGAGATTTGTTAAAATCTGCAATTTTTTTAGGAAAGCCCATTCTAGTGTTTACCAGAGCTAGAAAGAAAGTTTTTTCTCACTTGCATATGAAATATACATTTAAATTTTAGAGTATGTTTATCAGAGAAGAAACAATTTTACCCTCTAAAGCAAAACAATTTTACATACCTAGAATAAAATCATATAAAGGCTTTGATTTACTACTATATGGGAAACTCCAGCAGAGAATGGCCCAAGGCACTTGCAGAAAACGTCCTGTGTTGGTATTAGCACTTCTTTTTAAAAAATATTTTTCAAAATATGACTGCATTGCTTTGCTAGGGAAGGAGAGAGTCCTCAAGGCTTGGGCATGAATACAGTCTGTTGCTTACAGATGCTGCCCTGTAAGAGAGGTAGTAACAATGAGGAATGCAGGAGAACCAAACACAGAAGCGAAATTACCCGTACTGCCCAGCCATGAAGAGGATGGCTTTGTTCAGGGAAGCTCTTCCTCAGGCCCTCTGCCTACCAGCACAGAGTCTGGTTAAGTCTGCAGCACTCTGCCATCTGCTTATTGCCTGTGTGTGTGCCCTTGCTGTCCAGCCAGCTCTCCCTGCCTCCCTGGCTATGCTTACAAACAGAAGTGCTCCACCTGGCACTTCACCTCGAAGGAAAAGTACATCAGTTCCTATTAACTTCGAGCAGCACTGAAGTGGTTTCAGTGCAAAGCCAAGGTGCTCCTTTTGAGTGAGAGAGCATTATGGCCAAGCACTGCACAAAGATCTTGTGGCAGGTGACTCATGGCTTGCTTTTCCAAACTGACAACAGACTAATCACTGCCATTAATCCATTTTAGCACAATTTGCTGTCCAGAACTCAGGACATTCTAGGCAATTGATACTACCTATAATTACCTATAAACTTGAGGCTTGCCTTCCCCCTAAAGTTGCTTATGATTAAAATAATTGTTTTAAAGAAGCACCGGGATATCCAGATTGTATCTTTTCAGTATCGGCCTATTAAAACATGTGAAGAAACAAGAGAATATTCTTCACCCAACAAGTATTAATTACTTTAGATAGTTTGCTATCCTTAACATGTATTTTAATGCAGAATTCTCTATTTTCAGAGACGTCTGATGGAAAGATTTTATTCGTCTCTATTGCAGCCTTAGCATATTTGTGGAGTAATTCATTATGGTTCTTTTTATCCATATCAGCATCTGTTTTTATGCATAAGCATTTAAGCCTGTCTTTCTTTATATAGTGGTGGTTTCTTTCAGAAAACAAGAAAGATGCTACAATACTAGAAAGGGTTGAACATTGAGTGCCCAGGATAAAATGCAGCAAGGAAGATTATTAAGTTCCTAGACTGTTTTCCAGAAGTTTTTCCTCATCAGGTTTTGGTGATTGATGAAAGAAGAGTTTTCTTGTCTTTTTTCACTGCTGATATTAACAACTCAAATCACTGAAAAAAAGAGCAAAAAGTATTCCTGTCTGGATTATAAAACATGTAAATCTTGACACTCAATGTGAAGTTCAAGTAAAAATGTATCCAGAGATCTCATAGAGATTTATCTCTGAAAGAAAAAGGTAAGCATGTGAGGGAAAGAGCTTCTATCCCCTTGCTAATGTGATACTGCTTAACAAGTACTGAAATATCCTAAAACTAGCTATGTTTCTATTTGGTAGGCAGTTCCTAACTGCCAAAAAAATCAGGGTTTTTCTACATCAACACTGTAGTCTTATAAAAGAGCATAAAATTTGTGTTAAGTTTAGATCTGGGTTCAGTTTCCAAAGAAATAATCTGAATGACTGTATCCTATATATTTGAAGTTTAAAGTGAAGAAGTGCCACTGGGTCTATCGTGTACTGAGCCTCCTCAGTGAATGAACAGAACTGTCACAGGGCCTTCTGTGTGAAGCAGCCATGTATCCCTGACAGGTGATGTGTCTGCTGCTTTTAATGATGGTTAGGTGGTGAACCATTCACTGGTTGTCTCACACAGCAGTTTTGCTATCATCAGTGGTAATTGGCTGCTTAGGTCCATATGAATGTATTGATTTGTTGGAGTTAGATAGCTGACATCTGATTTCCTTCCCTCCTACAGACTAATTCACTGAGGACAAGGGATTATACCTTCAAATCTTAAGGGGGGAACAGTAGTCTGGATTTCCAGATGCAGTAGAAAGGATGGGTCCTGTTGGGTACCTATGGCAGCAGAGCCCTCAGAACTGGAGCAGCTACTGCAAAGTGGCAGTGACAGGTCAGAAATGTGACTACATAACAGTAGCACAAGCAGCAATACTTATATAACAAAACCTCTCCACTATCATGCTTCCATATTCCAGAATAATAATTCCACTCTAAGAACCATAATTCCATACTAAAATCAGTATTGCCCAACAGCATAAGCATGAAAATACCAAGACAAAAACACTGAGGTTAATTGAGTCTAAAAATGTGTGAGGAGAGTAATGGAGTGGGCCATATGATGACAAGTGGAATTTGATTTCACTAGCTGTAATACCACTGTAAAAACAGTAGAACTACTTATACATTTTCTCAGAGTCATAATTAGTTCATGGAAATGATCTGGGAATCGCTTTGACAGTGAAGTTCAAAATTTTGTTCAATGGTGTGCAACAGTGAAAAATAACACACTAAATATATGGAAGAGGATGAATAATAGATAAAACACATTGCACAGATCTTCTAAAATATGTAATATTAGTCATCCTAACTAAAAAGGATGCTTTAGAGTTTCTATGTCACATGAAAAAGAGCTTAATAAGATTGGGACTGCCTACCAAAGAGAAAAGAGGAAAATAAGGTTGTAAACACCCATGCATAGTAATGATTGGTGCTGCCAAAGGAGATGTGGAAGACTCAATTCTCTTCTTTTTCCCTAAAAGAAAAATAATGTATGTTCAATAAGACTGAAAAGCAACATTTCCAAAACTGAGAAAGGAAGTTCTTCACACCATGTCTAGTTAGCAATGACTGATCTGAGCTGTGCAAAGTTTGCAAGAGTCAAAACCCTCTGACATTTATGGGAATAAGAAAAGTGTTCAAGTAGTGAGAGTATAAGAGTTATGAGCTATACATAACTGCTCATTTCAAATTACTACTCATTATGAATCACAGCTGAAATTTTCAAGCATGACAGATGAACTTTCAGATGTGCACTACACATTTTTGGCATCCACCTCTGAAAGTATTTGGGCCAGTCATTGTTTTAAACAAGGTGCTGGACAAGAGGAGTTACAAGTATAGTCAATGATAGTGGTTCCTACATTCCTGAGGAGAGGAAGTACTGTTTTTTTGGGAGGCAGAAATAAAATTGGAATTGTTTATTGAAGAGGAATAAGTACCAGCAAGCCTCATCTTGTTAAGTATCTGTTGTTAAGCAGCAGCCATTCTTCCCACCATTTTGGAACTGACCCTGCCCTATTTCCTTATTTTTGCCAATTTGATACATGTTTCCATGGGAACAGAAGCAGGACTAGCCACCAGCTGAGTCAATCTCAGCTGCTGGCTTCCAGCTCTCACGTTTTGTTCTGTTTCCTTGGATACTGATGTCAAATGAAAGAGAGAAATAAACCAGCTTTTACTCTTTAGCATTTACTCTTTCTTTGGACCTGTGCTAGATCCTCTGGGCCAGTGGAAGGTTTACAGATGACTTTAATGGCCATTCATTTTCCTTCTCTCTGGAGCATCTGCCAGCCACCTGAGCGTCCCAGCAGATGCAAGAGTTCTCACTTTCAGCTACTCCTGGCGGGCCCGCCTGCTGAGAGCTACAATGGCAGGGTTTGAAAGCAGGCTGCAGATTTCAGGAGACATTTGGCTCCCACAGTCTGTAATATTTCAAATTGGAAGGAAAGAAATTAAATTTATTTAAAAAATAGTAGGGGAAACAGATGGGTGTAACGATATTTAGAGAACAAATTGACTAACAAGCTCTGACCTGCATAAGGCTGAACACCCCCAAAAAGTACTTCAGCCAATTAAATTCTTCATTTCACATCACACAATTGACAAAGTTCTCTCTAATCCAGCTGTTAGCTGACTGAACAGCACAATGTAAACAAAATCCCATAAACACATCTGTTTATGCATATGCAGAAAGAGAAAAGAACGTGATCTGATTTTTTCAAAACGTCAAAGAACTTACAAAAACCTGCTTGAGTGCATGAATTTGAACCAGACATCTTCCCCAATTCCATACCTATGTTACTCTCATATTATCAAGTGAATACTAACACTCCTCCACCCCAACCCACCCCATACTCATCTGTTTATAATTTTGGACCAAAGTATTTTCCAGTCCCTTCAACAGCAGTGATATTAATGAAAAACGTCTACATTTGTGCAGTTGAATACAAATTTTCACGTAACTTTCACTGAAAAAACGTAGGGACAAAGCAATTTATAAAGACAAAAATCTGTCCTAAGGAAACATTTAATATTTGATGGCCACAGCTCTTATTTAGTTACTAGTCCATCAGGATATAGCACCATGCTCAGCCTGGACTTTCACACGTAATATATACACTTCTTCCTGAGTATTCTTTACATCTAATCTCAGATATTTTCACGCAGCTTTCACTTACCATTGACCTTGCATTACTATTGTAACTTTTAGAATTGTATATCTACATAAGGTTAAATTCATGTACAGCCCAAATAACAGCTCAGTAGTACCAATTTCTTCAGGTTCTAGGAGCAGAATCTAAGAAAAGACAATCAGATACCCAGGAACAATATTTATTCCTCCAGTCCTGTTGTACGTACATCCATCTATTGAGGATATACTCAACATATCTGGGTGCTCAGAGAGCTGTGGGATTTTGTTCTGGATTAGTTATTTAAATGAAAACTTTAGGCAGTTATAATTATTTTAAGCCAGGCTTTTCTGTCTTATTCAGAAAGATGTGAGATGTACTGAATGTATTTATTTATGAGTTTCCTCTAGCTGAATTTAAATCTATAATTCCATCTTCCTCTATATCAGAAAGAGTCTACATCACAAACAAGACAACATTTATTTTTACTGCTGCAGCTGCAATAAGGAAAGAGCATTTCACTTTATGTTAAGCTTTGAAATATCTGTCATAATTCTTCACAGTCAGCCCTCATTTATATTTTCTGAAATAACTTGATATAACCTCTTCCATTGAACAAGGCAGGTACCATCACAAAGACTGGGACTTATCCTGAAGGACTCTACTGGCTACATGCCTCCTCACTAGAAAATGAACTTTTATTTATTTCTTAGTTCTGTTTCCTTATTCTGAAGAATTTCATATCCATTTGAGGGCTTGTCTCTTATTCCATGTCTATTTCCTTTCTGTGAGAGCCTTTGATGAAAGAAATTGATGAATCCTTTTTTTGAGACCTAGCTGGCTGTGTCAGCTTCTATTCATGTGTTCTGGCTTCTTCAAAGGACTTCACTAAGTTTTTATGATTTGTTCCTTCACAAGTGCGATGTCAACTCTTCAGTATAGCATATCAATTTCTAAACCTACTCCTGATTGTAATTTTTATAGGTTGGCCCACTACATTCACTTCCAAATTTAAGGTTTCTACTCTGTCCTGAAAGTATGGCAAGACATTTGGAACATTTTGCTCAGATATCAAAGCAGTTCTGAGCTAATGATTACATACTGTTGTCAATAGTTTGACAATTATTCTTTTGAATTGCTATAGAAAACAAAAGAGAATGGAATCTTTCTCCATTGATTTATTTCTGATCAGTTTCCCTATTCCTACCAGCAACTCCAGTCACTCTACAGTGAGTTCATTAGAAGGGTTCTGGTGCAGCAATCTCCACAAATCCTTCCACTTAGAATTTTGCTGAACAAAGCAGCAAAACAATCGATTAATCATTCTACATAGCCTTATTTTCTGCAAGTAATGATCTTCTATTCTACTTAAATATTATTCCCAAGATTCTGTGGCAAACTTGCTGTTACCAGTATTTACAGAAAGATTTATTACTCTTTTTTTCAGTCATTTAAAAAATTTTTTGACTGCTTTATTTTGGACTTTAGTTATTTTAGACTGCTACTTTTAACTTACTAGACATTATGATCCTATGTATTTTCCCCATTTGGACATAATTTTATATTTTTTTAGGATGTCTTCCTGCTGTTTTGTCATGCTGGGTGCTTTCTTTTTCAAGTGTTTCTTGATCTGTGGCATGAATTTACTCTGTGTCTCACATATGAAGTTCTTAATATCCTCTAAACCACCTGCAAAGATTTAACTCTCTACAGTTTTCTCTTCAACTTCTCTTTAAGAGGCTTCCTGAATTTAATGTTCTTCTGCTTTCTGAAGCTGAATTTCACTCTATAGACCTTTTTTCACTGTTCCTTCATCAAAGCTATTAAAATGAAGAATGATTAATCTGTAGCTATGGAAAACTCTTTCAGATATCAAGACTTTGGAGCAGATTCTATATGCTATTCAGAATGAAATCAAAGGTTAATTCTCTGTCTGTGGGTTCTCTAATCTGTTGAATTACAAATGAGTTAGTCTGTGTAGCACATTTGTCCAGTTTACACAGCCATTTTTTTTTGGTTTTGCAATGTTTATGCGTCCCTCAACAGATCAGTCAAAGCTGACCTTCAGGATTGTTGTGTAGTAATATGTGTCTGCAGCACTGTTAAAAACTTGTAATACATAGGAATTCTGCCTCGCTCACAGAAATTATTAATTTGGCAGTAAGAATTGACCTTCCTTTAACATACTGCACTACTCTGACCCTGCCATGGGCTACTAATCTTTCCTGCATATTGGTATTTTTGTTATTGTAACATCCTCATATAAGGTTTCTTCATATTGGTTTCTGCATTTTACACTTATATCAACGCGACAAGCCAAAATAGGATATGTCTCATTGATCTCTTTTTCTCTTCTGTGTCTTCTAGAAAGGCATCTTGTTCAGATTTTTTTCTCTATTTCACATTTATTACCATCTCAGGACAAATTAGGGTAAAACCTTAAATACTGGTATTCCAGATAACAGAATGAAGTTTATTTTTTAATATTGATAATATTATCAAAAGAATGCATAAGAGGAAACATCACAGAAATAACTACTTAATTGGTACTAAGATATCCAGGAATGCAAAGGCTGCTGCCCTGGATAAGCATTTTAAAATTTTACAAGACATATTAGCATCCAGTATGCAAGGTACTACTTTATTGAATCTAACACTACTGCAAGATCTTTTTACCTTGGGAATTATAAAAGGTGGTCCATTTTCCCTACAAGTTATTATTTATTAAACGTTATCACTGTCTCACTTCCAAGGCCAGAGAGATCGAATCTGTTTCATAGATATTTGTGTTGAGAGAAGATAAGCCAGTCAGAAGCTTTCAAGCTGAACTCCAGAGTAAAAGAGTTACTACTCCATAGAATCACAGAATATTCTGAGTTGGAAGGGACCCACGAGAATCACCGAGTCCAGCTCTTGAGTGAATAGCCCCTAGAGGGACTGAAGACATGGCCTTGGCTTTATTAGTGCCATGCTCTGACTAGCTGAGCTAATTATGAGCAAGAGGTGAATGTGAGTGCATGTGTACACATGGACCCTTTCAACTGTGCTAAGTACATAACTGAATTATGACATGGCTATTGCACAGACTCCACTTTCTAAAGGATTTTGCTGTGGTTTCATTCCAACACAGCTGAGCAACTGAAATTAGAGCAAGCTGGTTTCCTAAGTATTTTTTGTCTTGTGGCAGGATTCTCTTCAGCCAAGAGTGAAGCTCCCCTGTAGCAGGTTGTTTAAAATATCTGTCTTTAGACAAAGAGATAAACTTTGTGACCCTTCTCTTAGAGGAGACACTAACAGAACCTCTTCTCCACACAGCTGGCTGTTTCCAGCAAATCTGTTTTGGCCCTATATCCTTAAGAGTTTTATCTGCTCAAATTTGTCAGATTTGACTGAAACAGGCTAAGTTTGTTAGGCAGCAGGAAAAAAAATCACACAGAGCACCCTAGCACATAAATATTACTTTCTTAAGAAAGCAGGTCACAAAGCAAAAAATGGTAGAGCCTTGCAAAGCTCTTCTACAGCCACATCCACAGAAGTACCATAATTCCTCATGGGCAGTAGAGCTTAAGAGCCCAGTCAGCGAGACAGTGAAGGAAGGATGCACTCCAGTTCACACGACTGGGAGAAACTTAATCTGGCAGGAACATAGCTCAGATCTGAGCATAACAGCAGAGCATTTTGATTATGACAAAAAAGGTGAATTATAATGAGAAAAGCAAATTCCTAGTTCAGTCTAGGAAGAACTTAGTGAGAAAAAAAGTGATTGGTCTCTCCACTGGTCTGAAAAATTAGCAAAAGGAGAAATATTACAGCCAGTGTAACTAGGAAAACAGATGAATAGAGGTAACATTATGGATTAATTAATTTTTTTTTTCACTGTTGCTTGAAGTTGAGAAGCCCTTTGTGTCACCAAATGCTTTTGCATTATGTGAAAATCAAGCCTGCAGCACTCTTAGGAAATGCACATAGGGACATCATTACAGTTCTGCAGATCAGCATACAGGTCAGGAAGTTTTAATGTTATCTCTGCCTTGGTCTTTAACCTCTTTGATTTTATCCAGCAACTTTATTGTCCATATGCCATAAATTACTTCCTCCACTGATGATTGAAGGATCTGGATATTTTATGGTTGAGTCATTAAAACTTTTAACATAGTGTTTTATGGCAGCCATAGATGTGCTTTTCCAAAAAATATCCATATCTGTGGCATCAGGATGCCAGAAACTGGTCTGAAAACTGACAGACCCAACATCCCATATGATTTCTGCCTTCTGTAATGGCCAGAGAGTCTCTAGAAATGTCTTCACCTTCCCTTTGTATTTTTAGACTTAGACTGCCTATCCTCAGCTTATAGGACATGGACTGCATAGACTTTGTAAACAACTCCAGAAAAGGAGCCTGGGCTTTTAAGTTTTAGGTTTAAGAACACTTTCAAAAAAAAAAGTTCTTGATAATTTGCTGCTGTTCCTTCATTAAAATGAACTATTTTGTGAGTAATAGCAAACAGCACAGGACATTATTAATCTTTAGGCTTCTAGTCTTGGTTCCTTTGATTGACGTGCTTATGAAGACACAACTAACAGAGGGGCACCTGATCGAAGCCAAATGCAGAACTACCATGCAGGAAGCTGATGAGTATTCATAAACAGAACTCAAATGGTTCATTAGCTAGAATGATTGATTGCTTTCATGACTTTGGAGCCCATATTTAGTTTAATCTTTATCACTTGGATTAGCATTAAATGACAGAAATAATCCCTTTAAAATTATTTCACAGAATCAAGTGGAACAGGAAATATCAACTACAAAATACTTCTGAATTAAAACAGAAACTTGCCACCAGTAGTGTTTACTATGTGGCAAGGATTTTTCAAATACAGAAAAGATAATATGTGCTCAATCAAACTCCATTAAAAATTCACCATTACACTTTAAAAACCTAAAAATTAAAAAAGAACATAATAACAACAACAATAATAGCAGCAAAGACAATTGTCATGTACTATTACACAGGAGTTTTTGAGACCTGAAGAGGTGTGCTTCAGGAAAGCAAATTGCAGTTCACATCATTGCTTTTATAGTAACATATTTTACACACATGCAATAGTTTAATGACTATATTTGCTAGCACAATACTTTTATTTCCTTCCCACCCCAAATCCATTAGCTTAAAAAATATTCTGCACAACTTACAGTAATAGCTCAGAGCTCTAACAGTAAGTTCAGGTCAATTCTATGATTCTATGCTGAGGGATCAAAATATTAGACATTGTCATGTGTGCATTCAGTGAATATCACTTTGCATGGGTTTATATAATCCCAGGAAAATTACAGTTCTTATGCAAAATTCAGGTGTGCGGTCCCTCGGTCTGGAAAGCCGCAAACGTGGAAAAACACACTAAGGTTTAGTGTTATACATTAGAAGATCAAGGAATATACACTGAAAAGTTCAGATAGAAATTGCAATCATTTAAAACTACAGTGAACATTGTTTTTCAAATATATGGTATTTATGATTTAACTTCAAAGTTACTGCTGCTGTCTATGTACATTTTACTCAAGTGAATCTAGTAAGACTAGATATTAGGATCTTTAGTTATAACTAAAGTAAGTAAAATTCCTTCCATCTGAGATTATTTTAATTGGATTTTGTGACTATTTGTCATAATATTTTTGGGTTTAGATGAGCAGAGAAAATGTTAACAATACTGACAACAGAAATATCACTTACAATACGATTGGAGCAAAATGAAGTAAACAAGGCTCTCAACAAGCTGCCATGGCTTCAAGCTATACACACATAAACCAGAAGTGTCTCCAGAAGACAAATTTCAGTTCCATTTTCTATTTTTTATTGACAACTGTATTAGCTGGGAAGTCTTTCAAACTCTAGGGAATGACTGAGACAAATATTTTTCAGACTGCAGAATGATTTTGTCAAAGAAATCCCTTGCAGTTTAGGAGGCATTGTTCTAGGGTATCTTCTACAAATTATACTAAAAAAGTAAAATCTTCTAAAAATTCCAGAGCTACACTGCAAAGTAATAAGAAAGTAAAAGAACTGTAGTAAAATGATATATATTTTCTTGCAAATATTAACATCAGAACGGAAAACTACTGTTCCTTTTCTTACTGATTGCCAAGTATTGGAGAAGAGACTAACACTTCTAGATTGTCCTCATATGAGGAGTTTCCATGCTGGAGGCAATAAACTCTCAAACAGTGCAAATCTACATAGAGACAGATGGTTTTTTTCTTAGGTATGAATTGTTGCTGCCATGTTTCTTGGTGTCAGTTTGTCCAGAAAGCTGTACTTCTAGAAACCAGCCAGAGTGTAGGAATGTGTGTACAGCTGGCATTCAGCTATTACCTCCTGCCTATCAAAATTGCTCCTGTGACCTTTCTGGGAATACCATTAAAAGAGGAACAATCAGTATAGGTACATGCACATAAAATTACTGCAAATAAATATAGCAATAGGTAATATAATTCCTGACCATCTCCACAAAGGATGCAGTCTAAGCAGTGACCTCTCCTGCACTTATCTTGAATGAGCTCTTACTGAAATCCACTAATGGGTTCTGATAATCTATTATTTATTGCAAGAGACTCTAATTGAGAGTCTTAGCAGAGGACTCTCCTGCGTTTATAACCCTTGCAAACAAAATGTCTCACATGTGACAGAAATGTGGCACCTGCAACTACATACACAATTTCTTTTGGTTCCAGCTGTTTCTTTTCTGTTTGGTTTTAAAAACCAGAACCCTTTCTCCCCCAAAATACACAGCTTGACTTGCTTTCATTTTACCTAATGTATCTTTAGCTTAATCTTGTGGAAAGCTGTAGATACTGATATGCAACCATAAGTATTACTTGGGCTAGAGGACATACCTCCATGTTATACTTTTCCACTGTCCTCCTCAAAGGATCCACAACCTGCCAGCAAATCAGGATGCAAAGATCAATCAGTAGCATCCCTCCAACTATCCCCAGTAGCTTCTGGTCTTTAATGATCTGGAGAGACAGAAAAAAAAAAAAAAAAAAAAAAAAAAAAAAAGAAAAAAAAGGAAGAAAAAAGAAGTAGGGAGATTCCCGTGAGCCACAGATAGACCCTGTACAGCTTTATTCCTATATAGGGAGAAAAACACAGGTTGCTAATAATAAAAGCTTTTAACAATGAACAAAGAAAAGAAATATAGAAAGATGAAAGCAAGACAAATTATTTTAGTTCATTTCATGGTTATTAGAAGTATCTGAAGTGCTTTCCAACTTCTAAAAAGACTTTGGGAGGACTCTTAAACATTTATATTGAAATCCAGGTTTAATATTAACTCCTGGAAAATGAGAAAAATATATTCTAGGGTGCCACTACTGTGTTTATGCATGCAAATATGAAAAATGTTCATCAGTCTCTCAGAGTAGCTTGCATTGAGGTTGTTTTCACTAAGGTTTAGTGCTCATCCTTTCATAACCTTCTTGGATGTGGAAAGCACAGAAGCTATCAGAAGTTCATTTTGGAGGTTTTTTGTGTCTAGGTGTTTAATGTTGCCTCTGTTACCCAGGGAGCAGGAAGGAATTATGTATTTTTTCTATATTACAGAGGTTAGAGACTTTAATACATATCTAGTGTAAAACATTATTTTAATTTTGCTTATAGTTTGGGTTCAAAAAAGAAAAACAAGAGTTCTTGATAAAAATCCTAACCATGTATTAGAGCCTTTTACAACTGCATGAAAACCCTTTGTTATTTCTACTATTGTATGTGTAAAAAACCAGAAAAAATACACTGCAATTGCATTATTTCAGTTGCAAAGTTGTAAACATATTGAAATATCAGGCTTAAATTAATTTTATTTCAGTGCTCTTGAGTCTATTGTCATGGTTTCTTAATTAATATCTACCTCTATTACTAAGAACAGTCATCCAATAGTCAAAAGTTTTTGCCAAATTACTTTGACATGGACAAATCCACTTTTTTCTTTTTTTCCAAGTTTTCATTCTGGGAAACATTTAACTTAATCCAAATGAAATATTCAAAAATATTAAGCCTGAGAAGCTTAATAAAGTTGTGATTATTTCAGTTCAATTTGACAAAATTATTAGGATTTCAAAAATGCATTAAAAAGCCAGAAGTGTCAGCTAATCTTAATAGAGGCAAGGTTAGTATTCCTGTGTAGAATAAATTGTATTTGCATTACATTCTTATCAAGCTGAAGGAAATTATAAAAATGACAAAAATTTGAAATAATGTAAGAACTTTAGAAAGTCTGGTTTTCATATTGCTTGGTGTGATATATTTTCTATTTTGAAAGATGTTTGGGCAACACTGTGCATCACTTTTTGTTAATCTGCTGGCTTATTTTATAGATAATTTGGAATAAACTAAGAGGAAAATAAAGGCTAGAAATCAGAATGAGATAAAGGACTCGATACATAATTTTCACTTCCTGAGAGCAGTTATGTAAATCCATGTAGCTACCATTGCCCTAAAGGACTGGAACGTGGTGCTTTCCATGTGTTTGTGACAGCCATGAAGCAGCACACCCATCTCAGGAGAGGCGGCACAACCATGTCTGGAGAGGGCAGGTGAAGGGGGAGGGTGCAGCTTTCATGGTGAGATGTCTTGCTGCTGCAGGATTTAGAAAGGAGAACTTTGCAAGGAAAAGCTGCCTTGGCGTGCTGTGCAGGGGGAGGAAGGCTGTTGAAAGGTGTTTCTTCATTAAGCTAAAATGAAAGTAGATATTAAGCAAAGATTCTCAGATTCAGCTTGGTCCCTTGCCTTCTTTGGGAAAACAGAAATATGTCTGACCTTTTAGCTGTTTATCAAGTGGCAATCAAAGCTGAAAAGGAACAGGTTAGCCTTTGTTAAAACAGCCCATTTTTTTTTTTTAATCTCTTTTCTATTGCCCGCAAATAGGCCTTGGGTGAAACGTATTTAGTACTGCTTCTAGTATGAGTGGAGACATGGAAGAGAAAACAATGGGGAGTCAAGTCCATAGAGAATTTGGATTTAGATGAAATGTTGACACCTTAACTTAAACTTCTTTTCCTCCCTCTTAAATGGCTAGGAAATTTATTGTATTGCCATACTGCAGTTGATTTACCTTTTAAACTGATGTAGTTAATTTTACCAAAGTTGGCTGTTGAACTATTATGTGTTTTGCCTTTCTCAATAGCCAGTGGGCAGAGACAAAAGCCTTTAAAAAACAATTCATCCCACTTATCCTATGTAAGACTTAGGGTCAGAAAAAATAGTGTTCTGAAACATATCCTTCCCTTCCTCACTTCCCATTCCTCAAGAGGAGCTGAAGAGAATTAATTTCAGCTAAAAATATGCATTTGCCAAATTAAAAGCTATGTGAAAGCATCTTGACAGAAATGTCTTCCTCTGTTCTCCAAAGAAAAAAAGGCTCTTTAAAAAAAAAACCCTAGAATATCTTTCCAATGAAAACAGTGCACATTTTGCCTAGGATAAGTAAGCAGCCCAATGTCTTCCATATTTGTATGGATTATCTTCATATTGAAAGTAAGGTTGCATTGGATTCAGATTTACCAACCTCTGGTAATATTAATCAAACTGGTACAGCAGCGCCAGAAGCAAAAGAGTGAAAGGATATTATTAAAAACAGTAATACTGATAATCCGCTCACAAAATCAAAATAGGTAACTCCTTAATCATGATCATGTTGCTAATGGGATCCCATCACTTCTTGCTCTTGTACATCTTTTATTTGTACCTGACCTTGCACTACTGCAGATCGGTATTTTAGTTCACTTGTAAGTCTGGTAAACATTTTTTGCACAGGTAGTTAATAGAAAAAAATAAAAGTAGAGATACAGCAAACAGTGGAGCTCTTCCTTGGATATCTCTTGGAGTAATTTTTCCTGCATTACTCTGCCCTTTTCTGGACAGAAGGGGAGTTCTATAACAGCAGCTGTCACTGGCAGCAGGTATTATTCATCCCTTACCTCTGCCAGACAGCCAGGAGGAAGGCAAGCAAAAGAAAGCCCATAAGATAATCTCAGTGACCTACACTACCATGATGAGCTCTGTAAAACACAGAGGTACTGGTGCTGCTGCAGGGTGAGAGGGGTGAACACAGGGCACTTGGGGCTGCCTCCCACACTCATCACAGCACTGGTCAGTCCTGGAAAAAAACACTGCTGGGACATAGCTCTGAAGCAGAACTCTCCACCAGAATGCTATCTTTCAGAAGAAAACACTGCAGTTCAATTATTTTTCACTTCTGCCAGTCATTAGCAGCTTATCCTAAAAGAGGATTTACTCTGAGAAGTGCCACTGGTATATCACTAACAGCACTTGTAAAAGGCTTGCTGCTCTCCCCCTTCTACCCGCAGGAAGCCCAGCTTTCCCTCTCCCCAGCCATCACTCCCACCCACTAGAACTCCTTAAGTTCAGTACATTCACTCCTTGGGAAACACCAGATGCACCGAAGGAGTCTTGACTCAGATCTTGCAGATCCAACAAATTCTCTGTCTGACAAAAGAAAGTCATGAGCTACTGAGGCTCCTCACAATCAAAAATGTAATTTTTCTTTAAGAGGAAGGTTCTAATTTTTTTCCTTTTCATTTTCCTTGTAGCAAACAGTAAATCAGCCTTTGGAGAAATACATGGTAGCTAATAAAATCCATTTTTGCACGTCCTCCTGAATCCTTGCTGAAGCCAAGCTCTCACACAGCAGCATCTGTGAGTCATATTTTCTGCCATCTGTGATTGGATAGGTGAATCTGTCTCATCCTGGCAGATCTGCACACTGTTATAAATGCAATTGCCACCAGTCTGGACTATATATCTGGATATGAAGCAATCTGTCCTCAAAACAAATTCATTCAGAACAAATGCTGGTACGCCGTTTCTTCTCAGCAACATCGCTGTATGAGCAAACCAAAATTTTTCAGAAAACTCATGACCGTGAAGATGGATCAAAGTCCTTACTCTCCACAGACCTTGTCATCTGTTCACAGGAGATATAAAATTTTTCTAAAGCTCTGGGTTAAAGTTTCTGCTCATGGAAACTCTTGGGGATTTCTAGAACTATCACAGGCTGTATGTACCAGGATAACAGGTACATACAGGGTAACTTCAACTGTCCATGTGGTTATTATTGCACAAACCTTTTGTTGGGCTTTTTTTCCATTTGCTTTCTAAAGCATATCCATTGTGTCCTGGAGGACTCAATCATCCAACAGTTTGTGGGATCACCTGGCAATTTGGCAATCAATAGTAATTAAACACTAGATCTGTTTTTTATAGTTACAGCTAGGGAAAATTTTCTGTTATTTCTTATCTTACTAGAAAACAATTCTGAAAATGTTATGACATAGACCTTAAAGCTGAACTCCATTCTAAACCATGAAGAAAGAGTCTTACATATGAAGACTTACCCTTTTCTCCAGGATGTAACATTAGTTTTATACTCTCTGATTTCCACAAACAGCTCTCCAGTATGACTGAAGAGTTAATTTACTCCTGTCTTTTCTTCAGAGTTAGTTTCTTTGTTACCAGGTCATCTCCCTCTGTCAGAATAAAATATCTTTAAATTTAAAGCTATTTTATCTAAATCTTTGTGGTTGTTTGTTTTTTTGTTAGGTTTTTAATTGAATTCATAGAAACATAGGCTAGGAGTGCTTTTGCATTTATTCATAAGTTTTGATATAAATATATTTTTTTTTTCTTTTTCATTTAAAATGTAGGATCATTTTCATTTAAGGCAATTCTGGTTTCTCTTATGTAGATCAACCCTGTCTAGTCTAGCTGACAAAGAAGTCCCTTGCCTTCTGGCACTAGCTGGATAAACACTTAATGCTATTAATTAACTTTTTTTTCCAGTTTTCTCTTCCCCATACTCCTGGGATGTAATCTGTAGAGAGAAACTCTCTTTAAAAATCCCTCTGTGAAGCTTCCTAGACCTTATTCTATTAAATGAATATTGCTGTCATCAATTATAAAAGCCCTCAGAAATCTGAAATCAAATATTCTTCTTCCTGATCATACAGAAATCCTGCTGATCGGAGTCCTCCCTCTGAACTGGAGAGGAAAGAAAGAAAATAGAGTTTGCAGGGAAAAAAATTGTAAAGTCTGTGAGCTTGCAAAAGGGACCATAAAAGCACTCATGAACTTGCCTTCAGGATACTCTCTCCATTGCATAAACTAACCTTTCATTTCTCTCAGCATGGTTCAGGGACACCTTTGGCTTGCTCCCCTACATTAATTGCGTTGGCACAAGTGGGATGGTGCCAGGAGATTGGGGATGCAAAGTCAGTGGTGGGTGGGTGAACTTTACCCTATGTGGGCTGAGAGAGATTCTATCTGAGAGTTATTAAAACCATTAGTATTTTAGAGAACTATACTGTAATAGATTCTTAATTTCTATTGTGTAATGGAATGAGAAGAAAGGGCCATTGAAAACACATTATGCTTTGTTCCCAATACCTCCACAATGTTTTTTTTCAACAGCTATTATGACTACTTCCTATAATAGATTGTATGATTAGTATTGGCAATGCCTCAAGCTGCAATTACATTAGTTTTAATGAGTGAATGCTAGCATTTTATAAAACGTGCTGTAGTATTAAAGGTTTTGACCTATAAGTCACCAGGAGTAAAATGTTAAGTTTTGTTCTCTTAGAGGTATTTTGACTGATTTGATGGAAGGTTTGTATATCTACTTATAAATAATTAAAAAAAAACAAACCAAAACCATTTTTGTTTCCTGTGAGGACCGACTGTGACACCTGCAGTCCAAGAACGTGGTGACTTTTCAGGATAGTGGAGTCCATGGTACTCCTGACAATAATGGGCAATTGGATATGATCAGAAAGCTTGGCTTTGAGAATTTAATAGCTACAGTCACTAGCCTGCTAAAACACGTTTCTAAAACGTGGTTTCTTTGGTGACTCCTGTTTAGGATAATTGCATCATTGGGCAGACTCACTCTCCCAGTAATGATTCTGCAAATGTGCATGTGTTGACTCTATGTCACGCTGCCAGGACAAGCTATCGATTAGAAGACATCTTTCTTCCTTTCCAACTCATTTAAAAAACGTGGGAATATCTTAGTGGTGATGCTCCCTAGGGGAAGCAGAAGATAAAAACTTTTCAGAGGTTAGAGACAGAGAGAGATGAAGTGATGGATTAAAAAAAAAATTATAAAAATCTGCTTTTTTGAAAGTCTGAGCCTCAGTTATGACTACAATGCACTGGAGAATTGGAGAGGTGATTGTTTTACTAACATTTCTAATCCAACCATAATGAGTGAAATAAAATGAAATATTATTCGATATA